>SJYQ01003344.1:192213-250555 GCA_006410935.1 Redunca redunca | reverse complement strand
GGACAAGAATACTAGAGTGGGTAGTCATTCCCTTCTCCAGGGGATCTTCCTGACCCAGGAATCAAATCCAGATCTCTTGCATTGCAAGCAGATTCTTTACTATCTGAACCAACAGGGAAGCCCCTTACTGCTAGCATAGATGTTTACAGAGAGAAAGACCTTGACGTGGACTCATTTGAGTGGCCAAAAGGTTAAAGTAAGGAAAAGACCCCACTCTTCTAACCCAGGAAGTGTCTGTGTAGAGCACATGTCTGGTTCTTTGGAACTTAAAGTCCAGATACTACCATCTTTGGGGTAGGATAAGGGGCATTGCCAGCCTCATCATCTAGGAAAGGAGACCTCATGGGAGAGAAAGAAGGGAGGTTGGAGCAGCAGACTCATGGGACACTTGGTGACTCAGTGTGTCTTTGGGTATTGGGTTCACCCCCCATTCCTGCCTCCAGGGACAGATTAGGAATTTGTAAATGATCCCAGTCATGCTGGGGGCAACAAATTGAGGAAGATAGGCTTCATTCAACTGGAAAAACAAGTTTCATGCTCTGCCTTCCATCTGGTTCCCTCAGTGAAGTCACATTTGATGCTTGTTCTGTCCAAGCGATGCTCCAAGTTTCCTAAGGAAAAAGTCCTGCAGCTGTTGTGTTGAAATAACTTTCAGGCCTGGGAGGCGGGGGCATGTCTGCAAACTGAAACTTAGGTCACTTTCCCTGTAAATGCTCTGCTAGACCAGAAATGCAGGACATCCAGGCAGCTGATCCCAAATGTCAAGCCTTCCAACTGCAAGTGAGTTGGCATCTGTGGCCCCGGCCAATTATTTACTCTTCCTTGTGTATTAAACTTATAAAAGCTTCCTGCCTTCCACCTCATTCTTCTACAGAGGAAGCTGTAGCTTCACAAAGCGTTCAAGTTCATTTGTATCACCCAGATTGTCTTTAATCATTTCTTTTAATAGTTTGGATCTAACCTTAAAGGGAAATAGGGCTTTCTCCTAGCTTCTCACTCTTTGGGCCAAAGGATAAGATTTCACCAAAGGTTTGGGGTGAATCTTTTGGGAGCAGTAAAGCTTCAAGGTCAGATAACTTCAGGCCATGAAGAGATCCTTCTTTCATGCCAAAGTGAGAAAAATCACTTTCTTTCTCCCTCCCTCTTTTTATTTCCTTCCGTTCTTCTTTTCTTTTTTCCTTAGAAGGCACTGTCTCAAAGCATCTCAAAAATATTACCCCACTCTTCTATCACAACTCCAGGCAGTCACCATCTTGGGTTACAGTACTGATGGCCACAATTAAATGCAAACATTAACAAAGCACCTGGATAGAGACCAAGCCCAACTTGGTGAGATGGCAGCAACTTCATCCAGCTGCTGAAGCCAAGTCTTGGAGTTATTCTTGATTCTCTCATTTCTTCATTCAACTGAACATTTGGGGATGCCCAAATCCATATGAAAACATCCCAAACCTGCCTTCTCTATATCACTGTGAGCTTGTACCTTCCCAGCTGTCCCTGTACTATCTCCTCTTAACTCCTCCACATGTCAGTTAGGGGGAGGTTTTTGCAACTTCATAAGAGGACATAACTTCTGTTTAAACTCCTCGTTTGCCTTTGCACTGTGTTTAAAATAAACCCTAAACCTCTACCTGTGGGCGAAGTCACTTCAGTCATGTCAGACCCTTTGTGACCCTATGGACTGTAACCCACCAGGCTCCTCTGTCCATGGGATTCTCCAGGCAAGAATAATGGGGTGGGTTGCCATTTCCTTCCCCAGGGGATCTTCCAACCCAGGGATCGAACTCCCATCTCTTAATTCTCCTACACTGGCAGGCAGATTCTTTACTACCAGTGCCACTTGGGAAACTGTTACAGTGACTTGTAAAACCACATGTGATCTGAAACTGCCCACCCTTGAAAGTTTCCTTCCGCTACTGTTCCTTCAACTGCCCAGTTCAGCCCTGGCTCTGGATTTCAAAGTTTCCCCAGACACATCCAGTTCCTCACACTCATGGGCCTTGTCACACATTCTTCTCCTTCCTTTTCTGCAGGTGGCTGGTTCCCTGCCACTCTGATTTTACTTTCCATGTCATCAGTTTAGAGAAGATTTCTCCAACCTCCCTGCTAAAGTGGCTGAGTTTTAGTGGGAGGTTGCATCATGCTGGAAGGTGGGCTTCAGGAAAGCAGGCCCTTCTCTGCCCCAGTCACTATGTTGTACCCACAGCCTACAAATGTACGAACAGTCCTGGGAGGAGCTCACTGGGTTTGATGAAACGAGAAAGAAGCCCTTGTTATTAGCTGTTCTTATTGAGTTCAACTCAGATTACCATGCCCCCTAAGCTGAACTCTGGGGAGGCCAAGGCCAGGGTGTGGGGGTTGCAGAAAACTGAATCAAACTCCTTCTGGTCCACAATTAGTGTGGCCCGAAAGAGTGACACCTGATGGGGGTATGGATTTAAGAATTCCGATGTGATTGTTTCCACCTTAGAACTTACCATGACACAGTCTCAACTATAATAGCTGTTAACTCACTGTTTACACTGACCAGTCAGAACTGGTCAGGTTAGGGTGGGGTCAAAATACACAACCCCCAAATGTCTCAGGGACTTGAAGTAATCAAAACTGATTTTTGTGTGTGTGATATATGTGTTCATCATTTCTGCTTCTTGTAGGGCCTCAGGCAACAAACCAGATGGAGGACTCATGATTTGGAAGTTGGGGCAGCTGAAACAGAGGGAGATGAGGGTGAGTTGTCTCCATCAGATGTGCCATAGGTAACCTCACACCAATTTTATGAGGACATAAATATTCAGACCATAGCACAGAGGTAGGAAGTTGGAGGGCAGAATTTGAGAGAGGTTGGGATGATCACCCCAATCCTGAAGCTCCATCCCTGACCTTGTTGTTTTCCTTGCAGGGGTTCCTAGCTCTGTGGCCCCGGGTTCTGTCTTGAAACCTTTCCTCTGTGGCTTCAGACCCCACCAGGATTTTGCCAGGGGAACCCTCCTTCAGTCCTCTGGGCCTTGGCTTGGTCTAGGTTTCCTGTTGCTGCTGATCTCTAAGAACCTCATCATCCCTAACTGATACCTTCACTCTTGTGTCAACATAAACCACCTCCTCATCTATTCCCTATAGTTAAAGGCTTTGTGACTTTCATCTGCTCCCTGCCAAACTGAGTAATACATCATCTGACCTGTAGGGTTCCAAACAGCTATACGCATCCCCACCCACCATTCTTTCCTTCACATATTTCTTAGATGTGCCTAATTTCTCAGCTGTCTTACTCCTATGCCTTCTCTTTCTGTTCACTCTATCGACTGACAAAAGCACAATGTGAGAGTTGTGAGTTAAGGTTTGGGGGGACAAAATGAAGGCTATATGTAGCTTGGGAGACAACATTTCAGATAGCTCTGAGAAATTGCTTCAAAGAGGCAGGGGGGAAGGTCAGGATATATGCAATTTTGGTGAAGGGATAGTACATGCAATCAACCACATATTTTTTTGCAGAAGATTCCTGGTAGTCACAAGGAATAGTCATCACCATGAAGAATTTTAGGCCATTTCTAGATATGAGAAGATACAAGAATTGGACTCATAAAATCAGTTCCTGAAAATATCTATCTACAAACCTGTTCTGCCAGTTTTCCCCAGAGCAGAGTGCCTCATTTCCGCTCTCCACCCTGAAATCCTTTCAGAAGGTGTGAAGGTCAGTGGCTACAGCAGCACATGTGATGGCAAGTGCTAGTTTGTAGGTGACCAACTGTTAGAACTTTGGGCTGTCTGATAGCTGGTCCAGTTGAGAATATTTACTGGTTTTTATGGAAACACCTTGTTTCATTCAGCAGCAGGCTGGCCATGTTCTCTGTGTTAGTTGGCTAGGACTTCTATAGCCACACACTGGAGACTGGGGGGGCTTAAGGACAGAACTGTATTCCTGCACTATCTGGAGGCTGGACGCCTTGGTCAAGGTGCCTCAGGTGTGGTTTCTCCTTTGGCCTCTGTCCTTGGCTCAGGAGGTTGCCTTCTCACTGTGTCCTCCCCTGGCCTCTTCCCTCAGTGCCCTTGGCTTCTGCATCTTCCTCTTCTTATAAGGACACTAATTTTACTGGATGAGGGCCCCGCCCCAATGGCCTCATTTTAGCCTAATCACCTTTCAAAGCTCCAGTGTAAACTAGGGTTGAGTTGGTTTTGAGGTTCTGGGAGTTGAGAACTTTAACGTATGCATGTGGGTTGGGGCACAATCCAGCTCACTTAGAGACACTACTGCTACAGGCAGAATCTCTATTGACTTTTGTGCTTCAAAGATTTTAGCTTCATCTCTCACCTGCTGGAGCGAGGAAGCTGTGTCTTCTAACACTGAAGGTTCCCAGATTTCTGAACAATTCCTGCCTCTCTTTTACGGTGGTTTGCGAATGGCTTGATTGTTTTCAAGATCTCTTTCTATGGTGCCTTGTGAAAGACCTCCAATTGGTAATCAATACATCCCACTAATACTGCTTCTAATCTTTTTCTCTAGAACTACTTTTTCTGTCTGTCATGTTTTTACCAGTAACAGTTTTACCAACATTTTGGGAAAACACAGCAAAGCACACCAAATCAGTCAATCCTAAAGGAAATCAACCGTGAATGTTCTTTGGAAGGATTGATGCTGAAGCCGAAGCTCCAATATTTTGGCCACCTGATGCAAAGAGCCGGCTCACTGGAAAAGACCCTGAAGCTGGGAAATATTGAGGGCTGTAGGAAAAGGGGGTGACAGAGGATGAGATGGTTGGATGGTATCACCAACTCAATGGACATGAGTTTGAGCAAACTCCAGGAGATAGTGAAGAACAGAGAATCCGGGAGTGCTGCGGTCCATGGGGTCACAAAGATTCAGACACAACTTAGTGTCTGAACAACAACAAAAATCCCGATTACGTGGATGACCAGTGTTCTGGACCCAGAGGCTTGTTGTCCATCATCCAGCCCTTGGCCATGCCATCTATTTTAGGCTTATCAGCTGTGGTAGCACTCCATGTCAGGGCTCCAATGTCAGTACTTGTCAAAACAGACCGATTTTACCACTAAACCTTCGTATTCACTGCTGCTTATGCTGCCTGTCTGCCTGTTTGACATTTGGAACCTAGTGGTCACTCAGGAATCCTCACTGATGGAGTGACCACCCTCTCGTCATGCCAGGAGGATAAGAGAGACCTTGGCCCTTGAAGCCTCTTCTCATATATGGTACAGATCACTTTTTAATGCTTCATTGACCAATGAGTGCTTTTTGAACCTTAAGGGGGCAGGAAATGCCTGACCTATCTCATGCTTGGAAAGAGAACCAGAAATTCTTGATGAACAGCACTCATGGTTACTATTCAGTGTCAATTCTCAAGAGCTGGGATTTAGTTCTGGGAGTTAACAAACTACTTGGGGGGAAAAGAGCAATTGGGGATTATCTGTGGCAAAAACTGTGGGTCCTTGATGCTACTTTTGTTTTCTGATCACCTTGCCACAATTTCCTCCAACATATGTGTGTGCGTGCGCACACACACACACACACACACACGATAGCCACTCCCTTCTCTAATGCCACAGAATTACACAGTCAACTTCTCTAGTGGCAGCTGGCTGTCATGTGTCATTTGGTAATATCCATACCTTCTCTTTCTTGCTGTAAATGACGTCTGCAGAGGCTGAGTTAAGAGTCAGGTGTAACCTCGTTGGCATTATGGTGCTTGTGATGCACATGATATGTGCCTCATTCCCTTCACAATGCATTTGAATATGAAGTCATATTTAAGTTTGTCATTTCTATAAAGCAAGAAAGATAGTTACTGTCATGTGCTGCCAAGCAGACTGGCAGATGCCACTAACAAATGGTAAAGCATTCTCCTCTGCTTCATTATTTCCATAAAAACAAACTCTTTTGGTTATCATTTCTGAAATAGAATATAAAGCTAATTCTAAATGACAAGAGAAAAAATACAGTAGCTGTCAAATCCCAATGCAGTGTGTTTCTAGAAGTTAGTGAATAAGTGAAGTGAATCACAGTTCCTCACATTCAGAAGAGGACTGATGATTCGAGGTACCCATTAAAGTGGTTTCCAGCCTGAAGTAGACAGGGATCACTAACAATGCGTTGAACAGTGGAACCAGGTAGGAAGCACTCAGTGGGAAATGTGCATGCAGTTAGATGGTTTTGATTTGATATAGCCTTTTCTCAAGAAGCTACCCTGAGAATAAATTATTTTGTTTCAAATTTCTCTCCAGTGAATCCATCCATCTTTTCTGAGGTCAACTGATTTTTCTAAAATATAAGTCTGATCATGTCATCAATGAATCAGCTCTGGGACCAAGTTACCACCAAGAAAGAGTCTACCCCATGGCCCCTGAGCCTTCGGTCATGACCTCTCTAAGCCAGTCACCCAGGGGATGCCACTCACGTATACTGATGCCACTCGCCCCCACGCCCTTCTGGCTGCTGCTCGGCAGTGTCAAAGCTACACTCGAATTGCCTCCACTGCCAATTCCCATTTGTTCTCTATCCAAGCCCCAGACTCCTCACCTCCCAGACTTTTCCAGCCTCGCTCTTCTGCTTTAGCTGCATGGTTATTTCCTGACTGCATTTTTTTTTTTCTGTTAAAATTTGCTCTGAGCTCTGTCTTGGCAAGCTCTGACTGCCACTTGCTTCCTGGCTGCTGACTCACTGATCTGCTCTGTCCTTTGCTGTGGGGGACCCTCTGGATTCTTGACCACGTGGCCTCCTGCCTCAGTGGAACTCCTGGCACCAGGATGTCCTCAGTTCTGACTCAACCAGACACTTTCCTCATTTCTCAGAGCTCCTTTACTGGTGTACTGCTTTACCCGACAATCCTGGGTAAGTCACGTGGGCTTCCCTGGTGGCTCCACTGGTAAAGAATCTGCCTGCCATGTGGGAGACCTAGGTTAAATCCCTGGGTTGGGAAGATCTCCTGGAGAAGGGAATGACCACTCACTCCAGTATTCTTGCCTGAAGAATCCCATGGACAGAGGAGCCTGGCAGGCTACAGTCCATGGGAATCACAAAGAGTCTGACACGACTGATTTGACTTAGCATGCAAGTTGCCCTTATGCTGGTGAATGAGGAAACTAACTGACATGCTCCAGTTTTTCATCCAACAAGTGATGCTTAATAAGAGGTGAGATTGGAACTCAGGTCCCTCAAAGCCCAAGGCCTCAGCCTCTAAGCTGTGCTGCTGGAAGACATGCGTCTTTTCACAGGTGCTTTAGGTAAGGGATGAAGGTGGCAAGGCTGTTATTTTGGTGTTCTTGTACAAATGAAAGCAGATAAGAAGTTTACATCTGGAGACAGATTGGTAGGGGACAGTTGGGGATCATAGATCAAAGTGTGTGCGTGCACGCTTAGTCGCTCAGTCATGTCCTATTCTGTGTGACCCTATGGACTGTAGAATGCCCTGCTCCTCTGTTCATGAGATTCTCCAAGCAAGAATACTGGAGTGGGTTGCCATTTCCTCCTCCAGGGAATCTTCCCAGCTCAAGGACTGAAGCAGCGTCCCCTGCACTGGCAGGTGGATACTTTTACCACTGTGCCATCTGGGCTTCCTAAATATTTCCAAGTAAAGTAGTCCTACTCCACTTGGGTATAGAGCCCCTTTGACCTCAAGCAGAAGTCAACATTTTGTCTGCAAATAGTCAGAAAGTAAGTATTTTAGGTATTACGGGCCACATATGGTCTGTTGCATATTCATTAGAAAAATAAACCATTAAATATGTAAAAGCATTCTTAGCTCAGAGGTCCTATAAAAATAGTCTATGAGTCACATTTGTCCCAGTTTGTTACCATTGACTGACGCCAAGGTGGCCTTCAAAGACTATGCCTTAGTCTGAGGAAGGTCCTCCATGGGGTTCCAAGTGGGCATTTAACCCTCATGTTCTAAAGCGCCCATTGTACCACTGTATGATCTGAATCAGCTGCTCTTAGAAAGGTCCTTGTTATGTTAGGAGAACTGAGTAAATACTCACTCAAACCATTTTTGTGTTCTGAGGTTCAGCTGACAAGCTCTGGCTGGTAGCACACGCAATCACACACTTGCTCATTGAGCAGTCATTAAGCAGGCACTATTTGCTCAGTGTTGTGTTATGATGTGACAGCTGAGATGAGTGAGATACAGATTTTCCCTCAAAAACATCACCCTGAGTGGACTACAGGAGATGCTGAAAATAATTTCTGAAGTCATGCTCAGGCAGAAACAATGTGATGATCCCAATAAGTATTCCATTTTCATGAGTGTGAGATCTTTGCCGTAAAATGAGAGCACTTGTTTTTCTCCACAGGACTGTGATTTGTGCTGTGCAGACCTGCTCACAATTTGTGGGATCAAAAAGAGTCAGACAGAACTCAGCAACTGAGCAACAAAAGCTATGGACAGTTGTCTGAGAAATAACATGACCCCATGGCAGTACCCATCCACAGACAGGCTTGGGTGAGAATCAGTTTTTGCCCACTACTAACTATGAAACTTTGGGCAATTACTGATTTTGCTTTTGGCCATGCCATGCAGCACGCGTGATCTTCCCTAACCAGGGATCAAACCCAAGACCTCTGCATTGGAAGCATGGAGTTTTTAACCACTGGACCACTGGGGAATTCCTCAGTCTTTCTGAGATCCTTTTCACCATAAGATGGAGAAGATATAAGACCCACTTCAGTGAACAATGGTGTAAATTTAAATGAAAAAAAAAAACATCACTTAAAGCCTTTAGGGGTGATACTTTATATGTAGCAAAAGCTCAACAGAATGCATTATTAATGCTATTTTTGGATTATGTCCCATGGTTTCAGGGGTGTCATAAATAAGCTCTTAATCTCATTAAAGTCAGATCCATGTATATGTGAATATTAAGTGTGTCCACAGGGAAAAAAAAACAAAACACCTGCAGTGTTTGTCTAATTGCTTTGGAATCCTCAGAGCACTGGATGGAGCTATGGAGGGTCAGACATACCTAATTAGAGAATCTACAAATCCTGAATAGGTGTCATATTTAGAGGGACGGTTTGACTTCTCAATACAATAAATTGGCTGGAGGAAGATGGGGAAGGGGGAGAGGAGGAACATCACTTCAGCACATTCCTAACTTTAACTTGAGAGATGCAGAGAAATTTCTCTCACTCTTCTGGATTCCAAAGTAAGAAATAACACAATCAAGACTTAGTGAGCACTTGTTTTGTACCAGGCTCTGATCACTTAATCCTTGCACAGCCCTATGAGAGTGGGGATGTTATATCACTCACATTTTAGATGAAGGGCAACTGAAAGCACAGATTGTCCCTGTAACTTGCCCAAGGTCATATGGCTGGGGCATAGGTAGTCTGATTTAAATCTAGGTACGTTAACTTCAGCCCTTATTTCCAATACCCTACTACAGGACTGCATAGTAGAAAGAGTTTGTGAGTCACATATGCAAATAAAATGCTTTCCTAGTCACATTTCAAAAAAGGAAACAGGTACCATGAAGTTTTAAAATTTATTTGATGGAAGGATAATTGATTTACAATACTGTGTTAATTTCTGCTGAACAGAAAAGTCATTCAGTTATATATATACGTGTGTGTGTGTGTGTGTGTGTGTGTGTGTGTGTTAGGCTTCCCAGGTGGCACTAGTGGTAAAAAATCTGCCTGCTAATCAGTTCAGTGGAGTTCAGTCATTCAGTCGTGTCCAACTCTTTGTGGTCCCATGGACTGCAGCATGCCAGGCTTCCCTGTCCTTCACCATCTCCCAGAGCTTACGCAAACTCATATCCAGCAAGGCAGTGATGCCATCCAACCATCTCATCCTCTGTTGTCCCTTCCTCTGCCTGCCTTCAGTCATTCTCAGCATAAGGGTCCTTGCCAATGAGTCAGCTCTTCGTATCAGATGGCCAAAGTATTGGAGTTTCAGCTTCAGCATCATTCCTTCCAATGAATATTCAGGACTGATCTCCTTTAGGATGGACTAGTTGGATCTCCTTGCAGTCCAAGGGACTCTCAAGAGTCTTCTCCAACACCACAGTTCAAAAGCATCAATTCTTCGGCACTCAGCCTTCTTCACAGTCCAACTCTCACATCCATACATGACTACTGGAAAAACCATAGCCTTGACTAGACGGAGCTTAGTCGGCAAAGTAATATCTCTGTTTTTCAATATGCTATGTAGGTTGGTCATAGCTTTTCTTCTAAGGAGAAAGCGTCTTTTAATTTCATGGCTGCAGTCACCATCTGCAGTGATTTTGGAGCCCAGAAAAATAAAATCTGTCACTGTTTCCACTGGTTCCCCACCTATTTGCCATGAAGTGATGGGACCAGATGCCATGAGCATCGTTTTCTGACTATTGAGTTTTAAGCCAGCTTTTCACTCTCCTTTTTCACTTTCATCAAGAGGCTCTTAGTTCTTCTTTGCTTTCTGCCATAAGGGTAGTGTGATCTGCATGTCTGAGATTATTGATATTTCTCCTGGCAATCTTGATTCCAGCTTGTGCTTCCTCCAGCCCAGCATTTCTCATGATGTACTCTGCATAGAAGTTAAATAAGCAGGGTGACAATATACAGCCTTGACATACTCCTTTCCCAGTTTGGAACCAGTCTGCTGTTCCATGTTCGATTTTAACTGTTGCTTCTTGAGCTGTATACAGATTTCTCAGGAGGCAGGTCAGGTGGTCTGGTATTCCCATCTCTTTAAGAATTTTCCAGTTTGTTGTGATCTACACAGTCAAAGGCTTTGGCATATTCAATAAAGCAGAAGTAGATGTTTTTCTGGAACTCTCTTGCTTTTTCAATGATCTAGCAGATGTTGGCAATGTGATCTCTGGTATCTCTGCCTTTGCTAAATCCAGCTTGAACATCTAGAGGTTCACGGTTCATGTACTATTGAAGCCTGGCTTGGAGAATTTTGAGCACTACTTTACTAGCATGTGAGATGAGTACAATTGTATGGAAGTTTGAACATTCTTTGGCACTGCCTTTCTTTGGGATTGGAATGAAAACTGACCTTTTCCAGTCCTATGGCCACTACTGAGTTTTCCAAATTTGCTGGCATATTGAGTGCAGCACTTTCACAGCATCATCTTTTAGGACTTGAAATAGCTCCACTGGAATTCCATCACCTCCACTCACTTTGTTCATAAGATTCTTCCTAAGGCCCACTTGATTTCACATTCCATGATGTCTGTCTCTGGGTGAGTGATCACACCATCTTGATTATCTGGGTCATAAAGACTTTCTTGATATAATTTTTCTGTGTGTTCTTGCCACCTCTTCTTAATATCTCCTGCTTCTGTTATGTCCATACCATTTCTGTCTTTATTGTGCCCATCTTTGCATGAAATATTCCCTTGGTATCTCTAATTTTCTTGAAGAGATCTCTAGTCTTTCCTAATCTATTGTTTTCCTCTATTTCTTTGCATTGATCACTGAGGAAGGCAGTGATCTCTCCTTGCTATTCTTATCTCTCCTTGCTGTTCTTTGGAACTCTGCATTCAGACGGCTCGATCCTTCCTTTTTTCCTTTGCCTTTCACTTCTCTTCTTTTCTCAACTATTTGTAAGACCTCCTCAGATGCTCATTTTCCCTTTTTGCATTTCTTTTTCTTGAGGATGGTCTTGATTGCTGCCTCATGTACAATGTCACAAACCTCTGTCCATTCTTCTTCAGACACTCTGTCATATCTAATCCCTTGAATCTATTTATTAGGGATTTGATTTAGGTCATATCTGAATGGTCTAATGGTTTTCCCTACTTTCTTCAATTTAAGTTTGAATGTCACAATAAGGAGTTAATGTCTGAGTTACAGTCATATCCTGGTCTTGTTTTTGCTGACCGTATAGAGCTTCTCCATCTTCAGCTGCAAAGAATATAATCAATCTGATTTCGGTATAACCATCTGGTGATGTCCATGTGTAGAGTCTTCTCTTGTGTTGTTGGAAGAGCTTGCTTGCCATGACCAGTGCGTTCTCTTGGCAAAACTCTATTAGCCTTTCCTCTGCTTCATTCCACACTCCAAGGCCGAACTTGCCTGTTACTACAGGTATCTCTTGACTTCCTATTTTTGCGTTCCAGTCCCCTATGATGAAAAGGATGTCTTTTTTGGGTGTTAATTCTAGAAGGTCTTGTAGGTCATCATAGAACCTTTCAAGTTCAATTTTTTATCATTAGTGCTTGGGGCATAGACTTGGATTACTGTGATATTGAATGGTTTGCCTTGGAAATGAACAGAGATCATTCTGTCATTTTTGAGATTGCATCCAAGTACTACATTTTGAACTCTTTTGTTGACTATGAGGGCTACTCCATTTCTTCTAAGGGATTCTTGAAATTAATGTTAATCATATGTTTAAGTTAACCATTCAATATGTAATCACAGAAAATAGTCTTTTTTCATATGTCCTGAGTTAGCACTTCTGCACAACTCTGTTAGGACCTGTCAAGTGGTCAGGAGCCACGTGCAGCTGGTGGTACCCGCAGCAGGAAGCACGCCCTGCATTCACTCAGCCAGTGTTACTGAACTCTGTATTTGTATCTCTATGTTTACATAAGCTTCATTACTTTTGCTTTAACATATTCAAACTAGAAAGCTTCTGAGTACTGAAAGTGAAAATAAGGTACGAATAAAAGGAATAACGAAAGCAATGATAATAGGGTCATTGCGTGGCAATTTCTAACAACACCTAGGAAAGCTATGGTCTTCAGTGACTTCTGTCAGATTGCTCAAACATTTTGAGTTCAACTGCATGCCCATTTAAGAACATAAGGTTCATTTATTATGTTTCCCCCTTGGCCAAGCAGAAATCTAAAAATAGACTCTTAAGTTGTTAGGTTTGACCAAACTCTTTATATAAATATCCGTTTGCAGTTGTTGTTTTAGCAAAACAAAAAGCCAGTCTCCTGTCTTTGGGTTCTAAAAACTTTAGGAAACTGATTTTTCCCCTAAGCACTTCCTTCCTCTAAACCATGTACAGACTGAAAAAAAGGAATTGAAAATCAGATTTTATTTTATTTTTTTTCCTACAAGAGGACAGAAAAGACAGTCCCTCCCTGACATGACTGACATTCCTTTGCCATTTCCCCTCCCACCACCAAATCCCAAATGATGATTAGAGGATGGAAAATTGGCTCCTTAATATAAAGCTTCACTCTGTAAACTAAACCCTGGGGAATGTTGGCCTCAGGAATTATATCTCATCTGATGGGTTTGGAAGGGCCTATGGGAAATCACCATGTCACATAGGCACATAGGTCCCTTTTTGTGTTTCAGGAAATCTTTTCCCAACATTGGACAAACAGCAGATAACAGTAGACAGTAAGTGCTTGTTCAATTAAAATTTTTTAAATTAAATGGAGTAAATTCAAGAAAAATTTCTGTAGATAAGTATAAAAGAAAAGCAGTTTACTATTTCCACAGAGACTAATGGAAACACTTAGAAGATATAGTTTGAATAGAAAGAAATGACCTGTGGGACAAGAGTGATATAAAGACGTAGTAGGAAAACCTGGAAATTAAAAGGGCAACTAGCTCCCAGAAGTTCTTCCTTGATCCTGCCTTCATGTGAAATTTTAATATGGATAAAATATAAAAACTAACTATAAAAAAGATAAAATAATATGTAGAGGAATATTTATAAAATTTTATTCAAGGGGAAGACTTTAAGGTAGTAGATATGAAACTTGGAAACTTGGAAAACATAGTCTCCCTATATACATATATGTGCATTATATATGTAGTATTTAGTATATAGCTTATGCAAAACAATGAATTGGGAAAATTATATGCAATTAGAATACTATCAGAAGACATAACAAGTTGCTATTCCTAATATACAAATGGCCATTAAAAGGAAAAGCAAGCTACAAATTAAAAAAAAGAAAAATGACTACAAACATTTTCTTCCTCACTAGTGAATCAGAGGTACAAAGTATACAAAAATCAGATGAAATTTTAAGGCATCACTTAAGCAAAACAAGCAAACAAAAAAGTAACATCATCCTACAGTGAAATAGGTCAGCCATCCAGCTGCTGGGGATGTGAATTGTTTGAATAAATAGAGTAGACTTCACAGTGATTTCTGGTGAATAATACCTAATAGCATTAATGTCAGCTGTCTGAGCTTAAAACATTTTAGCAAAGTATCTTTCAGAACTGTGTGTAGGGCAAAGTGAAGCCATATTGATTATTACAGTCACATGTCCTTCCGTGCATGCTCATTTGCGTCCAGCTCTTTGCAATCTCATGGACTCTAGCTGCCCAGGCTCCTCTGCCCTTGGGATTATACAGACAGGAATACTGGAGTGGGGTGCCATTTCCATTTCAAGGTATATGTCCTTACAGAGAAAAACAAATATCATATGATATCATTTACATAGAGAATCTAAAAAAAAAAAAAAATACAAATGAACTTGCTTCCAAAACAGAAATAGACCTACAGATGTAGAAAGCCTAGGGGAAAGGTTTACCAAAGGGGAAAAGGTTAAGAGGGATAAATTATGAGTTTGGGATTAACACATACACACTACTATGTATAAAATAGATAAACAACAAGGGTCTACTGTATACCGCAGGGAACTGTACTTGGGAAAAGTATCTGAAAAAGAGTCTATATAAAGAATATGTATGTATATATATATATATATATAAAACTGTATCACTGTGTTGTACACTTGAAACTAACACATTGTAAATCAACTATATGCCAATAAAATCTGAAAAAAAGAGCAAAAAACCTATATGTCCTTATGCATTTTTATAAATATAAATCGATACTAACCAGCTGGATAATTTGCCTTATGCTGTAACTTTCAATTGCCTGTGTGCCTACTTGGCTGATGGAGCAGGAGCCGGGGGCACAGGGCTGGCTTTGGGCCAGAGCTGCTCAGGGTCTCAGTCTGTCTCCTCCGCCCCTTCCACGTGGCAGGGGCTGGCAGACTGGTGCTGCTGACAGCACAGAAGAAGGAAGCTTCCTGATGCCATCAGCCTGGGCTGAGAGAGCCAAGGAAACCTTCACTGGATTACACTACTGATATGTGAGGGTCAATCTGGTCACTGTGCTCTAGCCTAACTAGACATATAACTAACTGAAACAACAGTACAGATAGCACTTTTAGGGACCATAGAACTTACATATTCTCTCTGGAGTTATGTGTATAACACACACATACACACACACATATATATATGTATATGTCATCTTAAGGTTTCTTCCTTGACAAAAATTGTATAAATATTCTTCTACACATTCTTTTGATTTTGTCTGTATATTTAGTTTTTACATTTTACCCATATTAAATTTCATTTAAAGCAGTCAGATGCATGGGACACAAAATAGCATCCTCGATTGGATGAAATATTATGAATAGTTTGGAATTCATTTTTAGATCTTTTATCACTTTAAGGTTGTTGCTGAGTAAATACATCACTCATCTGTAATTACACTTGCTAACCGAGTGCCAGGCAATGGTCCTGATAAGATGCTGCACCCACTTTAAATCTACTTCCTGTTGTGGTGGTGGCAACTGAGGCTTTGGAGGCAGCTGCCCTGCTGAAATGACCACCCCTTCTGCCTTCGTGGGTAAGAAAATGATCACCGTTAACAAGGACAGTAAGGTACCCAAAGCCTGTTTGCTTACCATCAACAAGGAAAACCACACACTAGGAAACGTCATCCAACCTCAGCTGCTGAAGGCCCCATGGGTGCTGTTTGCTGGCCACAAAGTCCCTCGCCCCTTGCAGCACAAGACCATCATCCATGTTCAGAATGCCCTGGACTGCACCCCCAGGAGGCCCCCACCCATGCCATCACAGACCTCACCAGGGAGCTCTCCCTGCTGGAGGAGCGAGTCTGAGTGGCCATCAACATTCAGCAAGGAGGAAATGAATGGTGGGCTGCATCCGGCCCTTTTCCAGGCACCAGGTGGACAAGAACACTTTTTCTAACCATGAGCCTCCTTGTAGAGATACCAGTGAGTTCCTCTTATATGCAGAGTCTGTGTTTCATAAATTGTAGCTGAAGAGGACCCAGCTGTGGGCTGAAGCAGAGGTGACTTCAGAGCAAAGGACCATCAGTTCAGTGGAGGTAGAGGACCTGTTCTGAAGCCACTCTGGGACCTCATTTCAGAGTGGACTGGCCCAGAGACCCCGGATATTTCTGCGAGGGTGGCGGGGACAAACTTGTTCTGGACAAAAACTGGAAACCTGGGGCTGCCAGCCAGCATCTCAAGCAGAGGCGAGCTGAAAACCTATGTGCTTCCAAGAGTCTCTGCTCCAGAAGCTGCAGTTGCTGGGCCTGCCTGCCTCCCTCAGGGTGGGGACACCCAATGGTCCCACAAACAGCTCTCCCCAGGCTTCTTTTGCATAGTACAGTTTCATAAAAATCAATCAATCAATGTACTTCTCATACCTTTTCTGAACATCTTGTCCTGACCGATGCTCTGTTCTTTAGAATTCTTACCTGGTTTCATGTTCTTCCACTTTCTCCTTCATCTCTCCCATGGGATGTGGTCCTCAGGCATCACTTTTGGATCCCTTGATCACTGTTCTCAGACTGTGACCCATGGACGATTCAGCTTTTTCCGGCTCCAGCCTTGGACTAAGGGGCCTCGAGCCTCTGCACAGTGTGAAGCCTCTCACTGAGTTCTTGATGTATTTCCTTGGATGCCACAGTCATTCAACCCCAAAACCTCAGCAGTGGGACTGGGGAGAAGGTCAACACCCTTAGGTGGAGAAAGCAACAGAGAGGGAAAGGCAACATCAGATCTTCTTCCGAGATTAATAATCCAACATCAAAATACATTGTGGAAAATCTACAAATGCTTAGACTATTAAGCATGTTGAACTTTTCATGGTTCCTGGATTCCCAAGTGAACAAAGCTTGAAAAGTTCCTGTTAATAAGTTCATTATTAACAAACAGGTAACTTTTAACCTAGAATACTTAATTTTACAGACTCAGTTAGATTGTGTGGAAGCCTCCAGCTGATACTTTGGGATCCTGTTGGAAATCATTACTCCATGGAGATATGTTTCTCTGGAGAGCTAGGATTAATTCTGTTTCACAAATTTGTCTTTATGGAGGTACCATGTAATTTTTTTCCTTAGTTAAAATTAGCTGAAGTTGGACCAAAATAAATCCTAAATATTCATCATCTAGAGAATTGCTACATGAATTATTTTTTCACCTGTGTAATGTAATCTCATGAAACTATTAAAATAAAAACTAGAAAGACAAGTTTGATATGTGGAAGATTAGCAGGAAATAATGGTATGAGAAAGAGCAGAACGTGGTGTTTTCTTTTCTAGAATCACACCCTGAATAGAGAATTCAGTTATGTAGCTATTTTGAATTCAGGTTGATCAATGATTATTCTTCATGTTTGCATGGACTTTCAAAGGCAGGTACTGTTGGGGGGTTTGTCTCCATGGGAACTCGAACAGCTTTCCCAGAGAGGCATAGTTGAACACAAGGAGTTCATGGTTGATCCCAATCCCTTAGCCTCACAATAGACATGGAGAGAGGGAGAGGGAGAGGGTGAAAGGGATGTGTGTGGCCATTGGGAAGTTTACCAGACAGACGGAAGGTCTCGATTCAAACCTGGTGTAGAGGCACTGCTGAAAAGTTAGGGAGGGGAAGGAGGTGGGGGTGATGAGGGGCTCCATTTTGAGCACTATATTTAGAAACTACTATTCGGTAGTTACTTCAAGCACAACTTCTTCTTATAGCCTTTTCCTCCAGTAACCAAGCTCTTGTGCCAAATTTGGAGTAAAACTGAAAACCAAAATTAAGTCAAAGAATGAGCTGAACAATTGGTGTGTGGGTTTACGTGTCTGTGTGCATGTGGATGGGGGTTATAACGTAAAGAAGGTAAAAGTTTTCTGTTCTGTGTTGGTACTTTTTTTTTTTTACTATGTTGAAATACAGTTGCTTTACAATATATTAGTTTCTACTGTACAGCAAAGTGAATCAGTTACACATATACATATACCTCTCTTTTCAAGATTTTCTTCCCTTTTAGGTCACCAGAGAGTACTGAGTAGATTACTCATGCTATACAGTAGGTTCTCGTTCATTACCTGTTTCATAATATTAATACACAGTAGTGTATATAGGGGGCTTCCCAGGTGGCGATAGCAGTAAAGAGCCACCTGCTAATGCTGGAGACATAAGAGATGCAGTTTCAATCTCTGGGTAGGGAAGATCTTCTGGAGGAGGGCGTGGCAATCCACTTCAGTATTCTTGCCTGGAGAGTCTCAAGGACAGAGGACTATGGTGGGGTATAGTCCATAGGGTCACAAAGAGTCGGACACAACTGAAGCAACCGAGCAGGCACACACACAGTGTATATATGTCAATCCCAATCTCCCAATTCAATCCCACTTTCCTTCCCCTCGTGGTTTCCACAAGTTTGTTCTCCATGTCTGTGTCTCTGTTTCTGCTTTGCAAATAAGTTCATCTGTACCATTTTTCTGATCCACATACGAGTCATATTATACCATATTTGTTTCTCTCTTTTTGGCTTACTTCAGTCTGTACAAGAGCCTCTAGGTCCATCCACATCTCTGCGCTATTATATTTCTACATCTTTAGACTTCCCAGGTGACTCAGTGATAAAGAGTCCATTTACCAATGCAGGAGACACAGGAAACATGGGTCTGACCTCAGGGTCTGGAAGATCTCTTGGAGGAGTAAATGGAAACCCACTCCAGTATTCTTGCCTGGGAAATCCCAGAGACAGAAGTGGGCTACAGTCCATGGGGTCACAAAGAGTCAGACATGACTTGGAAAACACACACACACACACACACACACACATTTTCTTTATCTATTCCTCGGTTGATGGATGTTTTGGGATTTTTAATGATGTCAAGAGGAGGACTATTTTTCCTATTCAGAGCAGCAGTGGTTTGTGTAGAAAGTGAAAGTCGCTCAGTCACGTCTGACTCTTTGCAACCCCATAGACTCAACAGTGCACGGAATTCTCCAGGCCAGAATACTGGAGTGGGTAGCCTTTCCCTTCTCCAGCGGATCTTGCTGACCCAGGAATAGAACTGGGGTCTCCTGCACTGCGGGCAGATTCTTTATCAACTGAGTGATCAGGAAAGCTGAGTTTGTGAAGTGAGGCCAAATCACACTCATCACAGGGACTCTGCACGTGGCCAGTGCAGATGTAATTAGATAGCAAAACACATGGTCCCGGAACTTGTCTCTCCTCTACATCTTCACTGTCTATATTCCCTCCATGAGGTCTCTTGAGGGAAACAGGAGCAATACAACCACTTAAAATGTGTGTATAAAATGCTGAATAGACTTTTCTCAAAGTCTATGAAAAACAGGAAGAGTACTTTGAAATTGGAGGCTATGTGCTTCATTAATTAAAACCTTAGGCTTTAGAGCAAGACTGAGTGGATTTGCCTCTTGGTTGCCCTGCCTCCTGGTATATAATCTTCAGTGAATTCCACGAACTTTGTGCTTTAATTTCTTCATCTGTGAAATGTGGCTGTTTTGATAATTAAGTGAGCTAATATCTATAAGAGAATCAGTGCAGTTTCTGGCCCATGAAGTTTAACAAGGATGATGGTAATGATTATGATCATGGTAATGATCAGGGCTCAAAGCTAAGTTAAAGGAATTCAGTTCATAATCTATATATATTTTAAAGAAAATCCTCAACTGTGGGATCTATGTATTCCTGCTGCTGCCGCTGCTGCTAAGTTACTTCAGTCCTGTCTGACTCTATGTGACCTCATAGACAGCAGCCCACCAGGCTCCTCCATCTCTGGGATTCTCCAGGCAAGAACACTGGAGTGGGTTGCCATTTCCTTCTCCAATGCATGCAGGCATGCTAAGTCACTTCAGTAGTGTCCAACTCTGTGCAACCCCATGAAGAGCAGTCCGCCAGGCTCCTCTGTCCATGGAATTCTCTAGGCAAGAGTATTGGAGTGGGTTGCCATTTCCTTCTCCACTATGCATTCCTAGACCTCATTTACAGGTGGTAATACTGGATATATCACCTCCAGCAAACACTGCAAAACTCTTTGCCTTCTCTCACAGACACATTAGCTGTCAGGATGGGCAGTTCTGGGTACTGTAACAGGATGCGGGGTTGGCATCACTCAGAAATCTACCTGTGTGTCACTATTCAGAGGGTGGCTCTCCTCTGTGCAGACACTTCGGAACCAAAGCTCCTTGTACGCTGTGTTCTCACAGCCTCTGAGGCATGACAGTTCTCTGCATGGCAGTGACAACAAGGAAGAGAAAGCAAGAAGTCAGCAGTTTTTTAAAAGCTAAGGCCTGGAGGTAACACAGGACACACATCATCTTTCCATTGGTCAGACCGAGTCCCATGTTCCCAACTACACGTCAGTGCCTCCTCTGGGCTGTGGTCCCCCAGAGACGTGAGGGGAGAGCAGCATTCTCATAGACGGTGAGCTCTCCTTTCAAGAAAGGCAGAGGGACAGCGGCTGAATTCCAAGTAGGGGCCCCAGGCATCTCATTCTTGACTCAACGCTTATAGAGGTGCAGAGCTGGCAGTGCCATTCTGGCACGAACCCTGGAACAGAAGGTTGATGTGTGTCCTCCAAAGTTAGGCGGCCAGACATGAGAACAAATGCCAGGAGCCTGCATGGGGAATCCCGCCCATGGCAAAGGTCATGAGGAAGGGGGCCTGGCAAAAAGCAAAGGCTGAGATCAAGCCTCAGGGGTACCCCTGGATTTTCCTGAGCATCTACCACCAAAACCAGAGTCTGCCTGCTTTATTGCACTATGCTTTCCACCTACTCTTCTGACATAACAGGGGGCTATCCCCGACCACCTTGCTCTGGAAAAAGTTAACTTAGAGCTCCAACTGGTCTCGGGCATATGAAAGGAGTGTCTCAGCTCAAATCCCTCTGACAGCTCTCTAACTTGCCTGACAGGTTCCCCTGGACTTTTACAACTTGTGATTGTTTACAGCCCCCCAACAACGAGAGGCACGCAGCTTAAAACATCTTAAAGATATAGAGCCTTTTATAAAGAGCTAAGAATTATATTGGTGATGAGTTTCACTGTTGAGTCAATGACTGCTGCCAGACCTCCGTAGTCTTCATCTTTTAGGCACCTGGAGGATATTAATCCATGTAATTGGGATATAGAAAAAGGAATATAGTAGTTTTAATGTTAGCAACACTAGACTTTTGAGTTAGTGAAATTTCTCTTTGTTATAAATCACTGTACTCCTCTTTCTTTGTTATAAATCATTGTGTCCTTGCTATGTAAGAATGTAACCTTAATTAGTGCTTTCTGAGAGTGGCACCAGACTTTGGAAAGAACAACACTTTTAAGGCAAATAAGTTTTCTGGTTGACAGACCCTTATCATAAAAGGGCCATAAAATGTTAATAGGCCTCCTGGCCAGAAGATGATGTAAATCACCTAAGACTTGTGTATACAGCTAGGTATCCAGAGAGAAAGCCTGGTCTTGATGAGTCAGGGCTGCTGATGCTGCATAACTTTGTATTATCCATTGATCTCTATGTACAACCAAAAGCATAAAAAGCTTTCCTGGACAATAAAGGATGGACCAGTTTCTCAAAATGGTTTCTTGGAAATCTGGCTCCCCCTGTGTTGACTCTCTCTCTTTCTCCCTCTTCCTCCCTCTCCTTTTCAGGCTGATCCTTTGGAACTCAGAGCCTCACTGAGTCTACTTATTTGCCCTGGCTTCTAAGACCCATTCAAGAGGGAGCCCAAGGCAGGGCACCCTCTGCTATTCAAGTGGGCACTGGCGGCCTAATGTAGATGGTGCAAGTTCCTTATCTTGGAACTTTATTGGTTTTCCATGTAAACCAAGTTATTCAACCTCTTTTCTCCACTAATTTTCCTACTACACTATTCTTTCCTAATCTCTCTTTATATTTCTAAATAAGTAAGTTTTTCCTTGCCGACTCCGTCCCAGCTTTGAATTCCCTGGATCCACAGGGACTGGACCCCGGCAAACAAAGACTGAGGCTACTTCTCACCTGTGGTTTCATCAGGTGGAAGCCTCACCAGAACAGCCAATTCATGCAGTGTGTGGCAACCCTGGCTTTGAATACACGGGAAGAAAATAGAGTCAGGCTTCCGACCTATTAGAGGGCTCACACAGGACCCCAAGGGTCTGAAAGGAGGTCTGTAAAGTCAGAGAAGATACAGAGGTCTTCAAGAATCTGCTGGCCCACCCAAAGGATGCCCCACTCAGAGAGGTGTTTGGAGATAGTGATGCCTGGATGTGGTTAACCTTCTTTGAAGGGACCCTCAGTCAAGGAGCAGGTCAAGAAGAAACTGAAGAGATTCTTTGAAAATTCACAAACAACCTCTACTCAGAGGCCATCACGTTGGTGGAGACCCCAAGGAGTTGATTGGAGGGTTATCTTCTCCCGTCAACAGGCAGTCAGCTGTGCCAGACCCCTAACACTTTTCTATTTCTTCCTACATGACAGCAGCATCCAGTCCCTTCACTTCATGGTAAATAGGTGGGGAAAAAATGGAAACAATAAAAGACTTTACTTTTTTTGGCTTCAAAAAGGACTGTGACCACAGCCATGAAATTAAAAGACACTGGAAGAAAAGCTTTGACAAACCTAGACACCATATTAAAAAGCAGAGGCATCACTTTGCTGACAAAAGTCTGTCTAGTCAAAGCTATGGCTTTTCCTGTAGTCATGTATGGATGTGAGAATTGGGCCATAAAAAAGTCTGAGCACTGAACAATTGATGCTTTTGAACTGTGGCGCTGGAGAAGACTCTTGAGAGTCCCTTGGACTGCAAGGAGAGCCAATCCTAAGGGGAATCAGTCCTGAATATCCATTGGAAGGACAGACACTGAAGCTGAAACTCCAATATTTTGGCCACTGATGAGAAGAACTGTCATTGGAAAAGACCCTGATCCTGGGAAACATTGAGAGCAGGAGGAGAAGAAGGCAACAGAGGATGAGATGGTTGGATGGCATCACTGATTCAATGGACATGAGTTTGAGCAAACCCCTGGAGACAGTGAAAGACAGGGAAGCCTGGGGTGCTTCAGTCCATGGGGTTGCAAAGAGTTGGACATGACTAAATGATTGAATAACAGTATGACAGCTCACAGGAGGAGGGGTAGGGGGAAGAAGAGAGCAGACCATGCCTCTTAGGAAGTAGAGATCCCAAAAGGTAAAGATTAAGACTGAACTGCAGGGAAGGGAAAATATGAGAGCAGAATTTAAAATGAGACGCAGTGAATGATGCTATTCTAATATCTGAAAGGAAGCTACAAGGTTTTCCAGAAATAAGAAGGGACCAAAAAAAAACAAAAAACCTCACAGTTTATGGTTAAATACAGTGATAGGAAAAAAACAATCAAAACTCCCAGTGTGTCAAGTACAGTCCTCTTGAGACCAACTCACTTGGTGAACTGGTTTCCTAAACACACAGGTGTAGAGGCTGCAGGGGGGGAAGAAAACAGCACTTTCCGTTTAGAATCTGTTTGCATCACTGACTTACAAGGGGCTCACCAATCGGATCTGCCAACATGCATTTACTGTGGGGAGGAGGTGGGCTGTGTGTCCTTAAGTTTTATGACTTTCAGAGCCTGAGAGGTCTTGATATGGGCAAGAGGGGAGAGGGCAAGTGGGGCAAGGAGCTTTAATTCTCCATCCAGGTGGCGTTCAGAGCCTTGGGGCTGCTGTGGTTGACAGAGAACTGCTCTGTGGAGCAGTGGGAACAAGGGAGAATCTTGGGCATTTAAATATTTAGGGGGGATATTTTAGAACCCAGGGCTTCCTGGGAGAGAACCGGGAGGTCACTGAAAGGGCAGTGTGTGAGGATAATGGGAAATGAGCTTCTTCATGTTTAGACTACTTTCATAGTAAATAATAATCATAAAAGGAGAGAAATAAAAATCTTGGCACTGTGAACCAGAATTGCTTTCATGTTATTCCTTAGAGGCCAACTAAATTAAAAATCGGTTAACAATGATGAAAGCTCCCTCTCACCTCATTTCTGCTTTCCCTGCTGAATCCCAAGAATGTTTTCTGTTTTCTCATCTCTCCTCCATTCCATTTCTCGCTGGGTCCTGCCACTTCTGGCTCCTTTTCCCTTGAAGCAAGTCATGGTAAGGATTTCCTCTTGGTCTCCACTGTAATTTCAGAATCCTTCAGTAGTTTCAGAGGAAGACTATTAAAGTTTTAGATCACTCTTCCTTGTTATATCCTGAAAAAGTAGGACAAGAGAGCTGTTGTTACCTGAGCACCTCAACACCAGGAGTGCTTTGAAAGCAAATGATGAGTCTTGTGGTTCTCAAGGAAAGCCTGAGAAAGTAAATTTAGATGCCCAGGTACATTATGGGAGGAGCCGAACAGGATCTGATATAGGAATTTCAGGCAAGCATGAATTCTAACATCCCCAACTCACATCTGTCACACACACACACATGCACACACACGCAAGCATAGGGATTCAAGATGTATAGGTACTAAAAGATACTGAACACTTCTAACTAGCCTGAGGACAGAGTTCAGGCTAAAAATGTAAATTCATTAAGTTTAGACCTTCCTAGAACACTTCAGTGGCTAGTGACATAATTTTTGTCTAGTAGAAAATAAAGGATTTCTGTAGTTTTCAAGGTCCTACCAGGACCACCCACCATCAACGAGGTGAATAGGATTCTCCATCTTCATGGTACAGGCATCATTATAATCACAGGGATGGATAACAGAAGGTCACACTGTGACCTTCTTGTAGACCCACTTGTGTGCTTGAATTGAGGAAGCTCTCAGGGATGTCAGCCAACCCAGCTGACTTCTGTCCAGTGTGGTGGGGGTGGGGTCCCCAGCAGTGACAGTGGCTGGGGAAGTGAAACTTTTGACCATGGCTTCAGAATGTGGGGCAAAGAAGTGAAAGGGGCACGGATCAGGAGGAAACACTGATAGGCTCCTTCCCTCCATGGGGGCTAAATTACAGGTATTGCCTAGCTCCAAGGAAGCCTTCACCGATCATAAAACAACTATTTTGCCAATCTATTAAAACTTCCCCCGGACTTGTTCTTGGGCTAAATAAAATTTTCACCTCTTTTCTACATCTCCATTTAATAACCTGGAATCCAGTAATTATAGAAAAGAGCTATCTATAGAAAAGCTGCTATCGTTGTGTTAATGAGGGGGTATTTGCTTAGAATATCTATTGATTTGAAAAAATGATACAATATATGTCTGTAGGAAGAGAGCTAATTAAACACAAAAAATCTTTTATAAAAGTCCTTAGGAAAGAATTTAGCTATAAGGTTAAAAACAAAGGAAAAATAATATATATATTTTTTAAAAGCCAATAGAAACATTAATGAATCTGCACAAAAATTGACTTCCATAGAACTTAATGCAGTGTTTAAAATATAGACATTTGTACATTACTCTTTCTACTTCATGAAGTATCAAGGCCATTTTCTTATCTTAACCTTAAGTACATTTGTAGCATGTACACTTCAAACGAGTACACAGACGTGAGTATGAGCTTGATGTAGGGGATGTGAAAGTGTATGGAAATTTGAGAGGAGGTTTCTGCTAATTATATTCTTCATTGGTTAGTTAGAAACAGTTGGGGTCTTGGGAAGGAAGATATAAACTGACATGTGGAAACTCCAGGTACTGGCAAAGTTAAACATTGTACTTTATGAGAGGTGATTGGCACTGTTAACAACATCTCCAAGAGAGTTAGCCACTCTGTCAAGCAGTGCTGGAGCCAGGAGGGTCTCCCAGCTGTGGTCCCACCAAGTAGAACACCAAGATCGGGGGCCTCTCTCCCACAGTTGGTGGAACTGAGTTCTGTATGCCATATTTATTTTAAATTCCCAACCTGACAAGTAACTCTCTTTTCCACTGGGGAATGGGAGCAGAGGGCTTAGGGAAAATCCCTCTTCATTGAAACCAGAACAGCTGAGAAAATGTGTTTCCCTCTCACAGTAATGATCCTTAATCCCTCAGCCTTTCCCCTTCTACACTCTTGATGGCTGCAGCGTATGGTTCAAGGTGGCTTTGAGGGATTAGGTATCAAAAACTGAAGTTGTGTAATGCCGTGCAGTTGGTAGAATTATTTTGCATGGCTTTGAATCCTCACGCTTTCGTTTGGGTCCTAGGCCCGGAGCTATGCTGAAGGGCTTCGATATGTTAAGCTCATTACAAACTGACTAACTAGTAAAGAGTGCTTGGCAAGTAAGTCACTAAGACCTTCAAACTTGACTTCAAATGGTTCAGTTCCACAAACAAATCAATGACACTTAGTCTTGCCATACAGACGTTTGTTCAACGATATCAGTGACATCATTGTTCAGAATTTTACATCCCAGAGTTTATTCTAAACACAAATGAAATATGTTTCTGAGTTCTTAGAAGCATGGGAAATGTGGTATTCTTATAAGATACAAACATTACAACTCCTTCAGGCACTTATGTTTCTGTTAAACAACGTAAACCAAAACCAGTGAGTATATATACACATATACGTGCAAGTAAACACCCCCACACAGGCGGCTAACTGAATTTGTCTACTATGAGGACTGATCAGGTTACGTGTGTTCCAAGTTGAAGCTGTTTTAGTAAGGAAAGCAATCAGTAAGAGATCAAAAAGGATAAACTGTCTTCATGCCAAATCAACAAGTTGTTTTCAGAAAACCTACAAGTCTTAGTTTTCAAAATGGCTTTGAGGAAACAAACATGACTACAGGGCAAATATGGTCGCTGTTACTGCCTCACTTCCACTGACTTCTGGTCAACAATTTAAAAACAAAAGCAGCGAAGTCTTTCATGAAATCCTGTGACCCCGGAGTCTTAGCATTGAGTGATTTGGTGGCTGTTAAAAAATGTCTTACAGTTTTAGGGGGCAAGTTCATTCTGGGCCAAGATCTGCGAGTATTTGCAGTGAACTTTGGAATAAAAGTGTGCATTTACTGGAACTATGATCCTGTGTTTCAGGGCTGACCTGTAGGGGCTGCTTCCCTTTCATGTCTAGAAAGGCGCAAGGGTGCCCTCTGGGGCCCTGGTGTAAAAGCTTTCCTCACATTTTCTTGAATTATCTAGGCCCTCAATCCAGGAACCGCAAAGGCCCAAGGCAAGGCCTGAGTGGTGATAGGGGTTGCAGAATTGAAGGAAGGTTTGTCAGTAACTTCCGATGACACCCCCAGTGGCCCCCAAGGCTTTTTAAATTTGATGTACCATTCCCACATTGGCCAACCCCACCTCTTCCATCAGGACAACTGCTGCACTGATAGGGAGCTTATATTTTGGCTTTTTTGTTGATTAAAAATAATGTTCCTTAGCTAAACCACACAATACCGTTTCTTAATGCGCCTTCAAATTAACATCATGCCACTGTGGCTTTAGCCATAAAAACGAAAGAATCTTAAGGGTTAGAAGAACATTGTAGGTGATGTAATTTAATCTATTTATTCTATCGAAGAGGAAACAGAGGTTGGACCCATGTAAGTAACATAATTTAAAAACCTTCAAGATCTGAATCTAGAGCCAGTTTCCTGAACCCCAGCTGAATTAAGTTTCCATTACCAAATGTTTACAATAAATATACTCCTGAGTCAGGATAGATATTATTTCTATTTCATAGATAAAGCTGTTAAACATGAGAGACTAGGTGATTTATCCAAGTTCACATGAGCAAGTGAGGACAGAGCTGGAAAGGAACCCAGTGCCTTAGTTTCCAGTTGGAGGTTTCTTTTTTTTTTTTCACAAACACATATGCATGAACCCAAACTCAGAAACTGAGACGCAAATCTGCCCTCCCTAGTTTGTCTCGGTTCAGTTTAGTCAGTTTAGTCGCTCAGTCATGTCTGACTCTTTGAGACCCCATGGGCTGCAGCACGCCAGGCTTCCCTGTCCATCACCAACTCCCAGAGCTTACTCAAACTCATGTCCATTGAATCAGTGATGCCATCCAACCATCTCATCCTCTGTCCTCCCCTTCTCTTCCTGCCTTCAATCTTTCCCAGCATCTGGGTCTTTTCAAATGAGTCAGTTCTTTGCATTAGGTGGCCAAAGGATTAGAGTTCCAGCTTCAACATCAGTTCTTTTCAATGAATATTCAGGACTGATTTCCTTCAGAATGGCCTGGTTGGATCTCCTTGCAGTCCAAGAGACTCTCAAGAGTATCCTCCAACACCACAGTACAAAAGCATCAATTCTTCTGTGCTCAGCTTTCTTTACAGTCCAACTTTCACATCCATACATGACTACTGGAAAAACCATAGCTTTGACTAGATGGACCTTTGTTGGCAAAGTAATGTCTCTGCTTTTTAAGATGCTGTCTAACTTGGTCATAACTTTTCTTCCAAGGAGCAAGTGTCTTTTACTATCATGGCTGCAGTCACAATCTGCAGTGATTTTAGAGCCCCCTAAAATAAAGCCTGTCACTGTTTCCATTGTTTCCCCATCTATTTGCCATGAAGTGATGGAACAGGATGCCATGATCTTAGTTTTGTAAATGTTGAGCTTTAAGCCAAGTTTTTCACTCTCCTCTTTCACTTTCATCAAGAGGCTCTTTAGTTCTTCTCCACTTTCTGACATAAGTGTGGTATCCTCTATATATCTGAGGTTATTGATATTTCTCCCAGCAATCTTGATTCCAGCTTGTGCTTCATACAATCCAACATTTCTCATGATGTACTCTGAATGTAAGTTAAATAAGCAGGGTGACAATATACAGCCTTGATGTACTCCTTTCCCAATTTGGAACCAGTCTGTTGCTCCATGTCCAATTTTAACCGTTGCTTCTTGACTTGCATACAGATTTCTCAGGAGGCAGGTAAGGTGGTCTGGTATTCCCATCTCTTTCAGAATTTTCCATTTTGTTGTAATCTACAAAGTCAAAGGCTTTAGCATATTTAATAAAGCTGAAGTAGATGTTTTTTCTGGAACTCTCTTGCTTTTTTGATGACCAGTGGATGCTGGCAATCTGGTCTCTGATTCCTCTGCCTTTTTAAAATCCAGCTTGAACATCTGGAAGTTCATGGTTCATGTACTGTTGAACCCTGGCTTGGAGAATTTTGAGCATCACTTTGCTAGCATGTGAGATGAGTGCAATTGTGTGGTACTTTGAACAAAGTACTTTGAACAAAAGCATTGCCTTTCTTTGGGGTTGGAATGAAAACTGATATTTTCCAATCCTGTGGCCACTGTTGAGTTTTCCAACTTTGCTGGCATATTGAGTGCAGCACTTTCACAGCATCATATTTTAGGATTTGAAATAGCTTCAACTGGAATTCCATCACCTCCACTAGCTTTGTTTGTGGTGATGTTTCCTAAAGCCCATTTGAGTTCGCATTCCAGGAGGTCTGTTTCTAACACCATCATGATTGTCTGGGTCATGAAGATCTTTTTTGTATAGTTCTTCTGTGTATTCTTGCCACCTCTTCTTAATATCTTCTGCTACTATTAGGTCCATACCATTTCTATCCTTTATTGTGCCCATCTTTGCATGAAATATTCCCTTGGTATCTATAATTTTCTTGAAGAGATCTCTAGTCTTTCCCAGTCTATTGTTTTCCTCTCTTTCTTTGTTCATTCTGTCGTTTTTGAGATTGCATCCAACTATGCATTTCGGACTCTTCTGTTGACTATGATGGCTACTCCATTTCTTCTAAGGGATTCTTGCCCACAGTAGTAGATATAATGGTCATCGGAGTTAAATTCACCCATTCCAGTCCATTTTAGTTCGCTGATTCCAATTTGTCTACTGCTAATCAAACATTCGTGGGGTATTAGGTGCTTTCCTAGTCATAGGGATGCTTTTAAACAGAGCATAGTCTGTGTTGTTGTGGGGCAAACAGATGACCCCCAGGTACTTCTGTCCCCTGGTCTTCTTGCCTTTGTCCAGTTCTCATGTGGAACAGATGCAGCCTGTGCAATCAGTAGCTTAGTGCCAGATCACCAGGTTTTATCTCTCAGTCTGGGTCCTAAAACACACTGTGGTTTCTGTCTTGCTTTCTCCAGGATCATTTGCTCTTGTGCACTCCAGCAACCCTAGGGAGAAGTCCATACAGGAACTGGGAAACTTTCCTGAGAGCCAACAAAAACCTGCCAATCCTGTCTGCCAGCTGTCTTGAAATCAGGTTTTCCAGCAACAAACTGGAAAATTCTGAAAGAGATGGGAATACCAGATTACTTTAACTGCCTCCTGAGAAATCTGTATACAGGTCAAGAGGCAACAGTTAGAACCAGACATGGAACAATGGAGTGGTTCCAAATTGGGAAAGGAGTATGTCAAGGATGTATACTGTCTCCCTACTTATTTAACATATATGCAGAGTACATTAGGCAAAATGCCGGGCTGGATGAAGCACAAGCTGCAATCAAGATTGCAGGAAGAAGTATCAATAACCTTAGATATGCAGACCACACCACCCTTACGGAAGAAAGCGAAGAGGAACTAAAGAGGCTTTTGAAGAAGGTGAAAGAAGAGAGTGAAAAAGCTGACTTAAAACTCAGCATTCAAAAAACTAAGATCATGGCATCTGGTCCCATCACTTCATGGCAAATAGATGGGGCAACAGTAGAAACAATGACAGACTTTATTTTTCTGGGCTCCAAAACCCCTGCATATTGTGACTGCAGCCAAGGAATTGAAAGACTATGACCAACCTAGATAGCATATTAAAAAGCAGAGATATTACTTGGCTAACAAAGGTTTGTGTAGTCAAAGCTATGGTTTTTCCAGTAGTCATGTGTGGATGTGAGAGTTGACCATAAAGAAAGTTGGGTGAGGAAGTTATTGATGCTTTTGTACTGAAGTGTTGGAGAAGACTTTTGAGAGTCCCTTGGACTGCAAGGAGATGAAACCAGTCAATCCTAAAGGAAATCAGTCTTAATATCTATTGGAAGGACTGATGCTGAAGCTGAAGCTCCAATACTTTGGGCACCTGATGTGAAGAGCCAACTCATTAGAAAAGGCCTTGATGCTGGGAAAGACTAAGGACAGGAGGAGAAGGGGACAACAGAGGATGAGATGGCTGGATGGTATCACTGAATCAATGGACATGAGTTTGAGCAAGCTCCTGGAGATGGTAAAAGACAGGGGAAGCCTGGCATGCTACAATCCATGGGGTCACAAAGAGTTGGACACAACTGAGTGACTAAACAACAGCAACAAGCCCCTGTCAATCCTCCAGAGGACTGCAGCTCTGACTGACATCTAAACGCAACCTCACATGAGACTCAGAGCAAACCAGCGAAGGCATTCCCAAATTCCTGCCTCAGAAAACAGTGTGAGATAACTGTGTCTGTTTTAAAGTTGCTATGTTTGGGTAATTGATCATGCAGCAATTGACATAATATACAGGAAGTGATCAAACAAACACATATACAAATGAATAAAATAATTTCAAGAATAGTGTTAGGAACAAGGTAAAATAGGATGCTGTAATAGACAGACGGTGGAGGTGATGCTTGGCTTTTGTCTCACTGGAGCTGAGACATTCCTTTTCATGAAGATGCAGCCGTGGAGAGGTCTAGGGGAGGCGGGGGAGAGAAACCCCCAAACAAACCACAATAGGAGCAAAGCCCTGAGCCAGGAAAAAGCTGGGCATCTGATGGACAGAAACAAAGGCAATCTGGCTGGAGTGCCATGAATTAGGGAGAAAGTTGAACATGAAGTAAGAGGCCTAATATGAAGTAACAGGCAGGGCCAGATCACCCGAAGCCTTGGAGGTCATGGGGAGCCATTGAGGATTCATAAACGGAGGAGCCTGGGGGGTCTGAATCACACTTCAGAAAAATCTCTGGCTGCTGTGTGGGCAGTGGACCATCACAGGGTGGGGAGGCACCCAGTTAGGGACAGATGCCATTGTGCTGGAAAGAGCAGTCACCGCTTAAACCAAGGTGGCAGTGGAGGATGTGGGTGGATTTGGGAACTTTCTGAAGGCAGCTGGCAAGACTTGCTTGTGGGTTGCATTCGGAGTGTGAGGGAAAGTGTGATCTAGGACAGCCCAGAGTCGTGGGACTTGTGGTTGAGAAACCACTCTTGGCTTCAATTTTTGATCTGGAAAAAAGAAGAAAGAGAAGAAAAAGTAATAATTGAATCTATGCTTGTGAAATGACACCCTCTGTAGGGAATTTCTTTAAAAAATATTCAGCACTCTGTATCTTTAGGAGAGTCTCACTACTAATACCCTCACTCATGTTCTTACGAGCTTTTCTTTGCTGGAGAAACACCTGGCTGGGGGAAGATGTGATTCACAGGGGTCCCTGCTAAGACCCGAGGAGGTGGACTAGGGGAGACCTCATCTAACCAGTGTCCTTAAAGGAGAAACTCATTTTCCAATAAAGAGTTTGCTTTTCTCTGGAGAAAGAAATACACTTAGGGTTACAATTATGGAGGGGCTCTTTTCTCTTAAATGTTTGTGCTTTATGGGGACTTAAGATTTTTTGGGCATTGGTTATAGTTACTGCTTCATGAAGGCAACAGTAAAATGCAGCTTATTTCTCAATTGTGACATTCTTTCCAGCGAGGAAATTTGGTTCTTGTAAACAGTAAAATAAAAATGCAGTTTTCACTCTTGTGTAATCAAGCCCTGTGCTTAGGAATGCGGTACCTATTTTTAAAGTTGGCATGTATTTCTAAGAATAACATCAAGATTCAAAAATGATAAGGCACACAAATACATGGGCTGTTTATGTTTGAAGTGAAGTGAAATGAAGCGAAAGCCGCTCAGTCATGTCCGGCTCTTTGCGACCCTAGGGACCATAGAGTCCATGGAATTCTCCAGGCCAGAATGCTGGAGTGGGGAGCCTTTCCCTTCTCCAGGGGTCTTCCTAACACAGGGATGGAGCCCAGGTCTCCCGCATTGTGGGCGGATTCTCTACCAGCTGAGCAGTTTACGCTTGAGAAATTAATCCAGAATTTTCCTCCTGATCCCTCAAGCCAGGGACCAGTGAGGGTCCCTGGGACTGCATCATATTTCTGCCCCGTGATTCACTCTGTGTCAGCTGTTCTCTGCTCATTCACACACACAGACCCCAGCTACTTAACACCCAGTTAAGCACATGTTCTGAAAGCAAGATAAAAATTCATTCAAATACCTAACAGATGTGAGTAAAAAGAAGAGGGGAGTTTAAAAATACTTCTGCTGCTATCAGCAATTATTCTGTCTCCTGAATGGCATCCAGCTATTGGTGTAGAATGTGAAAAAAACTGACCTGGTTACTGTGGACGCAGAAACAATGGCAAGTTTCCCATTTTCAGTCCCTGAGACTGTTTACTGAAAGTCCCTTATGTTTTTCAGACTATATTTTTAAAGGAAGCATCAAATTCAAGGAGAAAATAATTTACATAGATCAAGAAATGATTCTGCTGTACACATCCTCATACATATAGCCATATACAAAATGCTACAGGAGATGTTATTGTTGTTTTTTTTTTCTAAATACTTTTTGGAAACATTTCCTAACTCTGAAAGTAAATATATTGTTGTCTCTATTGTATGAAAATTTCTCTTTAAACGATATTCAACCAGTTGAAGTTAAATAACTAGAAATTGTTTTTTTTCTTTCGTAAGGTACAATTTTATTTAAACACCACCATTAGATTGATGGAAAATGAGAAAACATAAAGTACTCTAGAAAACTGATGGCATATGTCAAATGATTTGATAATTCAGAGTAATATTAAAAATAAAAAGATAATTCAGAGTAATATAAGGTGATTTGATAGGTAGAAATAAACTTTCTGTAGGAATAAACTTTCTAAGTACAAACCTTTATGAATATGGATATGGTTTCATAAGATGTCCATCCAAATGAAATGCCAACCAAGTCAAGGCAAAGACAAATATGTTGATAAAAGGAGCAGAAGGGAGTAACTACTATATTTGAAATAAAAAAAATGATCCTAGTAAAATCTGGGAATTAGAAAGTCTGACAACTCATGTTAACTGTGAATGACACCGGGACGTGTATATATTTTATTTACATGAAAAATAAAGGGCAGGCTGGGGACCAAAGCAAGAGCTGACCTTGTGGTTGAAGGTTGAAGTCTGTTTTCTGGGAGAAACTCCCCTTCCTCAGGTGAGGCCTGTCTTTTTCTTTTATTTTTACAACTGGATGAAGTCCCTCCATATTTTAGAAAGTAACCTATTTACTCAAGATCTAACAATTTAAGTGTTGATTGCATGTAAAAAATACCTGCTTTTGGACAATTATCTGGGTATCATGACCTGGCCAAACTGACACATAAATTTAACTCCCACAAGAGCATAGCCAATCAGTTACTCCTTTGCATCAGTGGTAGATGCACTAACTCTTCAACAGTTTTGGAAAATAATTTAACCATTTTATTGAGAACTTCAAAATATTTTCAGTCATTTTTTTTATAAAACAAATACATTTCTGTGAAGTGAAAGTTGCTCAGTTGTGTCCGAATCTTTGCAACCCCATGGACTATAGTGTCCATGGAATTCTCCAGGCCAGAATACTGGAGTGGGTAGCGATTCCCTTCTCCAGGGTATCTTCTAAACCCAGGGATTGAACTCAGGTCTCTTGCATTGCAGGCAGATTCTTTACCAGCTGAGCCACAAGAGAAGACCAAGACTACTGGAGTGGGTAGCCTATCCCTTCTCCAGGGGATCTTCCAGACCCAGGAATTGAACCAGGGTCTCCTGCATTGCAGGCGGATTCTTTACCAACTGAGCTACCACGGAAGCCACAAACACATTTCTACCTTATGGAAATAAATCCAAATGCAGACACAAAGAACAGAAAGTGTAGAGGAAAAAATTGATATATGAAACATAAATATAAAACAGTTTTTGTGTCATAAAACCCCACAAACAAAGTCAGAAGCCGGCTATCAAACAAGAAAGATATTTGCAATGCTTGCCGTAAACAGATTAGTTACCAAAATGCATAAACTCTTGCACTCTCACAAGCAATAAAAAAAGATTTAAAGCCCAGCTGAATGTTTCTGAGTCTATTTCTGCTTTATAACTAAGTTCATTTGTATCATTCTTTAGATTCCATATATAAGTAATATATACAATCTTTGCCTTTCTCTTTCTGACTTGCTTCACTTATTGTGGTTATCTTTAGGTCCAGCCACGTCACTGCAAAGGGCATTGTTTCATTCTTTTGCATGGTTGGCTAATATCCCATTGTATATACACACTACATCTTCTTTATGGTTATCCAAGGGGATAGTGGGGGAAGGCTGGGGGGGAGATAAATTGGGAGTTTGGGACTAACAGATATTGTTATATACAAAACAGGCAAACAGCAAAGACCTCCTGAATAGCACAGGGAACTATACTCAATATCTCGTAATAAGCTAAAATGGAGATACATGTATGTGTGTACATATCTAAAAACATGAAGTAAGTAAGTGTCAGTCACTCAGTTCTCTCTGACTCTCTGCGACCCCATGGACTGTAGCTCACCAGGCTCCTCTGTCCATGGAATTCTTCAGGCAAGAATACTGGAGTGGGTTGCCATTCCCTTCTCCAAGGGATCTTCCTGACCAGGGATCAAACCCAGGACTCTTGCACTGTGGGCAGATCTTTATCATCTGAGCCACCAGGGAAGCCCAATTGTATATAAAAATCTAACTGAAAAAAGAGCAAAAGTCAACAGGCAGCTCTTGGAAGAAGACACCTGAATGGCTAGTAATCATGAGCAAAGATGTTCAGTTTAACTTCTAGAAATATACAAGTTAAAACAAGTTTTACTTTTTAAATTATCAGAAAGACCAAAATTAAAAGTTCAATAATCCCAACAGTTAATGAGAGCATAACCTGGTATAACCACATTAAAGAACAATTTGCCTACCTGTATTCAGTAAAACTGAAGATGTTAATACCTTAAAAACCTCAAAATTCTGTTTTAGATATATATAACCTAGTGAAATTCTAACACATGAGCATACGTATGCACAAGAAATAGTTTTTGTATTTTTTATATGTTTATAGTATTGTTTATAAATGCAAAAATCATAAAATGTAAATATCCATCAGCAGAAAATTCAATAAATATTGATATGGTCAGAGAATTGAATATTGCATGGCAGTTTCACTTAATAAACTAGATTTACATTTATCAGCATGAATTTATCACGAAAATATATTAATAAAAAGAAGCAAGTTACAAAATTATATGTCATACGATTTCCTTTATGCCAAATTTAAATACATTTAGTTGAGAAAACCAACTGAAAGTTTAAGAAATCATAACACATATTACTACATGTGTATACAGATATGTAGCAAATTAAAAAAAAATATGGGGTGAAAGGCCACCTATTAATCTTAAAATGTTGTTTACCTCTACAAAGACTGTGACAGAAATAGGTGGCTCTGGGTGTGTGTGTGTATGGCAAAATAATATTAATGATATTTTAAGAATGTGCAATGCAGAGTTAAATCTAATGTGAAATATCGACCCTGAGTGACAATGATGCGTCCATGTGGGTTCATCGATTGCAATAAATATACCACCTGATGGAGCTTGTTGTTGGTGGGAATATGGTGTTTACAAAAACTGCACTTTCTGCTAAGTTTTGCTGTGAACCCAAAACTACTCTAAAACTAAGGCTTATTAAGTAAAAATGTATGCTAAATCTAAGTGATGCTTACATTTTAAAAGTTATTATTTGAACTTTAATGAATGTTTTAAAAATTTAATAATGATAAAATGCAGTATATCAGTTCTAGGTTATTTCAAAACTTTTATGTCTTGTGTGCACGTGACTGATATATTAAACACAAACATACATATAAGAAAATAAAAATCTACTTCTCAAAAGTCTGAGAATAATTTCTAAGTGTTATTGTCTGAGGATAGACTGTTAGAAGATATTTCCACACATATTTATCATATATTCATATAAGATATTTTGATTTTTTATTGTAATTTAAAATGGTAAAGTTTAAAGTTTTTAGCTTAGATATGAGTTGTGTATATGTCAAGTTGATGTTTTGTGCTCTTTATAAGGAAAAACATAATTTCTTAAACTTTTCATTGACTTTCTCTTTTTCCAGCCCTTATAGAATCTTGTAGTTTATCCCCAAACTTGAGTCACCCTTTCTTTCTTGCTAGTTGAACAAGTACATATAAGTCTTAGAAAAAGCAGATTTCCTTTGTGTTCATGCCAGAAAAGTCAGCTGCTGGGCAGGAAGATTTCAGGGCATTCAGGTCAGGAGTCCCAGATTTGGTTGCACATTAGAACCATCTAAGAATCTTTAAAAGTCCTCATGACCTGGCATTCTGCACACCAAGAAACCTAGGAATGGGACCTAGGCCTCAGTTTTTGTTTTTAACTTTCTAGTTATGCAACCAAAAATCTCTTGATATTATGACAATTCAGAACCATATTTGGTTTCTTTCCTCTTTGAGATAGATCCAGCCCCATGAGATTTACTATTAAATCCTTGCAGAAGCCAGGCTATGGCCTCAGATTGGTTTGGTCTTCATAGCTTTGAATCTTAAAGGAGGATTCCTAGATCATAAGAGTGACCCATCATTTTGTCAGATTTGTCATTTGGGTATGGCTTGAGTTATGTATTATTTTTGTTGCTAGTGGCAACAGCACCAACTGTTTCAAGTTTTGGCAGAAAATAATGTCACAAAAATAGATCATTTTGGGAAAACTCACAAATATATGCTTACAGGGGATTTTCAGAATGACCAGTTCCTAGAAAAAACTGAAAAGAATGCAGTTAAAAGCACTTCATTTCCTTAAATGTATAGATATTTATGATTATTTATAAACACAATATTCAATTTCATGAGCTTTTCATTATTTCTTGGATGTCAGGTTTTAAAGTTCCTGTCACTGATTTATACTTCCATTTTATATATAAAATGATAAAACCTGAAGAGGAGATACTTAGATACTACAAAATGCAAACTATCCTGATGCCTGATGTTTTGTGGAAGCCTAGTTGGACCTGTTACTGGACAGGTATATTTCAGTTTTGGAAACTGTTGAGAAGCTAGAATCTTTTTCGGAATTTCCAAATTAATGTTTATAGTCCTGCAGTTCCCTCAGTATACACACAGGTGTCAAGATATCACTGAAGTGTAAAGCCTAGGGAGTAATGAGATGCTTTATAAGGAACGGATAAACTGGTCTTGACCATGATCATCACAGATTTAAAGAGCTTGAAAGGTGGACCAGACATGTTGTGCTGGAATATACAGCTATCAGTAGAGCATATGGTAAGCGATACTGGAAAGCTATCCAGTCTTCATTCATACACTCACTTGTTTACTAGAAGTATATCTACTGAGCTCCTATTTCATGCCATGGTTTGTATTCTCAAATGATCCATTTTGCAGCATCATTGCCCTTCTTTGAAAGAAGGCGTGGGACCTCTTCATCTTAAGCTAAGAGGAGACTTGACACAGGCTGATGGAAAATCTTTGTACCTGTTTGTGTATCAGCATGACTTTATTTCACATTTTGACTAGCTGCTGTCTAGGAATGCAGAGTTCAGGGTAAAGGGAAAGGGCTGTAAGGAAAAAGAACAGGGCTCCGCCATGCTCTGCTTCGCTTATTTGTAGATACTTCTGGTCTGTGAGAGCACTCCTCTTCTTCGAATATGCCTCCCAATTTTTTGCTTCTATTTGCTGTCAATTTTATTAAAAAGTATTTTGCTATCATGTTTTCATTTCTTCATTAACAAGAAACAATTAATTTTTGAAATTAATTTATTTAGTAAAAATTATATATGGCCATTATAAAAGGAAATGCACAGTTCAGTTCAGTTCAGTTGCTCAGTCNCTCAAGAGTCTTCTCCAACACCACAGTTCAAAAGCATCAGTTCTTCGGTGCTCAGCCTTCTTCACAGTCCAACTCTCACATCCATACACGACCAATGGAAAAACCGTAGCCTTGACTAGACGGACCTTTGGTGGCAAAGTAATGTCTCTGCGTTTCAATATGCTATGAAGGTTGGTCATAACTTTTCTTCTAAGAAGTAAGCGTCTTTTAATTTCATGGCTGCAGTCACCATCTGTAGTGATTTTGGAGCCTCCAAAAATAAAGTCTGACACTGTTTCCACTGTTTCCCCACCTATTTCCCATGAAGTGATGGGACCCGATGCCATGATCTTCGTTTTGTGAGTGTTGAGCTTTAAGTCAACTTTTTTGCTCTCCTCTTTCACCTTCATCAAGAGGCTTTTTAGTTCCTCGTCCACTTTCTGCCATAAGAGTGTTATCATCTGCATATCTGAGGTTATTGATATTTCTCCTGGCAATCTTGATTCCAGCTTGTGCTTCTTCCAGCCCAGCGTTTCTCATGATGTACTCTGCATATAAGTTAAATAAGCAGGGTGACAATATACAGCCTTGACATACTCCTTTTCCTATTTGGAACCAGTCTGTTGCTCCGTGTCCAGTTCTAAACAGAAATGTTAGCAATATAGAAAACTGAAAAAAAATGTTACTCCCAGCTTTCTGTCTCCTTCAGTTCAGTTCAGTCTCTCAGTAGTGTCTTACTCTTTGTGACCCCATGAACTGCGGCATGCCAGGCCTCCCTGTCCATCACCAACTCCCGGAGTTCACTCCAACTCATGTCCATTGTGTTGGTGATGCCATACAACCATCTCATCCTCTGTCGTCCCCTTCTCCTCCCGCCTTCAATCTTTCCCAGCATCAGAATATTTTCAAAAGACCACTGTTACAAACGTTTGAGAAGACTGACTCAAATAATCCCTGTATAAAACAGCATAAAGGTAAATTTGAAAATCTTAGAAAAATGGGATCATATAATTCATGCTCTTTTCAAATTAAAGGTTTTCAATTATTTACTCTTTCTTATTTCTTACTAGTCTCCTGTTGTACATCTCTATGTGCAATAAATACATTCACCAGGTGCACAGTGTGATGACTTTTGATGGTTGTACACATTCATGATGAGAAGTGTGTGGCCATTTGAATCTTTATTTTCCTGTATGTAATGTGTTATTTTCCTCTGTCCATTTTCAATATTTTCTTGTCATCTTTTTGTTTTTCAGCAGTTTGGCCTTGTTTGGCCAAACTAATCCTGTTTGGAATTTACTGAGCTTCTAGAATATGTAAGTTTATGGTTTTCACCACTTTTAAAAATGCTATCAGGCATGATTTCTACAAATGTTTTGTTCAGCCCTATTTTCTATCTCCTCTTCTTCTGGGACTTCCAACCAATGATATATAGCTATAGATCTTTAGAAATTCTCTTGCAGATCCCTAAAGCTCTGCTTTTGTTTAGTGCAATGTCTTTCTTTCTCTCTTCTTCCACCTTCCCTTCTCCTCCTCTACCTCCCTGCCTTCATCTCCTCTCCCCCACCCTCTTCCTCTTCTTTTTCAAACTAAATGATTATTATTGATCGATCTTCAAATTCACTCTTTCCACATTGGTTCCATTATGCTGTTAAAGATCATCAACTTTGTTTTAAATTTCAGCTATTTCATTTTTCAGTCTTAAAATTTCCGTTTAGATCTTTTCTACACTCTCCAAATCTCTTTTTAACTCTTCTATTTTTCACTTATGAGAATGTGTTCCCTCATCTCACTGAGAAAAACTGTAATAGCTGTTTTGTAGTCCTTATCTGATAATTTCAACATCTGGGTAACCTCAGAGTTGGCATTTCTTGATCATCTTTTTCCTTGGAAAAGGATCCCACTTTCTTGAATCTGTATGTTTCATAGGTTTGGATTGTATCATGGGTATTGTGAACATTATGTTGTGAAGACTGGATTCTCTTATATTGCTTCAAAGAGTGTTAAAGTTTCTCTTTTAGTAGGCAACTGATATGGCTAGACTCTAGCTGCACTTTGGCATGTCTGTAGTGGTTTACAGTCCAGTGTGAGTTACAAGCTATTTTCTGTTTGTCCTCTGAATGTGTGGTTCAGAGACCAGTCAGACACCCAGGATTTTGGGTCTTGCTCATCTGGTTCTCCCTTTCTTGACTTCCTTCTCACTCTCCAGCAGCCTGGGTTGCTCTGAGGCCTCTTCCTTTAAGGTAAGGAAGATGAAGAGTGCTTCTATAGGAATTTTAGCCAGCTTTCTAGCTACTCATGTTTGATTGTCCAATCATGGTTGACTCTGCCCTTTAAAAAAATCTATTATTTTCTGTTTCATAAGTACACATGCATTATTTGCTTTTTTTCCATCAACTGACTATGTTTCAAACTAATCATTTTTACTGGGTGAGTTGTCATTTCTGTCATATGTGGTAGGAGAAAATATAGAGGATGATTTCTGTTTGCTTTGAAAGGGGGCTTACAAATTTTCAGTGGTCTCAGATAGTTTTAAAGCTAGAAAAGAGCTTTAAAATCCTTTCNGGGGCTTACAAATTTTCAGTGGTCTCAGATAGTTTAAAAGCCTTTCTCAGAAAGGGTTTTCTATACCAAACAAATGTAAATAGGACAGGAAGTACAATCATATTTGTCACTAAAATCAAGAGGAAACTTGAGACACTGTCTTGAGAGTAAAAGTTTCTGAGAACCTCAGCCACTGGATTTTCACCTCCTTGATTAGACATTATGCTTCATTTGCTATTATTTTCTCCCATTCTGAAGGCTGTCTTTTCACCTTGCTTATAGTCTCCTTCATTGTGTTTTCAACTTTTCTTACACAAATGAACAAACAAACAAATTTTAAAAATCTATTATTGAAAGTGTATGGTTTGGACAACACATTGAATAATTTTACCCATCAGTTTCTAATCCTTGATAAAACAAGGAAAGAAGAAAAGACTTTCTTTCTTTTACTGCAAAGGGTGTAAAAAAATAGCCCAGGATTTTTTTTATCAGTGCAGAGAATGGTGTTGCAAGGTAAAAAAAAAATTATACTGTATCGAAAATCTACTTAGGTCTGGTTTCACTGACCAGTACTTCCACTAAGTGTTGAAATCCTATTGGATGCTTTTAAATAGTCATCGACAAATGTACTTCCACTAAGTGTTGAAATCCTATTGGATGCTTTTAAATAGTCATCGACAAATTATAGAGTAATGAGGACGAAAGAGCTGATAAAGTGAAGTCGCTCAGTCATGTCCGACCCTTAGCCTACTGCAGCCTACCATGGGATTTTCCAGGCAAGAGTACTGGAGTGGGTTGCCATTGCCTTCTCTGATAAAGGTGTTGCTAAATTTCTCATGTGAGAAATGGTGAGGAGAACTTAGAGATAATTAACTTTCTCATTTTTAGAAGAGGAAACTACAGTGACCCCCTTCATGGATCACTCAGGTGGTGCTAGTGATAAAGAACTTGCCTGCTAATGCAGGAAACATGACACGTGGATTCGATCTTTGGGTGAGGAAGATCCCCTGGAGACAGGAATGGTTACCCAATCCAGTATTCTTACCTGGAGAATTCCATGGACAGAGGAGCCTGGTGGGCTACAAGCTATGGAGTCAGACACTTTTGAGTGACTAACGCTTCATGGACCACAGCTTTGTCATGGCGAAGGGGTTCGCATAACTCAATGAAGCTGTGAGCTATGCTATGCAGGGTCATACAAGATGGATGGGTCACAGTGAAGAGTTCTGACAAACTGTGGTTCACTGGAGGAAATGGCAAACCACTGCAGGATTCTTGCCGTGAGAACCTCATGAACAGAATGAAAAGGCAAAGAAAATATGAAAAGAGATGACACTGGAAGATGAGCCCCCCAGATTGGAAAGTGTTCAATATGCTACTGGGAAAGAGTAGAGGACAATTACTAAAAGCTCCAGAAAGAATGAAGCAGCTGGGCCTGGACAAAATTGATGCTCAGTTATGTAGTTGTCTGGTGGTGAAAGTAAAGTCTGGTGCTGTAAGGGACAATGTTGCATAGGAACCTGAAATATTAGGTCCACGAGTCAAGGTAAATTGGATCCAGTCAAGCCGGAGATGGCGAGAGTCAATCCTGAATATTCATTGGAGGCACTGGTGCTGAAGCTGAAGCTGTAATACTTTTGCCACCTAATGCGAAGAGTCAATTCATTTGAAAAGAGCATGATGCTGGGAAAGACTGAGGACGAAAAGAGAAGAAGGTGGCAGACAATGAGATGGTTAGACAGCACCACTGACTCAAGGGACATGAATTTGAGCAAACTCTGGGAGACAGTGAAAGACAGAAGAGCCTGGCTTGCTGCAGTCCACGGGGTTGCAAGGAGTCGAATATGACTTAGAAACTGAACAACAACAAAAACAACAGAATATAGTGGTAATGTGTTGCTCAAAGGTGCCAAACAAGAGGAGCTGAAGGGTCCTTACAGATAGCTCTGCGGCAGACTTAGTGATCTGGTCAAATATTTAGTTCCTCCCTAGATGTGTTTACTGGTCCTTCTGCATTTAGACAGTGCCTGTGTATTCTTCTAGCCAATGAAATGTGAGCAGAAGAGATGCCAAGACTTCCAGGCTGAGGCAATAAATGCCAACAATTCTCCAGTTTGTTTTCTCCCCACTGAGGAAGTGACCCATAATGGCGTCAGTTTCAAAATTGTGAGACCTGTCAGTCTGAGTCCAAGAGTAACTGAGTGAGCAGACACTCCTGACACAACTACTGTCACACCCTTCATTTTTCAATGAAGCACTCAAAGCACAGACATGTTGTTCCTCTAATCCACTAGGATTCAGGCTGCAGATTAGTACAAATTGTGCTTCTCAACTATTTTGCATCAAGAAGACTTTCGAGACTTATTTTTCCCCAATCACTGCCCACCATATCCCAACCCCAACAACGACACTTCAACATCACAGATTCAAGAAGGAAGATTTTTCTGCTTCCTCCTAAGAATTAATTTGCCCTCTTTTGGTGGCAGTATCATCGCCATTGAGTCAGTCTATTGCGTGGTTCAGCAGTAGCAGAACTGCTGTTGAGAGAAGCTCCTAGGAGACGAAATGTTCACCTAGAGGTCAGAAGGACACTCGCCAAAGATGCTTCAGGGGGTGTTTTCCATACAGGAAGCTGAACCAGGAACTTCTCGAGTTCTTTGAAACTCGTATTATATGTATTCTTCTTTGTTCCTGGGCATTTTCCTCCAGCTTCTGTCATCATAAGACTCCTAGTTCTGGATATTTCCACTTTTTTATGTTTTCCCCTTCATTCTGTGCTTCTCAGTTATGAGACTTTTATGAGACTTGGTCTCTCACAGTCCGTTTTCCACTCTCTATGTGCATAACTAATTCAGTCTCAAGGTTTACTTTTAAATTCTATTTATATAAATTCCAAATGTATTACTCCAGCAAGACCCCTCATTTGAACTCGACCTCTGTATTTCCATCTGAATAAGATGTCTCTGCCTGGGCTTCCAGTGGCCACAGCACAAGGCCCCTGTTTAAAGGAGCCCAGTACTGAACCTCCACCCATGTGGCTGGGTCTGAGCCTGGTGTTACGAGAGGGAACACATTCCACTGGCTGAAAGCACTTTTAAAATGGTTGAAATTATTTCATTTTGGTTGCTAAACATAATCAAATGAGATGTGGTCCTCATAAATGCCTCTTGAAATCCCGTTTTCCTCTCCCGTATATATCACTTTACCAACAAAGGTCTGTATAGTAAAAGCTATGGTTTTTCCAGTAGTCATGTATGATCATGAGAGTTGGATGATAAAGAAGGCTGAGCACTGAAAATTTGATGCTTTTGAACTGTGGTGCTGGAGAAGACTCTTGAAAGTCCCTTGGACAGCAAGGAGATCAAAGTAGTCAATCCTAAATGATGTAAACCCTGAATATACATTGGAAAGACTGATGCAGAAGCTACAACACTTTGGCCACCTGATGTGAAGAGCCAATTCACTAGAAAAGACCCTGATGCTGAGAAAGATTGAACGCAGGGGGAGAAGGGGACGACAGAGGATGAGATGGTTGGATGGTATCACCAACTCAATGAACATGAGTTTAAGCAAACTCCAGGAGATGGTGAAGGACAGGGAAGCCTGGCACGCTGCAGTTCTTGGAGTCACAGGGAGTCAGACATGACTTGGTAACTGAACAACAACAATGGTACTTTGCCTACTCCATGTATTTCTTTTCCCTCAAAGTTCCTAGTTCACTAGCAGATTTAGGTCACTTACTAGTTTCCTCTCTCTTAATTCTACACCCCAAAAGGCAACATTTCTCTTCAGCAATAAAATATCCCTCTCTGGATAGTGTGGAATGGAGATAGCCTGAACACTCAGCCCAAAATCTCTCAATCAAGTAGGAGAAGGCAGAAAGCTGGACACACATGCATGTAAACATTGCCGTGGTAATTCCCTATCTCTGTCACCTATGGTGACAGATCTCAGCCTTGAAATTATTTTGTTTTGGTTGCTAAACATAATCAAATGATATGTGGTCCTCATAAATGCCTCTTGAAATCCCCATATATATCACTCCTCTTCCATATATATCACTTTACCAACAAAGGTCTATATAGTTAAAGCTATGATTTTTCCAGTAGTCATGTATGAACGTGAGAGTTGGATGAAACACTATTTTCATAGGACAGCAACTGGGTATCTGCACAAGGAGGGGATCTGCAGTACAAAAGGAGGTCCACGTTCGCCCACTCTGCCACATCCATGGACTCTTGGAATCACGGAGGCCCTAGTCACAAACCATCAGACCCAAGCTCAAACTGGACCAACAGGAATCTGCTTCCAGGGAATTTTTGGATAGGGCTGCCTTGCCAGCTGGATCTATAAACTCAAAAACTGCTTTCCGTGGCAGATGTCAAGAGGAACCCCTTTTGAAACTCCAAGTAAGGACATCTCCATCTGGCCTCCATACCTCCACTAGAAAGTGTCAAATGGGAGGCCCTTACCCTTAGGGTGTGTGATAACATAATCTATAATATGAAATATGTATTTTGTCTTCATCCTCATTTCTCGCAGTGAGGTGTTAAAAGCCATGGAACTTCCTAAGTGATAAGAGAAATAAAAGTGTTTTGGTATTTCTAACAGACCCCTCTCAACTAGAGCTGAGCTTATTTTGAGGAGGAGACTTTTGAAAAGTGTCCAAAGATGCAGAATTGTTACCAGGGGAACCAACCATGTGACTGGAGAGTTGGAATCTTCCATCGTACCCCCCCACCCCCAACCTCTGGGTGGATGTTGAATCATGGCCCATGGCCAGTGACCTAATCAACTGTGCCTAAGTCATGACATCTCCATAAAAATTCAAAAGGACAGAGTTTGGAGAGATTCCAGGTTGGGAAACATGTGGAGGTTTGTGGGGAGTGGTAACCTGGAGAGTTCATGGAAGCTTCGTGCCTTTTACCGTACTGTTCCCTGTGCATCACATCCATCTGGCTCTTCCTGAGTTATGTCCTTTTATGATAAGCCAGTAATCTAGTCAGTAAAATATTTCTCTGAGTTCTGTGAGCTGCTGTTGTAAATATGACTCAAAGAGAGGAGGACCTCAGAGCCTCCAATCTGTAGTTGAATTGGTCAGGAGCACAGTGAAAACCTGTACGTGAGGTTGGCATCTGAAGCGGGGTGGCAGGCGAGTTTCTTAGGCCTGAGGTCTTAACCTGTGGGACCTGATGCTGTCTCCAGGTGGGTGAGCATGATTAAATTATCCTTCCAGTGTTGGAGAACTGCATGGCGGCATGGCGCAGAGCCTGCATCCTGGAATGGATGTAGAACCATTGAATGAGATGACCCCTCTGCCAGCTTGGCACCTCATTTGCAGAATTTAAGGGTGAATTTGGGTGCTAAGTACAAACCCACTCTTACATTGACCCCTGCGCTATTGGCAGCGGTTAAGTGGAAGCCCTAATCATTTGGATTCTCGTTAAGACCTCTGTCTTTCTAAATACCCAGCTCTTTGATGGACACATGAAGGAAAATCTCACTAAGGCCCATATTTCTGTTTGTGTTAACTACAGGTGAAAGCTTCTGTGGCTCTGCCCCTCCCATTTCTGACTCCATCTCCCATCTCCCCTCCATATCTAAGGCCCTCGGACCATGCCCCCTGGAGCTCATGACTAGTCACTGGTGCAAACCCAGGGCCTCAGCCCACTTCCTGAACATTTTCTTAATCCTGCTGTGATGACTGGTTGGTCCCCAAGGCATGTTTCCTTCCTTGCTCCTTGTGCCCCTGGTCTTGCGGGGAGAACAGATCGGCCCTCTCTCTTGCCTAGAAATCTCGGGCTGAATTTCCCCACAGATCCAACTGTCTGCTCCTGGCTAACAAGGGGCCTTTCTTTCTTGAAGACCATCACCCTCTACAACCATGCCTGCCATACTCCCTCATGACTTAAAAATCTCGGTGATCCGGCCTTTTAAGAACCTCACCACTTCTTCACTCATCAAATGCCTTTCTTTAAGTCTTAGTTTCCTCTTGTCGGTAAGAGAGATATAATAATGACTTTCTCAGGGTTGTCATAAGAGTTAGTAAGTGATGCTGAAGAGAAACGCTGCACAAAGTCCTCCTGAACTAGAGTCTGATTTGCATAGAGGAACCATCCTGATGGTCCCCGTTTAGCTTGGAAACTGTACCTCCAGTGGGATCTCCTGTGGAAAACTTGCACCTATAAACCCAGAGCTGCTTTTGTGGAAAGGGGGTGTGGGGTGGGGGGGTTCTGTGGAGCACAACAGCTCAGCCTGGAGGCCCCAGCAAGACATTTCTAGAGCTCCACCCAAAACAATTTGAAAACTGCTTTATCCTGGTCTTTTCTATGTATGATTTACATTCCAATTGATATCATTCACCTAAAAATATATGTGTTTCAGAAACATTTTTTTCACAGGAAGAAGGCTTGATATTTATTCTTTGGCTATCACTGATATTTAGTAAGTAAAATCTGGTCAGAGGATAGATTTTTGGTATTTTTTAAAAAATTTATAGATTGTAATATACTTAATTTTTCATCCTATAGACTTTGAATGATCACACATTAGAGATTAGTGCTCAGAAAATGTTTGTATCTTTTGAATGATTACACTTCCTTTTGTTGGCTGATCCTTACACATATATTATGCTTTGTTTTCTGCCTTGCCTGGAAAAGTTCATACTAGTTGTTTTCAGCCTTTTTTTTTACCCTGGTACATTATAATAGTATCTCCTTACTTGTATTATGATGTTTTATCCTGATAATTTTAATGGCACATATTTTTAATTTTTTCATATATAATATGAATGGATTTTATTTTTATTTTTAAATTGAAATACAGATGATTTACAATGTTTCAGGTGTACAGTACAGTGATTCAGCTATATGTATATGTATATATAATTTTTCAGATTCTTTTCTATTATAGGTTATCACAAGATATTCTGTGCTATACAGTAGGACCTTTTTGTAAAGGCATATATTTTATTGTGAACACTTCAAAATCCTTTTGGAAATAAAAAGCTTTGGATTAAAATGAACATGCTCTAAATAACAATGTGTAGCTAGCTGTAGAAAAATCATAACTCAGTTTTGTTAGATATTTGCATTTTTAACTATTTGCAAACATTTAAACTTCCAGCAGGTGAAAATATTGCTTAAATTCTCCCTTTACAGCCTTTGGGGGGAGGCACCCATCTAGTCAATGGTATATCCTTAGGAATTACAGAAATCTTGATGTTCTTGTCGAAAGTGGCCACACTTAGTCAACAAAGAAACCCTTTGAAGAGAGAAGAGACTGTAAACCACTTAGATTTGTTCTTTTCACTTATGAGTGATAGGTACTGAGTTATATTACTTTAGAATATTTGAAAGACAGGGTTTAGCTTTGTAATGTCTAATGTTCATTTCAAAACGAGAAATAAATGTTAACTTCTAGGACAAAGTGGCAATAAATAGCACCTGATGTATGTGGCTTTATGATTAGATCGCTTAGAGACTAAACACTTTGGAGCTGGTAGTTTCCTGATAACATACAGTCAATTGCAACACAATGAGTAGTATTATGGTGTGATTTTTACCGGAATCTATCTTTTGACAGGTTTATTTAAAATAATACATTTTAAAATGAGCTTCTTAATAGCATTACTTTAATCCCAGATTGCCGTATAACCACCACTCTAAGAATATTTCCTTCTTAAAAAATTCAGGGCAAAACAAATTTAAAAAGAAGTACAAAGTTTTCAAAAAGATTGACATTGAGTTTGAATTTTAAGTACTAAATAAATAAAGAAATTTAACAAATAGGCCTCTAGAAGAAAATTTTAACATCTGAAAACAGATCAGACTATAAAAAGCTGACATTAGTTATGGATTGTAACTAAGCAACCTAGTATGGCATGATAAAAACAATGAACTTAACCCTTCCATAAATAAAATAAAGAAAAAATATTTTACTTTAAATGGAAGGCAGGGATTGAAAACTTGACCTTTTGTATGTATTTGAGTAAATGTCTATTTGGCATATTTCCAAAAAAGACTTTGCGTGGAAGAAAATCAGTACAAAGAGGTCTGTGTTTAAAGATCACGGGTGTGACAGATGCTGACAAGCGCCAGGCCGCCCGGCTGTCCCGCTCCAGCTGGAGAAGATGAGGCGGGCCCCAAGGAGAGTGGCAGCGCCTGCGGAATGCACTGTTTCCTGGCTTTTGTCACCACGTCACTTATTGTATTTCTTTTAACGTTTGCTCTTATATTTTGTACAAACCTCTCACGGGTCTGGGGCATGTGACAAGCGGTCTTGAAATAAAAACAAATACTGTGGTGAAATTTTTATAAGTATCCTTTAATCAATCATATGAGGGCATCAAGCCCATGTCACTATGAGGGGCACAGGGGAGCAGGAGACAGCCTCTCACTAGCTTCCTGTTTGGGGCTGGATTTGTGTAGTTTATTTCTACCTTGATATTTCCAGCATCATCAATTGGTAAAAGAGTGAGAAAAAAATAGATCAGACATTGCAAAATGAAAAAAAAAAAAAGTTTTGTAGCAGGAAAGAAAGCCTGTCTGACCCAGAGCAGCAACACTTTGTTACTGAACATTGAGGGTGGAAGCTTCTACTCTGGTAATGGCTAAAACCATCCTTGAAACGCTTGTCAGATTTGATCACTCTGATGCACAGAGAGAGCTGTGTACACAGCAGGTGCTTAATACAAACCCGACTGAATCTCACTCACTTCTGCCTAGGACCTAAGTGAAGTGCTCAGTCGTGCCCGACTCTTTGCAACCTTATGGACTGTAGCCTACCAGGTTCCTCTGTCCATGGGATTCTCCATCCAAGAATACTGGAGTGGGTTGACATTTCCTTCTCCAGGGGCTCTTCCCCATCCAGGGATTGAACCCAGCCCTCCTGCATTGCAAACAGATGCCTTTACTGTTTGAGCCACCAGGGAATCTCAGGACCTAAGGGCTCCAGTAAACAAATCACTGGTGGTAAATAACAGCAAGATTTATGGCAAAAGCAATACAATATTGTAAAGTAATTAGCCTCCAATTAAAAAAAAAAAAAAAAAAAAGACTGTGTTGACCACAAGAGACAGAACTCAATCCAGACCTACGGGCTTTCATTGTGTCCTGTTTCTGAAAACTCTGGATACCTTCAGCCAGATGCCAGATCCTGGTCGTCAAGTGATATCAGCAATCTCTTTCTCTCTCTCTCTTTTTTTTGCATCTTCTGGTTCTGCTTTCCCATTTCTTTATCAGATGGTATTTCCTGTGGGAAACCTAAGTGGGGACTAGCAGATCCAGACACATCCTAGCAGGTCAGCAAACCTAACAGAAAGAGGTATCTCTGCAAGATATTCCAGCCAAGTTCTCAGGTTCACACTCATAGGATGGATCTGTGTGCCTTGCCCATTTGGCACCAGTTTTCATGGTCAGAGGGTGGGAGAACTGATCCACAGGCTCATGTCATACATACAGTGGGGCTTGAAGGGGGTGGAGGAAAGTGGAGGCCTGGGTGGTCAGATACACACAAACAACAAGTGGATAGAGAGAGAAAAGTGGACCAGTAGAAAACAGCTGCTACAATGGCTCAAACGTACAGTCCCCCAAACAACTCATGCTCTCTGTTTTCAAGATGTCAAGAGAAAGTAACCATATTTGAATTATTTGACTGGCTAAATAAGAATTCTTAGATGTTTATAGCTGTGATCTTCATACCTTTTAATCTATTTCATTGTACAAATATTTGATTTACAAGGTTCTGTGAATTACACATCCAAAAATCTGTCCTGTTAGCATCTTGTCAATTATGGCTAGTATGCAAACCATAAAACTGTATTGAACTAGATCAACTATTCAATAGAATCAGTGCAATCTAGTTACTGTTCTCGTCACATGTTGATAGATTCTTTGAAGCACATCCTAGCTGATAGATTCCTTTAGCACATCCTAGCTGATAGATGGGCATCCCTGGTACCTCAGGCGTTAAAGAATCTGCCTGCAGTGCAGGAAACTCAGGTTCCATCCCTGGGGGAGGAAGATCCCCTGGAGAAGGAGATGGCACCCCACTCCTTTAGAACATCTTAGCTGCATGGAGAGTGAAAAGCTGTAACAATCTGTGTCCCCTGGGGAGAGGACAATCACACGTTAGGCTGAACAATGAAAGCTTAATGCAAAAAGTTATGAATTACCCCAGGGGATCAGAATGTGAGGGGTTGGGTAGTAAAAGTTGGAAAGAACTCTGAAGAATAAAAGAACAGCAGTACAAGGACCCGTGAGCACCCCTGAGACTGTGGTGGAGCAACCCAGAAGGCAAGTCCAGGCTCAGATCTAGACTCCATTGGGAGGGGCCGCTGCCCCGGCTCGTGGCTGGCAGAGGCACCACGTGGCGCCCCTGGTCAGGACTTGCCAGCCACCCGCCCTCTAGAGAGCCAGAGAAAGCTGTTCACGGGGAAGCCTCTCACAGGGGGCCCTCTGGCCAGAACCACAGGAGGGTCTGTCAGGGAGACAGCTGGCTGCAGAGTGCCCCTGACCATCAGCAGCGGGACCTGAACCCTGGAGATGAGATAGGTGCTCAGCTATGGAGGCACTCGGCTACAAATTCACTGAGTGAGTGAGTGCATGTGTGTGTGTGTGTGTGCATGCACACACACATGCTGGGGTGTGTACTGGCGGCAACTGCTGGCTGTTGAATGCTCAGACTCCTGGGCATTGCCCAGGCTGGATACTGCAGGAGCCTGGGACCCAAGAACCCTGCAACCATGAAGCAAAATTCTTTTCCTACTAAAATATCTCCCTAGCACCCTCTCTTCACAGTTTTAGGGTCAAATGGCAGAGTAAAAATATTTCAAGGGCCCAGATTTACTTTCACACAGCAGGGAAACAAGTGGAATCTGAAGGTCAGAGGGAGGAAACAGAGGCCAGCGCAGAGACAGTGCAGAGCTATCTTTAGATTTTGGTACCATAAAACAAATCTAAAGCATGCTTTTCTTTCATGCTTATTTCCCCCAAGTTCTATCTCCTTTCTGGTGGGGTAGTGGGAATAAGCATGCAATTGTCTTCCCCAGGCATTATATCAAATATTCCAAACGTTACTTGACCAGTTGCAGAAGAATTTAGTAAGAAACTTCTTGCTAAATTTCTTCTTACTAAATTTTTTCTTCTTCTTACTAAACTTCTGCAACTGGTCAAGTAATGTTTGGAATATTTGATACAATGCCTGGGGAAGACAATTGCGTACTTATTCCCACTACCCCACCAGAAAGGGGATAGAACTTGGGGGAAATAAGCATGAAAGAAGTAGCATGGGTTTCAAGAGAAGGCAATGGCACCCCACTCCAGTACTCTTGCCTGGAAAATCCCAGGGGTGGAGGAGCCTGATAGGCTGTAGTCCATGGGGTTGCTGACAGTCGGACACGACTGAGCAACTTCACTTTCACTCTTCACTTTCGTGCATTGGAGAAAGACATGGCAACCCACTCCAGTGTTCTTGCCTGGAGAATCCCAGGGATGGAGGGGCCTGGTGGGCTACCGTCTATGGGGTCGCACAGAGTCGGACATGACTGAAGTGACTTAGCAGCAGCAACAGCAGCAGTAATCTTTATAGTTGCTTTCTCAACAGTCCATGGGAAGTTGTTCATAATTTACAATTATAGAAACTGATCCTCAAAAGGGTTTAATAAACTTTACCTTTTGTTTATCTCAGTACATGGGTTTTTATTTTTTAAGTTGGGGAACATAAAAACAATGGCACTTTAATTTCTATTTTTTTAAACAAAGTATAACATACCTCAAGTACACAACTTGATGAATTTTCACAAACTGAACACCCTTATGTAGTGTTCTGGGTACACCTTTGAGAATCTAAAGACAGTTTAGCTTTCTTCTCAAATACACCCAAACACAAAAAGTTTAGCCTGAAATGTCAAAGTTTTCACAGAATTCCAGGTCACAACTATTGCACTAGATAAACACAAAATGGGCTTTCCTTTCCTATACAAATACTACAATCTACTCATTATGCTTTTTAGTTTGTTAGTCCACAGAACAGAAAAAAATGGTAATAAAATACTAAACTCATGGATTTTTAGAATCACTAAATAATCACTAAATAATTTTTACATCTTTATTGGCAATATATAGGCTGATTCGGAGAAGAAAATGGCAACCCACTCCAGTATTTTTGCCTAGAGAATCCCGTGGACAGAGGAGCCTGGTGGGTTGCTGTCCATGGGGTCGCACAGACTCAGACACGACTAAAGCAACTTAGCATGCATTCATGCATTGGAGAAGGAAATGGCAACCCACTCCTGTATTCTTGCCTGGAGAATCCCAGGGACGGGGGAGCTTGGTGGGCTGCCGTCTGTGGGGTCGCACAGAGTCAGACACGACTGAAGCGACTTGGCGGCAGCAGCAGCAGCAGCAGGCTGATTCTTGTCAATGTATGACAAAACCACTACAATATTGTAAAGTAATTAGCTTCCAATTAAAATAAATAAATTAACAAAACAAAACAATCAGTTGGTACCAATTGCATTGTCTTGGTTAAAAACAGTAATAGATTTTGTCGCTGGTTTTCAATAGTAAATATATAGATGTAGTTTTAAATGAACACAAATGTTTCTTGGAAGATAGTTGAGGAAATATCTTAATTTTTCTGCACTAGATTTTGCCTCTTTTCCAATTCCAGTTTAAACAAAAATTTATTAATCATTATGCTCTTTGGAAGAAGCTAGTTATGAATAGAAATAGTAACATTTACTACATTTGCAGTCTAAATTCTTCAAGTATTTGGACCCAGTTCAGTTCAGTTCAGTCGCTCAGTCGTGTCCGACTCTTTGTGACCCCATGAATCGCAGCACGCCAGGCCTCCCTGTCCATCACCAACTCCCGGAGTTCACTCAGACTCACGTCCATCGAGTCAGTGATGCCATCCAGCCATCTCATCCTCTGTCGTCCCCTTTTCCTCCTGCCCCCAGTCTCTCCCAGCATCAGAGTCTTTTCCAATGAATCAACTCTCCGTGTGAGGTGGCCATAGTACTGGAGTTTCAGCTTTAGTATCATTCCTTCCAAAGAAATCCCAGGGTTGATCTCCTTCAGAATGGACCCAGTTAGATGATTCCAATTCAAGAAAGCACAGTTCATTAATCATTAATGCAGATGCTATTAACTGGAAATTATTACTTTCGCCACCAGATGGAGCCAGTATTATTTCTGAAATGGAATGGATCCTAGCATTTTTATATTTTCCCACTCTTTCTCAACCTAGGAGTTTCATGTTTGCTTCCAAGTTTGGTCAGGAATTCCAGAATTACTATTATTAATTGAATATAGTAACGCAAAGATGTTTCCATTTTTTCCCTACAAACGAACACCTAAATTTCTTATGTGAAAAATGAAGAGGTTGTTGTAGATCTCTTCGAATTTAGAAATCGCTGACGTATTCTGAGAATGTTTCAAAACTGTCATTCAAATCCACTCTGCTATTTAGGGGAGTGCTTTGATAAATTTCATTATTTTTTGATATTTGTAATTGTGGCAATTAACAGTGAAGATACAGATGAGGATTTAAAGCCTGCATTAGGGAAGAACATGGAAACAGAGGAGATACAAAAGCCTCTTAATGGTATCTATTATGAAAGTCCACTGAATCTAAACATGGACCATTTCAAAATGATGAGTGAGTTGGTCCAAGAGAATGCAAGTTGTATATTATATATACAACAAGAAGGCTTCTGCTGTCCCCTTCTTTTCCCGCTCATCTTTTGAGTTTAACAAATATCTGTATTCCAAGAAATTGATTCATGTTGCAGTTTCTATTTTGCTATTTTCTGTTCACAAGTTCTGGACAAATTGGCTTTGTTGCCACATCTGAACATAGAGTTGCTGGTGGAGGGAAAACTGGAGTGGAGAGGAGACACCCTCCGAGCAGCGCCAAAGCGTTCTTCCAAAATGAGGCTAACACATCACTGTGGGAAGACGGTGTGCACTGGTGGCCAGAGCGTGACAGGACTCAGCAACCTTTCAAATCCAGCAACTTAGGGGGAAGGCATTCGCACAATTAGTCCAAGTGTGCAGTGTGAGAATGGATCTGACAGCATGTGAAAAGCAAGGACATGAGGCTGTAATTGATTTCACCCATAAAGGGCCAGGAGGGAAGCTGCAGATGAACAATAGGCGAAGTTGAGTGTTGATGCCCTAGACACTTAATGGACATAGTTTGGAAGCAGCATGCGGTCTCTAGGTTACCATCAATTACAGTTTAAAAATAAGCAACGATGCCAGTTGCTAGGAGGGTAACTAAATTGAATTATGCGATGATTAGGCTAATGTTTTGGGGGCACATTCTTTAGATGTGAGATGAGGGTACGAGTAAGCATGGAAAGGAATGAGGAAGTAGAGCTAGTGGCTAAAAACCCAGACTCTGGGGAGCCATGAGTTCTGATTCCTGCACTGTGACTTTCAAGCGGGTTTAATTCAAAGCTTTCTGCATTCTTTCCTCTGAAAAATGGAATAAAAGTGATCCTATTGCAGATGGCATTCATTGAGATGCTGTGGAACCTCTGTACTCAATTTGTGATATCAACTCCAAAAGCTAATGAAAATAATAATGCATATTAACATTTCCAGGCTGTTTGCTCCCAGAGACGTTTGGATGGCACCTCAGTGAAGGAGCCAGGAAAATCCTAGTTATGTAAGGAAGAAAACAGCAGATGGCTAAGGTTTGCCAGTGGTCTAAGTGCCTCTTGATACGACAGGGGGACCCTAAGAGGGGATGAACTGTTCCTCCTAGAACATAAAGTTAACTAGGTGGGTCGCCCAAGGGTCCATGTTCCTGTTCATGAGCTGAAACATTGCTTGAGGAACTGGGAAGACGGCAAGAGAACCGACCCTTGCCCCTCTCGGAAGCCTTGGGGCTTGGGGAAGGTCTGACTCTCAAGATGTTACATCACTGAGAAGGAATTCTAGTTACAGGGAAAAAAGTGAAAGAGTGTCAGCTGCTCAGTCATGTCTGACTCTTGGCCATCCCAGGGAATGGAATTCTTCAGGCAAGAAGACTGGAACGGGTAGCTATTCCCTTCTCCAGATCTCCTGCACTGGAGGCGGATTCTTTACCGTCTGAGCCACCAGGAAAGCCTACAGAGCAAAAAGAGACGTGCAAATATAATGATCTGCTAGAAATATCATTCTACTAAAAGCAAAATGTCTGAAAATCCTTGACTTTTCCATGAGGATATCCTCATTTGCTCAGCGAGTGGAAGAAACAGAGAATAAGTAGAAACTTCAGACTTAATTCTGAACAGATGATGTACGGGCACTTGGAAAGGGATGGGTCTTGGTACAGTGGGACCCCAGCAGCTCCAGTCTTGGGGAGAATGTGAGTGAGATCTAGGCAAGGACACTCAGGGAGTTAAGAATCTGGGGGTGTCCATGCGATTTGAAGTCAATCTGTAAGAAATTCAGGAGGGCACCAATTTATGTGTATCACTGGAAGACCAAAGTGAACTTGTGTTCTTCAACAGGAATACCATATGATTGTGCAATCCCACTCCTGGGTTTATATCCAGAGAAAACCATAATATGAAAAGATACATTCACCCCTATGTTCATTGCAGCACTAGTTACAGTGGCAGACATGGAAGCAACTTAAATGTCCATCAACAGAGGAATGGATAAAGATGATGTAGTACATATATGCAATGGAATAGTACTCAGCCATAAAAAGAATGACATAATGCCGTTTATAGCAACATGGATGGACCTATAGACTATCATACTAAGTGAAGGAAGTCAGAAAGAGAAAAATAGATACGCCATTTATACATGGAATTAAAAAAAACTATATGAATGAACTTAATTACAGAAAAATAGACCCACAGATGTAGAAAACAAACTGATGGTTACCAAAGGGAACAGGGGAAGGCAAATTAGGAGTTTGGGATTAACATATATACACTACTATATATAAAATAGATAATCAACAAGGATCTACTGTATAGCACAGGCAAGTACATTCAATATTTTGTAAAACCTACAAGGGAAAAGAATCTGAAAAAGAGGATATAGTCTAAACCACTTTGTTGGTACACCTGAAACTAACACAACATTGAAAATCAACTAAACTTCAATTTTAAAAATGTGACAAAAAATGTAAGTTAGAAAAAAAAAATGTTCTCCAGCTTTGTAATGATAGTGGCGAAAAACAGCAGCAGCACCTCTGCATGCAGCTGACTCTCAAAGTCGATACAACACATGCACAGATCTGCTCCCAGGTCCTTGTCTCCACAGAGAATCACCTGGGCTCCGAGAGGAGTGACTGATCCTACATCCTGGGCAATGAAAAATTTAAAAATGAGCAAAATGCTATTGGAGAGCAAGGGAACTTTTCACAGATGTTAGCAGATTGTTGTTCAGTTGCTCAGTCATGTCTGAGCAGCCCCCTGGACTGAAGCATGAGAAGATCCATCGTCCTTCACTATCTCTTTGAGCTCGCTCAAACTCATGTCCTTTGAATCGATGATGCCATCCAACCATCTCATCCTCTGTTGTCTCCTTCTCCTCCTGCCCCTAATCCCTCCCAGCATCAGAGTCTTTTCCAATGAGTCAACTCTTCCCATGAGGTGGCCAAGCACTGGAGTTTCAGCTTCAGCATCATTCCTTCCAAAGAAATCCCAGGGCTGATCTCCTTCAGAATGGACTGGTTGGATTTCCTTGCAGTCCAAGGGACTCTCAAGAGTCTTCTCAAACACCACAGTTCAAAAGCATCAATTCTTCAGCGCTCTGCCTTCTTCACAGTCCAACTCTCACATCCATACATGACCACAGGAAAAACCATAGCCTAGACTAGATGGACCTTAGTTGGCAGAGTAATGTCTCTGCTTTTGAAGATACTATCTAGGTTGGTCATAAATTTTCTTCCAAGGAGTAAGTGTCTTTTAATTTCATGGCTACAATCACCATCTGCAGTGATTTTGGAGCCCCAAAAAGTAAGGTCTGACACTGTTTCCACTGTTTCCCCATCTATTTCCCATGAAGTGATGGGACCAGATGCCATGATCTTCGTTTTCTGAATGTTGAGCTTTAAGCCACCTTTTTCACTCTACT
>SJYQ01003344.1:160606-187627 GCA_006410935.1 Redunca redunca | reverse complement strand
CTCAGCCTTCTTCACAGTCCAACTCTCACATCCATACATGACTGCCGGAAAAACCATAGCCTTGACTAGACGGACCTTAGTCGGCAAAGTAACGTCTCTGCTTTTGAATATGCTGTCTAGGTTGGTCATAACTTTTCTTCCAAGGAGTAAGCGTTTTTTAATTTCATGGCTGCAATCACCATCTGCAGTGATTTTGGAGCCCCAAAAAATAAGGTCTGACACTGTTTCCTCTGTTTCCCCATCTATTTCCCATGAAGTGATGGGACTGGATGCCATGATCTTCGTTTTCTGAATGTTGAGCTTTAAGCCAACTTGTATTGTTAATATAACCATAATACAAAATGTTCTCTTCTGACTTAATAACTGTACCTGAAAAAATTAATTTTCTCAGAGTTAGTTTCACACTGTAGGCCCAATCGGGGTCTCTGTATCTGGTTGACTGGAATTAAGGTAATAGAGAGCGAAACCCAGAAGGTCTCTAGGTGACTCCCGAGTCCAGATATTTTCTGTAATTTGATTAAAGAAAAATACTTGGTAAAGTCAGGATGCGCTTCCCTCATGGCTCAGCTGGCAAAGAATCCACCTGTGATGCAGGAGACCTGAGTTGGGAAGATCCTCTTGAGAAGGGAATGGCTACCCAGTCCAGTATTCTGGTCTGGAGAATTCCATGGACTCTATAGTGCAAAGGGTCGCAAAGAGTCTGACTCAACGGAGCGACTTCCACTTCACGTCACAAAGTCAGGATGTGCTTGGGACAGACTGTCCACTGAAAGGGCTCCAGAAATCACAGACTGGGGAGTACTCTACATACAAGTGTGGGTGCCCCAGTTTAACCCTCAGACTGCTAAGGACTGATCCATCTCTCGGAGTCATACTGACAGGCGAGGGCTTGGAGAAACTCAAGCACATAACTTGGAATAACAATGTATTATTAGGAGAATCCCAGGGACGGCGGAGCCTGGTGGGCTGCCGTCTATGGGGTCGAGCAGAGTCGGACACGACTGAGGCAACTTAGCAGCAGCAGCAGCAGTAATTAAAACTTTAGCTGCCAGGTGGACAAGATGCCTAGATTCTTGCTTTTTTATAGCCAAGGCAGGCTTCCTCTGGAAGTAGACAAGACAGGACATATATCATATTCTGAAGCTGCTTTGATAAGCAGAGAATCATAAAAGGGACTTGCTTGTACTGAGCACAGGGTTGGTGTCTACCATGAATGAGATGGTTTGCAAACAGCATCTCACTCAACAGCCTCATATCCTCTTTACTATTACTCACACCCTGCCTCCATTATCTCACTTAAATTGTTCCAGCTGACCTTACGGTGGCTTGCAGCACTGTCCCTGTGACCTCTTTTACTTTCCTTTATGTTCACTTAGCTTGTGCCGTACTGGCCTCCTTAAAATTCTTCAGATGTGCCGAGAATGCTCCGATCTCTGGACACCCGCTCTGCATGTAGTGTTTTCCCCAGATGTCCGCCTGCAAAGTCCCTCAGCTCCTTCCATTTATCACTGAAACATCACTTCCTGATGAGGATTCCCCAACCGTTCAAATTTAAATCACATTGTACCCTTCCTACAGAGCCTCCCAGCTCTTTACACTTTGCTTTATGTTTTCCTTTTTATTTGATTTTTAACATACTATATGATTTCCTTATTATGTTTAATTCCTATTGTTTATCTGTGACATCAGGCAAGAATCTTTGTCTTGTTCATGGACACAGCCTAACTGTCCAGAAAAAGTACTGGGCACAAGGTAAGTGTCCACAGGATGAATGGTTTATCTGACTGGAGTCCATGGTCCTTCCCTTGTATAAGCGGCATCTCAGCAATTGAGTATCTGTTCCAAGATGTCCCTTACTCAGAGACTCCTTACATGAGTGATGGTAATTCTCTCCTTTCTCCTTTTGCTTCTGCAGCTGATCAGTTCCTTTCAGACATATTCTTTCTTTATAATGAGAGGACTTAGCATCTAACAGTCAATCTTGGCAGAGTTGGAGCCAGTATTTTCACAGTGAAATAACTCTGCATCCTGTTAAGAGTGATCGTAGGTCCAGTTTTTGGGAAGGGAGGCACATGTCATGGAATCCTATAAATTACCAATATCCTAGTGGCCCCAAACCCTTGAAATATATCAAATTTCCAATGTCATATTCAAACTAATGTCTCCTGACACCTAAAAATAGAGCCCTGATTACACAAGCCAAATAAATTTCCTCTTTTCTTTTCTTTTTTTCCAAGCTGGTTTGATTTGAATTTTATTTCTCTTGTAGCTAAAAGAGTCCTGACTAATAAAACAACTTTCCACAATAGAATCACCCCCATATGCTGAATCTTAATTACAACTATAATTGATGCATAAAATGATGATTTGATGCTCAGGAATAATGAGCATCTCTTCTTTCCTCTACTGTAACTTCTGTCTTTATCTTAGAAGGGTTTAAACTGGTTGCATCCACTACACAGAAAGGCAGAAAGTGGACATTATGAGTAGATGCTTAGTGTCAATTGTTATAACAACACATTTTCTTCAATTCTTCAGTTACAAAGAAAATTAAAGAACATGGTATTCACATCAGCCAGTATTTTTAGAACCAGGAAGGAAAATGATGTAAAAGTTGCCCTTATTCAGTCTGTAAGAATAGCTAAGGAAAATAGGGCATTGCTAAGTAAGCAAGAAATGTGTGTGTCTGTTTCATGCCTACATTAGCAATAATGTGAAATAAGTATAAAATTCAGTCTCTTTTGTGGTAGCCTTCATGGTTTCTGTTCTTGTGCCAATGATTTCCTATTGCTCCTGTTTTAAAGACTTCATCTGAATGATCAAACCAGGGAGGTGTATCAGCAGAAGTGGGCAGACCCGTGGGAGAGGATGTTCTCGATTCCCATGCAGATTCAGCAGCCTTTTCTATCACAGAGCGAACCAAGCTCTACTGGGCCAGCTGCATATTTGACTGCAAAGACTGGCCCTGAAGCTAGACTTTTACCAACAATGATAACAACATCTATTTCTGTTACACCATTGCTATATATATATATATATATATATATATATATGAGCGTGTGTGTGTGTATGTATACATGTGATAGGTGTGTGTTCTCAGTAGCCTAAAACCCTTAAGAATGCAAATATGCAGCCAGGAAAGGTGGGGAGATGCTGAAGGAAGATTAAAAAGAAAACAGGGCAGGACTGTTTTACCAGCTTTTCTTAGACAAAGCCCTTTGGGGTTATTTTTTTCCTTCCAGTGACTGATGAAATGCCCATGCCTATAGCAATGGGGGTCCTCAAAAATAACTAAATATTGCAAAGTACAGAGTTTTTCAGAACCATACAGCATAGTCTTGAATTAATCTTTCATGTTTCTTGTAATAGGTATTAGTACAAAAATAATGTCTTATATCAGCATGATGTGCATTATCTTATCTTTACTATCCTAACAAAATAGTGATGGAGGCAGAGTCTGCCTGCATCTCCTGGTTTGTTTTACAGTTATACAGTTTGAAGCTTAGCAAATTTCAATATTTTACCAAAAACTAGTAAATTGCTTATCTAGAAGATTTGGGACTTAAGTGCAGTGCCTTTTTGGGTATAACAGATTTAAGGGTTGGTTTTTTTTTTTTATTGGATGCTCATTTATGTTTTTATTTGTTTTAAAGCATCAGACTTGAATATCTTCATTTGTGCAAAGGAAGCTGTTATTTTCTCTGGTGAATGCAAGAGAACTCTTTTGGTTCCATTCAAGTGAAGGAGAGAAACAATTGACTTTCCTACCAAATCTGGCTCCTACAAGATGCTGATTTGCTTGACCATCTTTTTATGAGAAAAGAGTGGTACCTGGGAAGTATCAAGTAGGCTTACATACACCTACTCCATCCCCTTGACCAAGCAAAGTCCTCACTTACGTGACTCATAGCAGAGGAGGGGCTGTGCAGAAAATTCAGCATGTTCTTGGGGCATGTGTTGCAGAGCAGCTGTGAGTCAGGAAATCGGAGGAAAGTTTTCCAGTCCCAAATTATTGAAGACTGACAAAGTGCCACATATTCATTCCTTCTTTGTCTTTTCTTCTTTTTCTCCTAGTTGGGTAGTGACAGGCACAGGAAGATAAGATACTATGCTGAACCAGAATGTCTAGAAAAAATGGTCTAAGAATGCTAGGTTGAAAGTAGAAATGCTAGTACTATTTTTTAAATTTATTTTTAACTGAAGTATCAGTTCAGTTCAGTCGCTCAGTCGTGTCTGACTCTTTGTGACCCCATGAATCGCAGCCCGCCAGGCCTCCCTGTCCATCACCAACTCCCGGAGTTCACTCAGACTCACATCCACTGAGTCAGGATGCCATCCAACCATCTCATCCTCTGTCATCCCCTTCTCCTCCTGACCCCAATCCCTCCCAGCATCAGAGTCTTTTCCAATGAGTCAACTCTTCCCATGAGGTGGCCGAAGTACTGGAATTTCAACTTTAGCATCATTCCTTCCAAAGAAATCCCAGGACAGATCTCTTTTAGAATGCACTGGTTGGATCTCCTTGCAGTCCAAGGGACTCTCAAGAGTCTTCTCCAACACCACAGTTCAAAAGCATCAGTTCTTCAACACTCAGCCTTCTTCACAGTCCAACTCTCACATCCATACATGACCACTGGAAAAACCATAGCCTTGACTAGACGGACCTTAGTCAGCAAAGTAATATCTCTGCTTTTGAATATGCTATCTATGTTGGTCATAACTTTTCTTCCAAGGAGTAAGCGTCTTTTAATTTCATGGCTGCAATCACCATCTGCAGTGATTTTGAAGCCCCAAGAAATAAAGTCTGACACTGTTTCCACTGTTTCCCCGTCTATTTCCCATGAAGTGATGGGACCAGATGCCATGATCTTCGTTTTCTGAATGTTGAGCTTTAAGCCAACTTTTTCACTCTCCTCTTTCACTTTCATCAAGAGGCTCTTTAGCTCCTCTTCACTTTCTGCCATAAGGGTGGTGTCATCTGCATATCTGAGGTTATTGATATTTCTCCTGGCAATCTTGATTCCAGCTTGTGTTTCTTCCAGCCCAGTGTTTCTCGTGATGTACTCTGCATATAAGTTAAATAAGCAGGGTGACAACATACAGCCTTGACGTACTCCTTTTCTTATTTGGAACCAGTCTGTTGTTCCATGTCCAGTTTTAACTGTTGCTTCCTGACCTGCATACAGATTTCTCAAGAGGCAGGTCAGGTTGTCTGGTAGTCCCATCTCTCTCAAAATTTTCCACAGTTTATTGTGATCCACACAGTCAAAGGCTTTGACATATCAAGAAAGCAGAAATAGATGTTCTTCTGGAACGCTCTTGCTTTTTCCATGATCCAGTGGATGTTGGCCATTTGATCTCTGGTTCCTCTGCCTTTTGTAAAACCAGCTTGAACATCAGGAAGTTCACGGTTCACATATTGCTGTTGATTTAAACATTGTGTTATTTTCTTCTATACAGCAAAGTGACTGAGCTACACACACACACTTTACTTTTTTCATATTTTTTTCCATTGTGGTTTATCATAGAATATAGAACACAGTTCCCTGTGCTAAACAGTAGGACACTGTTGCTGATGCAAACTATTACATACAGAAGTGTTAATATTCTTGTTTAACCTGAGTTTTATACATGACCCATGTCCTCCTCTAAAAGTGCTTTGTCCCTTTCTTTTTTCCAACCCCTTTTCCAGTAAAGTGCCTTCCATTTTTTTTTTTAAATATTCATCTAATTTCCCTCTGCTATCCAACAGTAAATCTAGCCTTTTATCCCCAGACAAATGGTTCATGGAGCCCACAGACTTACCTGGAATGAGTGACAGGCATTCTGTTTGACCTCAGCTCACCTGAGTGTGTTTGTTCCCACTCTTGTTGTTAACAAGGCTCTTGAAGCAATCACAAGTCCTGAAAAGGAAATAAAAATGCTAACAATGCTAAAAATGAGACTAACTGTGATGATCTAATGCTTGCATAAGTGACATGTCAGAAAGTAGGGAAAGAGAGAGAATGAGGTGGAAAAAGTATCTATGGACATAACAATGGTGACTTCTCCAATAGAAACACTAAATCCAGATAAATTTGTGCTGTATTAAGATGAAGCCTGTATTAAAAATGAAGACTGTGTTAAAATGGCTAAAAGTCAAAGAGGAAGCTGAGGAAAATAAAGGACAAGGGAAGCACTAAACAGATCTGCTCTCTATCAAGGAACAAATATTCCCTCTTCTTAGGGGCTGTGGGCCTGTAGAGCATGTAGCTAACAGGACTGTGTAATCATTACGGACCAGTAAAGCTATCCACCTGTGTTCCTTTCATTTTAGAATGCGAGTGTCTAGTTGAAGTTATCTTTTCCTTACCTTACCAATATATGTTAGACGCATGGGTCAAAAATAGCTATTACATTCACAGATTCACTTTTAGAAAAACCATTCCCAAAGAGCTGCAGTTGAAAATTTTGCTTCTGAAGCCTCATTTAAATCAAGATCTCATACAGATTACTAGGTCCTTATTGGATATGTTTATTAATGGATCCTGGTCTTTGTGCCTTATGTGTAATTAGATGAGATTTGGAGGTTCTTAGGAGAGAGGGAGTGTGTTTTGTGTGTGGTAAATGTATGAACACATAGGATATTTTTACATTAGTCGCTCAGTCATGTCTGACTCTGTGACCCCATGGACTGTAGCCCACCAGGTTCCTCTGTCCATGAGATTCTCCAGGCAGGAATACTGGAGTGGGTTGCCATTCCCTTCTCCAGGTGGTCTTCCTGACCCAGGGATTGAACCTGGGTTTCCTGCATTGCAGGCAGATTCTTTACTGTCCAAGCCACCAGGGAAATTCTTTTTTTTTTTTTTTTCTCCAATAATAGTCTCCAGTGAATCAGGCCTCTCAGGATCTAGACACTTGTAAATCCCCCTCCCCACTGACTCTGAGACTGAATGTATGACTTCTGGCCAATGGGATGTCAAGCAAACATGGTGCCTGTGACGGAGGGTCATGTGGAAATTATGGCCTAGGAAACTCATCACTGCTGCTGAGCCATCCAGGCTCTCCATCAGCTGAAGACAACCTCCAAGGAAGCTCATACCAGAGAGCAGAAGAATCCACTAGTCCACCCACAGAATCTTAAAAAGAAATAAACTGGATGGTTTGTCATCATGTTTCAGCGATATGTAACACTAAGTTAATCAGAAATATATGACTGAAATTATATGTTATATTTAACTTATAAATTCACTTAAAATGTTTTAAGGGAATTGTCATAGCTTAAACATGATATCTTTTCCAATTATATGACTTAAACAAAAGATATCACAAATTTACATTTACAGCTGTAGTTTGATGGTATACAGAAATCCCATGAACTATATCAGATCTGTAAAAATGAAGAAATTTGTTTTTCAATGGTTAGGACTCTACCTACTCTAAGATATTTCAGTTAGCCCTTAAAAGGAACAATAGAATATCCTAAAAGATGTTCTATTATTACCTTAATTGTATAGATCCTCTTTCCAATGGAAATAGTCAATTTTTATGANGTTCCTGTTATGATGCCCTCTGTGCTTCCAGGGCTCGCCACAGACTCGGCAGGGAGAGTGTTTCCTGGTGTTTGGAAACCTCTCTTCTTAAAGTTCCTTTCCCGGGTCGGGCTTCCCTACCCAGGACGGAGCTCCCTCCCCACCTCCTTTGTCTCTCTTTTCGTCTTTTATATTTTTTCCCTACCTGTTTTTGAAGGCAATGATCTGCTTTTCTGGGTGCTTGATGTCCTCTGCCAGCATTCAGAAGTTGTTTTGTGGATTTTGCTCGGCGTTGAAATGTTTTTTTTGAGGAATTTGTGAGGGAGAAAGTAATCTCCTGGTCCTATTCCTCCGCCATCTTCTCCCCCTCCTATCATAGGCATTCTTACTTTCTTTCTTTCTTTCTTTTTTAAAGTAGAATACAGGTCAACTGTTTAGCTTATGCTCCTTGAATTTTTAATGCTTTCAGAGTTAATGTAGCTAGTAAGTGTAGTAGCAGTAGGTAATACACAGTAATAAGAGTTAGCATAGTTAAGGAGAACAGTCTTGTGAGAAACATTAGGCACACTCTTAAATGATTTACAGGGCCAATTCATATTATCTTTCCTTTTGATCATGCTTTGAAACAATACGTTATCCAAGTGAATTTAATCACATACTTCTGCTCTAATCAACATAAAGGCATGACTTTCTCTTTATTAAAGTGTGTGCTCATTGTTTCCATCTAAGAGAGAATTAATTAAAAATAATTGGCCTGAGAAAAACTCTGACCTGTAAACAGTTTGAAAGTCATTTTTTCCAACCTTAAACAAAGAAGTTTAGACAACTGAAAATAAATGCCCTTCTTGGTCCTATCAGAGAATTGATGTGTTAGAACAAGAAATGCATTTTATACGTAAAAACTCGGGTAAGCTGAAAGCAAAGAGAGAGGAACGTAAACCAGACTGATACTAATCAAAAGAAAGAGGGAAGGGCTACATTAACATCATACAAAGTAGATTTCAGAACAAGCAAAATTATTAGTGATAAGAGGACCATTTAGTTCACTTCAGTTGCTCAGTCAACTCTTTGCGACCCCATGAATCGCGGCATGCCAGGCCTCCCCCTTCATCACCATCTCCCAGAGTTCACTCAGACTCACGTCCACTGAGTCAGGATGCCATCCAACCATCTCATCCTCTGTCATCCCCTTCTCCTCCTGCCCCCAATCCCTCCCAGCATCAGAGTCTTTTCCAATGAGTCAACTCTTCACATGAGGTGGCCAAGGTACTGGAGTTTCAGCTTTAGCATCATTCCTTCCAAAGAAATCCCAGGGCTGATCTCCTTCAGAATGGACTGGTTGGATCTCTTTGCAGTCCAAGGGACTCTCAGGAGTCTTCTCCAACACCACAGTTCAAAAGCATCAATTCTTCAGTGCTCAGCTTTCTTCACAGTCCAACTCTCACATCCATACATGACTACTGGAAAAACCATAGCCTTGACTAGATGGACCTTTGTTGGCAAAGTAATGTCTCTGCTTTTTAATATGCTATCTAGGTTGGTCATAACATTCCTTCCAAGGAGTAAACATCTTTTAATTTCATGGTTGCTTTTATTTATTTATTTTTTTTAATTTTTACTTTATTTTACTTTACAATACTGTATTGGTTTTGCCATACATTGACATGAATCCACCACGGGTGTACATGCGTTCCCAAACATGAACCCCGCTCCCACCTCCCTCCTCATAACATCTCTCTGGGTCATCCCCGTGCACCGGCCCCAAGCATCCTGTATCCTGCATTGGACATAGACTGGCGATTCATTTCTTACATGATAGTATACATGTTTCAATGCCATTCTCCCATCTCATCCCACCCTCTCCCTCTCCCCCAGAGTCCAAAAGTCTGCTCTACACATCTGTGCCTCTTTTGCTGTCTCGCATACAGGGTCATCATTACCATCTTTCTAAATTCCATATATATGCATTAGTATACTGTATTGGTATTTTTCTTTCTGGCTTACTTCACTCTGTATAATCGGCTCCAGTTCCATCCATCTCCTTAGAACTGATTCAAATGTATTCTTTTTAATAGCTGAGTAATACTCCATTGTGTATATGTACCACAGCTTTCTTATCCATTCATCTGCTGATGGACATAGGTTGTTTCCATGTCCTGGCTATTATAAACAGTGCTGCAATGAACATTGGGGTATATGTGTCTCTTTCAATTCTGGTTTCCTCGGTGTGTATGCCCAGCAGTGGGATTTCTGGGTCATAAGGCAGTTCTATTTGCAATTTTTAAAGGAATCTCCACACTGTTCTCCATAGTGGTTGTGCTAGTTTGCATTCCCACCGACAGTGTAGGAGGGTTCCCTTTTCTCCACACCCTCTCCAGTATTTATTGCTTGCAGACTTTATGATTGCAATCACCATCTGCAGTGATTTTGGAGCCTCCCAAAAATAAAGTCTGATACTGTTTCCACTGTTTCCCCATCTATTTCCCAGGAAGTGATGGGACCAGATGTCATGATCTTAGTTCTCTTAGTTTTCTGAGCTTTAAGCCAACTTTCTCACTCTTCTCTTTCACTTTTATCAAGAGGCTTTTTAGTTCCTCTTCACTTTCTTCCATAAGGGTGGTGTCATCAGCATATCAGCTTATTGATATTTCTCCTGGCAATCTTGATTCCAGCTTGTGCTTCTTCCAGTCCAGCGTTTCTCATGATGTACCTTGCATATAAGTTGAGTAAGTAGGGTGACAATATACAGCCTTGACATACTCCTGTTTAATGATAAATAAATCTGTCCTTTAAGAAGATATAACCATTCCAAACTTGTATGACCCTAACAACAGACTGTCAAAATACATGAAGCAAAAACTAAAAGAACCGAAAGAAGAAACAGACAAGTTCATTCCTGGAGCTGGCAAACATTTCTGAAGTGTTAACAAAATAGCTGCCATTTGGGAGGGGAACTGTGTCTGGGGATAGAAATAGGAGGGAGGCTTATCCTTTATTTTATGGCATTTTTTTTTACCTTTTCAATTCTGTTACATGTGCTTCTATTGTGTCTTCAAAAATGAATACATTTTTTAAAAGGAAAAAGTCTTTGGAATTAAGCCTGGATACAAATACCAGTTCTCCAACAGGGCAGGTCCCTCGGTTTTCTCATCTGTGCAAGGTGGACCACAGGGCACACAATTCCTTGCAGTTCCACAGTTGCTGTGGGGATTGACCGAGACATGTGAATACACTGCCAGATACCTGATAAACCCTTCATGGCCACTATCTGTATCTTAGGTATAATTCATTGAATTAATTACTTGTCTGTGATTGTTCAGTTGCAAAAGTCTGGGTAAGACTCTAGTACTAATTCTGTAGTGCCCCGGGTTCTCGATTTTCTATGGCATATGGTGATTCTTTATCTTTGTGCCACTCAAGCTCGATAGTTCATATTCTTGGTGCTCAGGGATATATTCCCATTGCCACTGATATCTTTTTATATAATTCATTGGGTTTTCATGGCAAGAATATGGAGTGGTTTGCCATTCCCTCCTCCAACAAGGCTACATTTTGTCAGAACTCTCCTCTTCATCCCAGTTTCCAAAGAGGGCAGTACTAAAGAATATTCAAACTACTGGACAGTTGCACTCACTTCCCATGCTAGTAAATTTATGCTCAAAATCCTTCAAGCTAGGCTTCAGCAGTGCTTGAATTGAGAACTTCCAGCTGTACAAGGTGTGTTTAGAACAGGCAGAGGAACCAGAGATCAAATTGCCAACATTTGCTAGATCATAGAGAAAGCAAGGGAATTCCAGAGAAACATCTACTTCTGTTTCATTGACTATGCTACAGCCTTTGACTGCATGAATGGTAACAAACTGTGTAAAGCTCTTAGAGATGAGAATAGCAGACCATCTTACCTGTCTCCTGAGAAACCTGTAAAAAGGGTTAAACCTTACATAGAACAACTGCCTGGTTCAAAATTGAGAAAGGAGTACTGAAAGACTGTATATTGTCATCCTGTTTATTTAACTTACATACAGAGCACATCATGTGAAATGCCAGACTGGGTGAGTTACAAGCTGGAATCAAGACTGTCGGGAGAAATATCAATCATACAGATGACACCACTCTAATGGCAGAAAATGAAGAGGAACTAAATAACCTCTTGAGGGTGAAATTAGAGAGTGAAAAAGCCAGCTTAAAACTCAATATTAAAAAAAATAATGTGAAGATGTCATTCAGCCCCATCACTTTACAGCAAACAGAAAGGGAAAGGGTGGAAGCAGTGATAGATTTCCATTTCTTGTGCTCAAAAATCACTGCAGATGATGACTACAGCCATGAAATTAGTAGACACTTGCTCCTTGGAAGAAAAGTTATGCCAAACATAGATAGTGGATTAAAAAGAAGAGACATCACTTTGCCAACAAAGTCTATATAGTCAAGGCTATGGTCTTTCCAGTAGTCATAAGTGGAAGTGATAGTTAGACCATAAAGAAGACTGAGGACCCAAGAATTGATGATTTTGAACTGTGGTGCTGGAGAAGACTCTTGAGAGTCCCTTGGACTGCAGGATGAAACGAGTCAATCCTAAAGGAAATCAACCCTGAAAACTCACTGGAAAGACTGATGCTGAATCTCAAGCTCCAGTACTTTGTCATCTGATGCAAAGAGCCGACTGATTGGAAAAAACCCTGCTGCTGGGAAAGATTGAAGGCAAGAGGAGAAAGGATGAGATGACTGGATGGCATCACCAATTCAATGAACATGAACTTGGGCAAATTCTGAGAGGTGGTGAGGGACGGTGAGGTCTGGTGCACTGCAGTCCATGGGGTTACAAAGAGTCAGACAGGACTTGGGGACTGAACAATAACAATACCATTGATATCACTGTATTAGGTATCTAGAACACAAATCATTTTGAGTCATCCTAATTCTTGAGGGGCTTCATTAGTTCAGTTCACTGGAGCTCCCGTGGCCTCTGGCATCTGCCTCGCACAGGTATTCACCTTGGTGGTATTCACCTTGGTGGTATTCACCTTGGTTCTCTTTACTCAAGCTTCACAGGGAAAAGTTTAGAAAAAAGCTGAGTAGCAGCAAACAGTGTAAGCAGTATAGAAAGGGCAAAACATTTGGACAGATTTTCCTCTGGGCTCATGAATTTTTTCTGACATCAGTTCCAAAAGAATTTGACTATGTGTTTAGATGTGATATTTTGGTACAATTAATGGATGCATGATCACTTTTTAGTCTCCTCACTTTATACTTTATGAGAAATATGACAGTTAATGAGAGTTAAAACCATTAGGTATAATAATCATAGCCACTGTTAAAAGGCAGGTGCAGAATCTGACCATGAGAAGGAATGATGTCATTTTGATTAAACTTTTGAAGCTTTTTGACATTTTGATGCTAAGAATTTCTAAAAGGTCGAAGGATCAAAAATTAATTCTAAATAAAGGTTGGTTCATGCATTTTAAGGCAAGTCAGCTGAACATGTTCTGTGACCATGTGAGGCCGTGCATGCTGTGCACTGAGACAGTTTCAAAGGAAAAATCTTTGTGTTTGGTGAATGTAGAAGTACTTCTAACTTGTTCTCTCCTCATAGTCTCACCTACCCCCTGTGGCCTCCTATTGCCTTTGGATTCTCCAAAGATGACATTATTCAGGCTTGTCTTTCTATTTGGTACTTTTTTTCTTTCTCCAACATATCTAAAGGGACAGATTTACAATTAAAAAATATCAGAAGGGAGTTAAACTTTTCATGAAGATTATAATAAGAGGGACTAGATTTACTTTATGGCCTGAAACAAGCAAACAAAAAAGTGCCAAATGTATGAAACAAAGGTTTCCAAAGCATTGAACATTAGGCAAAGATGCACAGTGATCCCTGAGAATGGGTGACCAATGAACACAATGATCCATGGAACTGACTTATGTTAGGGCCTTGGGAGGGTCTCCAGGCTTCAGCAAAGGGCAGAGGGCCCAGAGGACTTCCTGGATTGAGGGGACAATGCTGAGAGTCCAGGAGAAGAAGGTGTCTAGAGTTTTCTGACAGAACATCAGACATGTCTGTACTGAGAAAAAAACAGTGAAGAGCTGCAGAAGTTGTCCTTTTAATCTTTAGGGGAGTTCTGATCAGTCCAAGGGCAAAGAATTCCCAGCAAGATGGTAGGTCCTGGAGCGGTCGATGCATGGCACTGGAGAAAATTTGAGGAGATACCCCACGTCCAAGGGCAAAGGAGAAGCCCCAGCAAGATGGTAGGAGGAGCAAAATCGTGTTTAGAATCAACTCCATATCTGACAGAGATGCTCAGAGGGCTCAAACAAGCCTTGTGCACACCAGGACCCAGACCCCACAAAGACTGAGACAGAACTGTGTTTGAGTGTCTTCTGAAGAGGTATGGGTCAGCAGTGGCCTGCCACAAGGGCAGGGCTCTGGGTGCAGCAGACTTGGTTATGGCATAAGCCCTCTTGGAGTAGGTCACCATTAACCCCACCATAGGGCCACCAGAACTTACATAGAACTGGGGAAAGAGACTCTGGGAGGGCACAGACAGAAGCTTGTATGCAAGAGGACCCAGGAGAAAGGAGCAGTGACCCCACAAGAGACCGACTCAGATTTGCCCATGAGTGTCCAGGGGTCTCTGGCAGAGGCATGGGTTGGCGGTGGCCTGCTGCAGGGTTGGGGGCACTGAGTGTAGCAGTGCACGCATATCACGGTTATCCAAGTCTATGCCCTGACCAGTAATGCTGAACAAGCTGAAGTTGAATGGTTCTATGAAGAGCTACCGTGATATTGAATGATTTGCCTTGGGAATGAACAGAGATCATTCTGTCGCTTTTGAGATTGCATCCAGGTACTGCATTTGGGATTCTTTTGTTGACCATGATGGCTACTCCATTTCTTCTAAGGGATTCCTGCCCACAGTAGTAGATATAATGGTCATCTGAGTTAAATTCACCCATTCCAGTCCATTTTAGTTCGCTGGTTCCTAGAATGTTGATGTTCACTCTTGCCATCTCCTGTTTGACCATTTCCAATTTGCCTTGATTCACGGACCTGGCATTTCAGGTTCCTATGCAATATTGCTCTTTGCAGCATCGGACCTTGCCTCCATCACCAGTCACATCCACAACTGGGTATTGTTTTTGCTTTGGCTCCATCCCTTCATTCTTTCTGGAGTTATTTCTCCCCTGATCTCCAGTAGCATATTGGGCACCTACTGACCTGGCGAGTTCCTCTTTCAGTATCCTATCATTTTGCCTTTTCATACTGTTCATGGGGTTCTCAAGGCAAGAATACTGAAGTGGCTTGCCATTCCCTTCTCCAGTGGACCACATTCTGTCAGAACAAATTTGGACGACTAAAATTGCCAGATTTTAAAACTGCTTATAGAAAGTCCCTGTAGTGTTGACCTGAAGATGGACAAGTACAATAATGGGGTAGAATGGAGAACTGTGAAATGTAGCCATACTCATGCAGATGACAGGTTTGACAAGGGTGCAAATGCAATTAACTTGAGAAGGATTCTGTTCACCAAAAGGTGATTGGGGGATTCTTCTGTTTTTGGAGGTAGAGGATGTTGAGAGGAGCACAGAGGTGAGGCATGGCTGGGGGCATCAAGAGGCAGAAGCCAGGGACGGGTGATCACTCAAGTGAAAACGTGTGCTACACACTGTGCATCAAGAAGTCCCTGAGGGCAGATCTGCAAGAGAGGAGGAAGTCTGTGCTGAGCAGGTGAGAAGTAGCAAGCAGGCCTGAATATTAACATAATATGGTCTCATTATTAACCATGGGCATTTGAGACCTTGCAGTCAAGACTAAGTGTCCATTGATAGATGAATGGATAAAGAAGACTCCATGTATAACATGAATATTACTCAGCCTTAAAAAGAATGAAATTGGGTCATTTGTACAGATGTGGATGGAACTAATGCCTGTCATACAGAGTGAAGTAGGTCAGAAAGAGTAAAACAAATATTGCATATTAATGCATGCGTATGGAACCTAGAAAAATGGTAAAATTGAACCTATTTTCCAGGGCAGGAATAGAGACACAGAGAATGGATTTGTGGACACAGTGGGGGAAGGAGAGGGTGGGGTGAGTTGAGAAAGTAGCATTGACATATATGCACTATCATATGTAAAACATAGCCAGTGGGATGCTGTTGTGTAGCATAGGGAGGTCAGCTTGGTACCCTGTGATGACCTAGAGGGTGGGATAGGCTGGCTGGGAGGGAGGCTCAAGGAGGGAATATATGCATCTTACAGCTAATTCACTTCATTGTACAGCAGAAACTAACCCAAAACTGTAAAGCAATTACACTCCAATAAAAAATTAAGTGAAATGTACTTGGCGTGACAAAAGAAAAATAAAGTGAGAAAATAAATGAAAAAGGATCAGTATTAGCATAACTGTACTAGGCATTCATTTGTCTTTCTTGATTGCTTTTCTATACACAGACACAAACAAGATATATACACATATACACATACACACACACATGTATACATATATTCTCCCTGGTGGCTCAGACGGTAAAGAGACTGTCTACAATGCGGGAGACCTGCGTTCGAACCCTGGGTCAGGAAGATCTGCTGGAGAAGGAAATGGCAATCCACTCCAGTACTATTGCCTGGAAAATCCCATGATCAGAGGAGCCTGGAAGGCTATAGTCCATGGGGTCGCAAAGAGTCAGACTCGATCATCTGAGTGACTTCACTTTCACTTTCACACACACGCATATATACATATATTCTCACATTATAATATTAACTGATATTTTTTCAGGAGAAATAAAGTCGCATAAAAGACATTAAAGGCACTAGAAAGTCACATGAATAATTATACTCATTTCTAAATTAGTTAGATTTTTGTCACATTCTATCATATTTTATCACATAATCTCCTTGAAGTAAAATCCTTTTGTAAGTTTAATGCATGAATCTGACATTTCCTTAATAATTCACACTAGAAGAAGCCTTGCTAAATTTAGTATAATGTCCAAATAGGTATATTACTTTCAAATGTTCTTTAATTCCCTTTTCCCCATAGACTGTAGAAACAGTGCATGATGGTGGAAGAGAGTGGTTTTCAATCTGGATTCCATGGAGCCTTAGGGTTTCCCCAAAATGTGTCTCAAGGGTGTGGGGTCTGGGAGGGTCTGTGGAAGGGTAAAGATCCCCTCATACTTTTTCAATGATTCCAAGTAACATTTCATTTGAAAAAAATTTGTTCTGTTATTGGAATAAATAAAGAGAACAAAAAAGGAGTAAAAGATGCCTTTATAATAGCATGAGCACTAACAGGAACCAAGACATTCTCTGTGTGTCAACTTGCCCAGGCCAGGGGATGACCAGCTATCTGGTACATGGTTGCTGGGTGAAGCTCTTTCTGAAAGAGATCAGTGCTTCAACTGCAGACTGACTGAAGCAAATTGCTTTCTGCAGTATGCATGGGCTTCATCCAATCTGTTGAGGATCTGGATAGAATGAAAAGAAAGAGGAAGGTTGAATTCTCCTGACTGCTAGAGCTGGAACATCCATCTTTGGGGCTGTTGGTGCTTCTCTTTCTCAAGCCTTCAGACTTGGGCTGGGATTTACACTGTTGGCTATTGGGTTTGGGGGCCTTCAGACACCAGCAGCCTCCTGGGGTCTCTAGCTTGAAGAGGGCGGGCCCTTGGATTTCTCAGCCTCCATAACCTTGTACCAGTCTTATAATAAACCTCTCTACACACATATACAGCAAACCCCCTACATAAGACCTTCAAGATTCAAAGTTTCGTAGATGGGAATGTGTGTTCACATGTCCAGTTACCTAAGTTAGTTCACGTGTCTGGTGTATGTTGTCACATGCATGGACCCTCTATAAATGGTTGTGCTTTTAGGTACTTTACTGTAGAGTACTGTACAGAGTATAGTAGGGCAGTATCTTTATTTCAAGCCCAGGACCTTTGGAAGCAAGTGTAAAAGCAGCAGGGATGTAGCTGGTACTGCTAAGAAGCACCAAGCAACAACAATGGAAACAAAAATAATTGAGAGAGTGGAGAGAGGTGAAAAAATGGTAGACACCGCTCTTTCTTAAAACATGAATCATTCAACCATTGGCAGGATTCTAAAGAACAAGGACAAGATCATAGAACATGTGAAGTCTACTGTGCCAGTGATGTGGACTATAATATTGAAGAAGTGTGGGAAAGTGATAGAGAAAGTGGGGAAACTTCTCAGTATGTGCATGAAGAATCAACATCAGCATCAAGTCTAGCTCAGCTTAAATGCTGATTTAAGGGAAAGCTATCAGTCTTTATGAAGACTTGAGGAAGAAACATGGTGCAGAATCAGAGGGTGTATCTTTTAATGCTAGCCATGACTTAGCAACTGAACACCAACAAAACAGTGGCTGACTTCATTAGTTTAAGGCTAGAGTCAACCCTCACGTTATAAAAGTAAGTAGTGAGGCAGTGAGTGCAGATACGTTAGCTGTATGGGAATTTTCTGAAATGCTTCGAGAAATTATTGATAAAGGCACGTATTTACCCAGGTAGGTTTCTAATGTGGATGAGACAGGACTGAACTGAAAAGGGATGCCAGATTAAAGTTGCATCAGTAAGGAAAAAAATCTGATGCCAGGCTATAAAGTGGCAAAAGAAGGGAATTCTCCAGGCAAGGATACTGGAAGGGGTAGCCATTTTCTCTTCCAGGGGATCTTCCTGACCCAGGGATTGAACCTGGGTCTCCCATATTACAGGAATATTCTTTATCATCTGAGCCACCAGGGAAGCTCATGAGGAATCAAAAGATAGGCTAACTTTGTAGTTTTGTGTCAATGCTACTGTGATATGAACCTGAAGCCTCTCTTAGTTTATAATTCAGAGAGCCCTTAAAACATAGCCAAGGGCCCTCTTCCTGTTGTGTGGAAGAGTAACCCTTAGAGTTGGGTTAGACAGTCCATTTGCCAGTATTTGTTTTTCCCATTTTATCCTGGAGGTGGAGAAATATTGCTTGTAGAAGAACATCCCAGCCAGTATTATTTTACTCTTTGACAATGCTCTGGGCAACCTCCCATCCATGGATGACTTTCATCCCGTTGTCAAAACGGTGCATCTGCCACTGAATACTATGTTGCTCATGCAACCTATAGACCAGAGAGTTATAACAACTTCCTAGAAATATTAATGTCACACTTTGTCAGGCAATAAAGGTGAGTGATGAATCAGCAACAAACTTGTGACAATTTTGGAAGGACTGTAACATCTAAAAGTCCATCAAAAATATTGACTCTACTTGGCATGAGGTTTCTGCCATCACCATGAATGGGGTTCGGAAGAACGTTTGCCTGCACTTTGTCCATGATTTTCATGGACTGGAGAAGATGGATGTGGAGTCCAAAGAGGTCTTCAGCAGCTTAGTGATGTTCAGCAAGAAGCTGGCTCTGGATCTGCAAGAGATGGCTTCATTGAACTTCTTGCTGTGAAACATGAGGAGCTTACCAGTGAAGACCTCATGGAATCAGAGGCCCAGAGAAACGACGAGGAGAGACAAGATGAAGAAGATGTAGTTGAAGAACCAGAGAGATTCATGATGCAGGAAATGGCAAGGGGGTTTCTTTATTTGAGGAGGCGCTGTTAGTTTTGAGAACATGAACATAGAATGGTACATGAAGGTGGCGGCAGCTATTCAGAATGCAGTCCAGGGCCACCCTGTCGTCTATGACAAGAAAAAAAAAAGAGCTACTACACAGACATCATTGGATTATTTTCTCAAGAGGGTGCCTGTGCATGTCTGGCTCTTTGTGACCCTGTGGACTGTTGCCCACCAGGCTCCTTTGTCCATTAGATTTTCCAGACAAGAATACTGGAGTGGGTTGCCATTTCCTACTCCAGGGGGTCTTCCTGACCCAGGGATCCAACCCCTGTTTCCTGTGTCTCCTGAATTGGCAGGCGGATTCTTCACCACTGAGCTACCTGGGAAGCCCCTTCAAGAAAATACAGAGAATTGAATCTAGCAAAGAGCCAGAACCTGTGCTATCAGCATCAGATGTGAGTAAAATTGCATCTTGCCCTCTGTCTCCTATTGCTGACAGCTCTTCTGCTTTCCCATCTCCCACCCTCTCTCCCTCCTCCAGTCAGTAACTCCTCTTCTTGCCTGTTCACTCAATGCCAGCACATGGGTGCCAGCTGTTGTACTGCATTACTGCACTCTTCAAGGTCCTGTACTGTAAGATTTAAAATGTCGCCTTTATTGTTTGTTTTTTATGTATTATTTGTGTGAAAATTATTATAAACCTAATACAGGACAGTACTTAAAAGCAAAGAAGAACTAAAGAGCCTCTTGATGAAAGTGAAAGAGGAGAGTGAAAATGTTGGCTTAAAACTCCACATTTAGAAAACTAAGATCATGGTATCTAGTTTCATCACTTCATGGCAAATAGATGGGGAAACAGTGACAGACTTTATTTTTGGGGGGGCTCCAAAATCACTGCAGATGGTGACTGCAACCATGAAATTAAAAGATGCTTGCTCCTTGGAAAAACAGTTATGACCAACCTAGAAAGCATATTAAAAAGCAGAGACTACTTTGCCAACAAAGGTCCATCTAGTCAAGGCTATAGTTTTCCAGCAGTCAGGTATGGATGTGAGAGTTGGACTGTGAAGAAAGTTGAGCGCCAAAGAATTGATGCTTTTGAATTGTGGTGTTGGAGAAGACTCTTGAGAGTCCCTTGGACTGCAAGGAGATCCAACCAGTCCGTTCTAAAGGAGATCTGTCCTGGGTGTTCATTGGTAGGACTGATGCTGAAGCTGAAACTCCAATCCTTTGGCCACCTGATGAGAAGAATGGACTTATTTGAAAAGACCCTGATGCAGGGAAAGATTGAAGGTGGGAGGAGAAGGGGAAGACAGAGGATGAGATGGTTAGATGGCATCACCTACTCAATGGACATGAATTTGAGTAAACTCTGGGAGTTGATGATGGACAGGGAGGCCTGGAGTGAAGCAGTCCATGGAGTCACAAAGAGTTGGACATGACTGAGCAACAGAACTGAACAGAACTATATAGTCAGTTGTGTTAACTGGGTACTTAGGCAAACTTTGTTGAACTTATGAACAAATTGTGAGTACTTGCAAAGGTACTCTCAGAATGGAACTCATTCATATGTAGGGGACTTACTCCATAAGTATATATCCTGTTGGTTCTGTTTCTCTGGAGAAACCTGCCTAATACACTTGGGGTGTTATCTAATTAAGTAGTTAGAGAAAATCATTTATATTTTGAATTTGGATGTGCAAAGTTTAAGAATATTGCCACTCATCTAGCAATTACTGAGTGAACTTAGAATAGGCCATGAGATGATGCTGCTTTCAGTTTAAACAGAATTGATAATCTAAATTTCAATATCCTACTTATGTTCAATGACTACTACTGTTTTGTTTGTTTTAAATTAATTAATTTATTTTAATTGGAGCATAATCACTTTACAATATTATGATGCTTTTTGCCATACATCAACATGAATTGGCCACAGGTATACATGTGTCCCCCACTTCCTGAACCGCCCTCCACTTCCCTCCCCACCCCATCCCTCTGGGCTGTCCCAGAGCACTGGTTTTGGGTGCCCTGCTTCATGCATTGAGCTTGCACTGGCCATCTGTTTTACATATGGTCATGTACATGTTTCAATGCTATCCTCGCACACTATTTTTGTTTGTTTGTTTGTTTTTAAATTTCTTTCTAATTGGAGGAAAATTGCTTCACAATGTTGTGTTGGTTTTTGCTGAATGACAACAAAAATCAGCTATAATTATACATATATCACCTTCTGAGCCTCCCTCATCTCCCTCCTCCCACCTCTCTAAGTTGGACCAAGCTGGGCTCCTTGTTTTATATAGCAACTTCTCACCAGCTATCTTACAAATGGTAGTGACTATATTTCAATGCTACTTTCTCTGTTCATTCTATTCCTTGCTTCCTCCACTGTGTCCACAAGTCCATTTTCTATATCTGCATCTCCATTCCTCCCCTCAAAATGGGTTAATCAATACTATTTTCCTAGATTTTATATATATATATATATATGCATTAATACATATATATTTTCTCTTTTTGACTTACTTTACCCTGTATAACAGGCCCTAGGCTCATCCACCTTATCAGAACTGACTCAAATTCATTCCTTCTTGTAGCTGAGTAATATTCCATTGTGTATATATACCACTTTTTCTTTGTCCATTGATCTGCTGATGGATATCAAGGTTGCTTCCATTGCCTTAGCCGTTGTAAATAGTGCTGCTATGAACACTGGGGTATATGTGTCTTTTTCAATTATGGTTTTCTCAGGGTATATGCCCAGTAGTGTGATTGCTGGGTCATATGGTAGTTTTATTTCCAGTTTTTAAAGGAATCTTCATACTGTTCTCCGTAGTGGCTGTGTCAGTTTACATTTCTACCAACAGTGCAAGAGAGTTCCCTTTCCTCCACGTCCTCTTCAGCATTTGCTGCTTGTTTGTAGATGATGGCCATTCTGACTCATGTGAGGTGACAGTTCATTGCAGTTTTGATAATGATTAGTGATGTTGAGCATCTTTTCATGTGTTTATTGGTTATCTGAATGTCTTCTTTGGAGAAATGTCTATTTTGGTTTTCTGCTCGTTTTTTTGATTGGACAGATTGTTTTCCTGCCATTGAGTTGCAGGAGTTCCTTATACACTTAGGAGATTAATCTTTTGTCGGTTGCTCCCATTCTGAGGGTGGTCCTTTAATTTCATTTATTATTTCCTTTTTCTGTGCAAAGGTTTTTAAGTTTAATTAGTTCCCATTTGTTTTTTTATTTCCATTACTCTAGGAGGTGGGTCAAAGAGGATCTTGCTTTCATTTATGTCAAAAATGTGTACTGCCTATGTTTTCCTCTAAGAGCTTTACAGTTTCTGGCTTTACATTTAAATATTTAATCCATTTTGGGTTTGTTTTTGTTCATGATGTTAGGAAGTATTCTAGTTTCATTCTTTTACATGTAGCTATCCAGTTTTTGCAGCACCACTTATTGAATAGGCTGTATTTTCTCCATTGTATGTTCTTACCTCCTTTGTCAAAAATAAGATGCCCATAAGTGTATGAGTTTATCTGTAGAGTTTCTATTTTGTTCCATTGGTCTATATTTTTGTTTTTGTACCAGTACTATACTGTCTTGATGACTGTAGCTTTGTAGTATAGTCTGAAGCCAGGAAGGTTTCCAATGACTGCTATTAAAACATTTTCTCTTTGTTAGAATTTTTATTTTAAAAATGATGCTAATATCATTACTTTGCTCATAGATAAAAGTTACCATGCATTAAAGTATTATTTCATTTAATTGAATCTTTCTAACAGTCTTATGAGTTGGTGTTATTTCTATTTTACTAATGAAAGATAATGAAACTCAGAGATTCAATGGCTTGTCAAATTGCACAATTGTTCCAGCATTTTTGGGCCCCCATTCTTGCCTTTCTACCCCACATGCAGGCTTGTTGTAGGATACCTTTGGACCCATCATGAGCCTATTTGTGGTACTGCTGTCTGAGTATCAGGATACTTTTAGGTTCTATTATTGAATGAATCCGTGTCTTCCTGAGTCATAGCCAAGATAAGGACACAGTGAGTATCTGATTAAGATTTTCTTGAGCAGACAGCTACAAGCACTTTCTCCTTTTTCTTCACTAAAGGCAATATTTCATTAAATATAACATCCCAGTGGGGCAAGAAGCAGAACTAGAATTCACACTGTTATTAGACTAAGCTTTTCATCCATTCTATTTTGCTTCCCATAATACTCTCATTCAGCCAATTTCAACACTCTCTACAATGAATGCTTTAATTTCAAAATAATAATCCAATTATAAAAGTTTAACCTAAAAGGATCTCTAAAACATTGAACTTCCTCCTTTTTCCCTTTCAGCCCTGAAATTACTTAAATGCTTCATCATTAATCCTAACAAAGATTTTATGTCTGAACTGTTTCAAAAATATTCAGTGTCTATAACAATCCGCTCTCTAAATGAGAGTTGTCTGGATTAATGGGGTATAGTTACATGTACACATAGAGTTACATAATATATGTGAATCAATAAAATACATTTATACAGTTTATTAGGCTTTCCCATTCTTGGGTTATTTAATCGTTGCTAGATAAATTACATTAAACGATGACTGCAATTATTGACAATTTGAGACAACAGGAAACCTCACACCTCTATTTAAGTCATAGCTCAAAGTTATAACACTCAGTCAATTACATTGTTTAATTTATTGTTAGTTTAATTTTGCTTCTAAAGTGGAAAGTTGTTTTTTCTTTTTTATGATTGTTAAACTGATGTTACAGATGGGCCTAAACTATCACAGATCCCCTGAGCCTAAACATTTAATATCTTCAGTTCAGTTCAGTTCAGTCACTCAGTCATGTCCGACTCTTTGCGACCCCATGAATTGCAGCACGCCAGGCCTCCCTGTCTATCATCATCTCTGGGAGTTCACTTAGACTCACGTCCATCATGTCCATGATGCCATCCAACCATCTCATCCTGGGTCGTCCCCTTCTCCTCCTGCCCCCAGTCCCTCCCAGCATCAGAGTCTTTTCCAATGAATCAACTCTTCACATGAGGTGGCCAAAGTACTGGAGTTTCAGCTTTAGCATCATTCCTTCCAAAGAAATCCCAGGGCTGATCTCCTTCAGAATGGACTGGTTGGATCTCCTTGCAGTCCAAGGGACTCTCAAGAGTCTTCTCCAACACCACAGTTCAAACGCATCAATTCTTCGGCACTCAGCCTTCTTCACAGTCCAACTCTCACATCCATACATGACCACAGGAAAAACCATAGCCTTGACTAGACGGTATCTTAGGCTGGTTAAAATGTAGCCTGTCTGAGCCACAGACTGCCAGCCCAAGACTTCGACTTGGATTTTTTATTTTTTTCTCTTTTCCCTATAAATTAAATAACACAGCAGGAGCTGTTAACATGCTTGCTCATTGGTTATGGGGTCTCTGTTTTACAGCCAGAGAAAAGCTCTGCATACCACCAGGTGTGGGGCAAATGAGATTGCTCCATTGCTGTAATGAAATATTTTATAATTGGATTGTGCCTTCTGATACCCAGGACTGATTCTGAGGAATTAGAGTGCTTGTTTTTACCCTCAAAATTCAGAATTGCTTTGGTTCCTGGTGCTCCTATAAGGGCTTCCCTCCTAGCGTGGCGGTAAATAATCCACCTGCCAATGCAGGAGACATGAGTTCAATCCCTGAGTCAGGAAGAACCCCTGCAGAAGGAAACAGCAACCAGCTCCAGTATCCTTGCCTGGGAAATCCCATGGACAGAGGAGCCTGGTGGGCTATAATCCATGGGGTCGTAAAAAAGTCAGACACGACTTAGCGACTAAACAACAGCAAGTGCTTGGAGAATTCCTGTTCCTTTTTCATGTACAAAATGGTTGTACATTTACATTGTTATGATAGTTTTCCTTCAAAGACTCGAAGGCACAGAGTAATTCTCTCCATGCCTCTGGGAAGTGGGAAGAAAGAAACCAGAAACCCCTCTCAGCCTAACCCTGTCTCAGTCTCTACGATCTAAATAGTACCTAAATAGGAAGGGTTATATTTCCAACTGTGGCATATTAATTTGCACCAAATTAATATTATTGTCTATTTACATGAAAAGCACAGATTGAAAAGCAATATGTAGATTATTTACTAAAACTATTAAATACTTTGGGGGAGGCTGTCTAGCATAAGGATGAAAAACTCTGAGTTCTTTTTACAGACTGCCTGTGTTTGAATTCAGATATCAGGGTCAAACAACCTTAATGAATTAATTGCAGTAAATATATGAGATCTCTCTCTGTCTCTCTTTGTCTCTCTCTTTCTCTTCCTGCCTCCCTCCTTTTCCCTGCCTTTGTAAGGGAAGTATTAGGAACACAGTAGGGAATGCTTTCCCCTGCATCACCGTGGAGTTGGTGTAGCATCAAGCTACTTGATTTCTAATTCAACTGCATCCAGCCCACTGCATGCATTTGACATCATCTATAAAATAAGGGAATAAACTGAACACAGCTTTTCTCTACTCATTCTGAACCTGTGTTACCAGTTCAGCTGTACTCTTGTACAAATGCTGTGAATACTGCTCACCTGCATTCCCATAGAATCCTCGCGGTACAAGACACCACTTGGATCGTGCAATGGGATTAGAGTTACAGAGGGCTTCCCCTCTGCTCGATTCTTTGGTTTGGTCAGCTTATGATGACAGCTGTCTGCTTACTGAAAGACATTGCATGGCGGGTCTTAAACACGGCTGTAGCCTCTCATCCTCAGTAACTGCCTCTGATCAACAATCAAGAAACTAGGTCAATGAGAGCTACACAGCATCATGTGTCAAAGATCACAAATGCCTACTCTGACAAAATACATATACAGTGTGGTTATATACACAGGAATGCTGAATGTGTTCTGTAGGAGTCTGTGCAGTGGAAAGAAGTGGGTGTCAGAGCATCAAGACAGAGTTTCTACTTAGGCACTGATTCTTGTGTTGATTTTTTAAAATTCATATCACTGCTTTGAGCCTCAGAATAACCATTTAAAAAACTGGCTACCATTAGAGCAGTGACAGCCTGACTGCTCATCTCAGTCATCCAACTATAGACTGTTATTCTGTCTGCACAGCAGAATCAGTTGCAAAGGCTCTAAGATATACCAATACCTGGACCTGCCCCCGGAGACTGGTTGAATTGGAGTGGGGCTAGGGCCAGTCACTGATGGGACCAAAAAGCTCACCAAGTGATTCCAATATGCAGCAGGTGTGCAAATTAGTGCTTTCATTGCTCAGGGGAGTCTCCTCCCACTGGGTCATCATTCAGCATTGCTGCAGTCAGTTCTCGTAGTTTGGTGTCTGTATCATTTTTTTTTCTGTTACCCCTGAACATAATTGCCATTATTGTTTGGTAAGACAATTTATATTTTCTTTTAACTTTAAAGAAGAATAATATAAAAGAGCCTATGTCAAATTTGGGTGGGAGAAATTGAGACAGATGAAATTACTCTGGAGGGAAAAGTGAAAAGATACTGAGTTTTCTGATGAGATTCATATGGCTGATTGGTGGCTTAGATTGAAAAGTGAAGAGTTGAGGGAGGGCTCTTCAGAGGAGACACAGGGTTCAGCAGATGGCAGCGGGCAAGAGCCTACAGAATTAAGGACCAATGAAGGACAAGGAACAGTATTACCACTGCAAGGAAAATGGATGTTAAGGGATCAGGATTGGGGCTAGAGGAAGTAGAGGGTAAAAGGTGCTGGTGGTTAAGTGTGGAATTAAAAGTAGGAGTTATGACCCTGTATGCGAGACAACAAAAGAGACTCAGATCTATAGAGTGAACTTTTGGACTCTGGGGGAGAGAGAGAGGGAGAGGGTGGGATGAGATGGGAGAATGGCATTGAAACATGTATACTATCAAGTAAGAAACGAATCGCCAGTCGATATCCGATGCAGGATGCAATGTATGAGATAGA
>SJYQ01003344.1:145349-160496 GCA_006410935.1 Redunca redunca | reverse complement strand
TTTTTTTTCTGTTACCCCTGAACATAATTGCCATTATTGTTTGGTAAGACAATTTATATTTTCTTTTAACTTTAAAGAAGAATAATATAAAAGAGCCTATGTCAAATTTGGGTGGGAGAAATTGAGACAGATGAAATTACTCTGGAGGGAAAAGTGAAAAGATACTGAGTTTTCTGATGAGATTCATATGGCTGATTGGTGGCTTAGATTGAAAAGTGAAGAGTTGAGGGAGGGCTCTTCAGAGGAGACACAGGGTTCAGCAGATGGCAGCGGGCAAGAGCCTACAGAATTAAGGACCAATGAAGGACAAGGAACAGTATTACCACTGCAAGGAAAATGGATGTTAAGGGATCAGGATTGGGGCTAGAGGAAGTAGAGGGTAAAAGGTGCTGGTGGTTAAGTGTGGAATTAAAAGTAGGAGTTAGAATAAAACAAGATAGACAAATGTCTCCCAATAGGTAGCTTCTCCCATAAATATAAGAAGGGCACTGGAAACTATATGGTTGTCTGGGATGAGTTTAAATTTTGTTTGGTAATGGATCAGTCAGTCAGTTCAGTCACTCAGTCATGTCCAGCTCTTTGTGACCCCATGGACTGCAGCACACCAAGCTTCCCTGTCCATCACCAACTCCTGGAGCTTGCTCAAATTTACGTCCATAGAGTCAGTGATGTCAGCCAATCATCTCATCCTCTGTCATCCCCTTCTCCTCCTGCCTTCAATATTTCCCAGCATCAGGATCTTTTCGAATGACTCAGTTCTTTGCATCAGATGGCCAAAGTATTGGAGTTTCAGCTTCAGTATCAGTCCTTCCAATGAACATTCAAGACTGACTTTCTTTAGGATTGACTGGTTTGATCTCCTTGCTGTCCAAGAGACTCTCAAGAGTCTTTTCCAACACCACAGTTCAAAAGCATCAGTTCTTCAGCACTCAGCTTTCTTTATAGTCCAACTCTCACATCCATATACGACTACTGGAAAATCCATAGCTTTGACTAGATGGACCTTTGTTGGCAATGTAATGTCTCTGCTTTTTAATATGCTGTTTAGGTTGGTCATAGCTTTTCTTCCAAGGAGCAAGTGTCTTAATTTCATGGTTGCTGTCACAATCTGCAGTGATTTTGGAGCCCCCCAAAATAGTCTGTCACTGTTTTCATTGTTTCCCATTTATTTGCCATGAAGTAACCTGCCTCTTGAGAAATCTGTATGCAGGTCAGGAAGCAACAGTTAGAACTGGACATGGAACAACAGACTGGTTCCAAATAGGAAAAGGAGTACATCAAGTCTGTCTATTGTCACCCTGCTTATTTAACTTATACGCAGAGTACATCATGAGAAACACTGGACTGGAAGAAACACAAGCTGGAATCAAGATTGCTGGGAGAAATATCAGTAACCTCAGATATGCAGATGACACCACCGTTATGGCAGAAAGTGAAGAGGAACTAAAAAGCCTCGTGCTGAAAGTGAAAGAGGAGAGCGAAAAAGTTGGCTTAAAACTCAACATTCAGAAAACTAAGATCATGGCATCTGGTCCCATCACTTCATGGGAAATAGATGGGGAAACAGTAGAAACAGTGTCAGACTTTATTTTGGGGGTCTCCAAAATCACTGCAGATGGTGAATGCAGCCATGAAATTAAAAGGTGCTTACTCCTTGGAAGAAAAGTTATGACCAACATAGATAGCATATTCAAAAGCAGAGATATTACTTTGCCAACTAAGGTCCATCTAGTCAAGACTATGGTTTTTCCAGTAGTCATGTATGAATGTGAGAGTTGGACTGTGAAGAAGGCTGAGTGCCGAAGAATTGATGCTTTTGGACTGTGGTGTTGGAGAAGACTCTTGAGAGTCCCTTGGACTGCAAGGAGATCCAACCAGTCCAATCTGAAGGAGATCAACCCTGGGATTTCTTTGGAAGGAATGATGCTAAACCTGAAGTTCCAGTACTTTGGCCACCTCATGCGAATAGTTGACTCATTGGAAAAGACTCTGATGCTGGGAGGGATTGGAGGCAGGAGGAGAAGGGGACGACCGAGGATGAGATGGCTGGATGGCATCACGGACTCGATGTACGTGAGTCTGGGTGAACTCTGGGAGATGGTGATGGACAGGGAGGCCTGGCGTGCTGCAATTCATGGGGTCGCAAAGAGTCGGACACGAATGAGCGACTGAGCGACTGAACTGAACTGAGCTGAACTGCCATGAAGTGATGGGATCGGATGCCATGGTCTTTGTTTTTTGAGTTGAGTTTTAAGCCAGCTTTTTCACTCTCCTCTTTCACCTTCATCAAGAGGCTCTTTAGTTCTCTTTACTTTCTGTCATAAGGGTGGTGTCATCATTGTACAATGTGAGTGTAGGCAAATCATATTCCTTGTAAAACTGGAAACAACCTGAATCTTTAAACAGGTAAATTTGGGGGCAATCAATGGCTTTATCCAAGAGCTATTTCACTCATTTGTTTAATTCAATACTGGGAATGTCAAGTGGACACTGATGCATATGAGGAAAAATAGTGAAGACAAATGCAGGAGACACAAAGGGTCCAAAGCAGAAGGTGATGTGTGCTCCAGCATAGGCACCAAGTTCTAGGATAACAGAGGGGAAAAGTCTCCAGGGGCAACTTGACTATTTCAATGGCAATACAACCAGAGTAACCAGAGTTGGTAAATTAAGGGGATGAATCACCAAATATCAAAAAAAGCCAAAAGTTGGGTAATATTTGCCTTTCCTTAAGGATAGCTCTTGAGATCTTGTGAGACACATTGGTATTTATCTTCCAAACGGACATTTTTGAGAATGAATGAAGTATACTCATAACAATCCTGTGTAATAGGTGTAGACTGGGGCTGTCTTGGGTGATCTGGGATACAGTGTGAAGTCTGGAACTGCAAAGATTTGGGGAGATGACTGTGGGCACCCATAGTGAGGGCGGTGGAGGTGGGAGAGGGGAAGAGAGAGATCTTTGCTGTGGATGTAAAGCAGCCATCCCTGGTGAGGGAACTTCTGGAATCACTTGTCCACATCCTCTAGCCCTGGGATATAAACAAATGACTCCAGGAAGAAAAATTCTTAGTCTGTGGGGGCCACTGTCTTTAGGATAAATACTCATGCATCCTTTACCCCAGAGCTCTTTACAATCTTCATGGAAGATTGTCTATACAAACAATTATGTTACCCTAGTTAATATCACTGGTGTCCACACTATTCCTGTTTTGAAAAAGCAGTTTATTTGTTTTGAAGGATATGCATGCTTCTCTTCTGCAAATAGATGCTAATTCTTTGTAGATAGCCTTGATATTATCTCTATTTTGCACTTCATTGTGTAAGACTAGTGACTGTAACTCAAGATTAGTGGACTGGGTGGAAAGAAACTGGTTATTAGGCAAGAGCAAGGGTTGTAGTTACCCATGACTAGCTTTAGCTATGTATACTATTCTGCAGCTTTACAACTCAGCACCTCCACCTTTTTTCGCTGGTATTTCATATAATGCATCAACTAGGCAGTTAAATTCTGGATTTTTGATGTGACCTCACACTTTCCTAGGGTTTCCCTGATGGCTCAGTAGTAAAGAATCTGCCTGTCAATGCATCTCCTCCATTGGATGTGGATTGGAGATATGGGTTGGACCCCTGGGTTGGGAAGACCCCCTGGAACACTAAATGGCATCCCACTCCAGTATTCTTGCCTGGAAAATCCCATGGATAGAGGAACCTTGTGGGCTACAGTCCATTGGGTTGCAGAATTGGACAAGACAGCGATTGAGCATGCATGCATACATGCATGCTTTGCTAGATTTCTCAGACAGCCTGTTTGGGGCTCTATATGTCCATGTACACATATATTCACATTTGAATTGCACATCCAGAGTCAATCCAGTTGATTTCCCCACCGTATTCTATGATAAGAAATAGAGGTGTTAGTTCTATATTTGGCTACAAACTATGGAGCTCTGATTTCAGATAGCTTGGCCCAAAAAGTGGAATTTGTTGCAAGGCTACTGGGTATGTCAGGAAACCACAGGGAAGGGAGGGTTGAATAGATGAATCCTGACTCCATGCCTCTTCCAGTTTCTCTTTGAGCCTCTGCCTCACTCCCCTCTCCTTCAGATCTGCTCTCTCTGTCTCTGTTCACATGGCTTCACAGGTGAAAGAGAGGGCACTTTTGTCTCTCAACCCTGAGAGAGGTCTCAGTTGCTAATTTATATACCTCCTTGTCTGAATCTTTGGTTGCAAGCAACAAAGATGCCGTCGCATCACTCTTCTGTAAACAGAAGAGGGACCCTTTAGACTTTAAGAGAGAGTCCTGGATTCCCAGATGGTCAGACTTCAACACTGAGACAGAAACTGGAACTAGGTCGGTCCTAGGAAGTGTGATTCCTTTGGTCTTTTCCCTTTTCTGGAACTCAGAAGTTCCCTCGCAGAGCTGCCTTTTGTACCTGTCTGTTGTGGCCCCATCACCACTGGGCAGCCTCAGGGAGAACACACCCTCCCCTGGGCACCCAGCCCCTCTAAGTGCTTCTCAGCTCTGCTGCTTTTAAGGACTTTTTAAGCTTCTTTCCCGTGGTCTGTCTAGAATTTCTGTATAGGTGGTACCTAGGAGCAGCAACCAGGTTTGAAGAGGATCCTTAAAATGGTAATTTAAATTTAAAAAAATGATAATGAGTGATGTNATTCATGTTTGGGAATGCATGTACACTCGTGGTGAATTCATGTCAATGTATGGCAAAACCAATACAGTACGGTAAAGTAAACTAAAGTTAAAATAAAAATTAAAAAAAATTAAAAAAATTAAAAAAAATAAATTAATTTTAAAAGTGTGTTATTTAAAATATTATTTTTTAAAAAGTCCATTTTAAGAAATTGAGATGGGTAAATGAGCTCTCAAAATGGTAGATTATGAGATGGGAGTGAAGATGGCTTCCCACACCAGCTGTCAGATCCAGAAATGTTCAGATTTCTGAAACAGAAAAGTCTGACTGGAGTAGAAAGGACTGGGGCTAGGCTGCCCCCTCTGTGTGCATGGAGCTTCTCCTTTGCCCTCAGGTCCCCTGCTGTCCCCATGTGACCAGGGTGTCCAGGAAGGCAGTCGTGTGGCAGGGCTCATGGAAATCTGCACAGAAGGCACTACCTGAACCACAGCACCACCCCCCGCCCCGCCAGTGTTCCTCTGGCCAAATCAGAGGGAAGTGATCCCCAGGAGCACCAAGTCACCGACTTAGTCCTGGCTCTGTGATGTGGAAGGTCAGCAATATTAGGCGAGGTATTTTCTGTCTCTGAACTCACCTTTCTTGCCTTTAAAGTGAGAATACAGAGCAGAGAGCTACACCTTAAGGAAGAAATAAGGAACTAGGATGAGATGGGTAGGAGGGCTAGAGATATTGTAGAGTCAAGCCTTGTAGGCACAGGTGGGTGGCCCACAAACAGGGGAATAATTACAGTTCAGAGGGTCTCCTCAAGGGGCAAAGGGTCCAGGTCCCACACTGGGATCCACAGCACTCGGGTCCTGCAACCAGCAGCCTACACCTACCAACAAGTAGCCAGAAGCCTCTGCACAACACAGGGCGAGTAGGAACAATGCAGCCCACGGAGGGATCACAGGGCTCTGGTGATCAGAGTGGAGAGACGTGCGAGACACCTTCTACAGAAGGCCATTGCTCCAAGGTCTGGAAGTGTCCCAACCTACCAGACAGGGCTTCCCAGCTGGTGCAGTGGGAAAGGATTTACTTCCCATTGCAGGAAATGCAGGAGATGTAGGACACCCAGGTTCAATCCCTGGGTTGGGAAGTACCCTTGAAGGAGAAAGTGGCAACCCATTCCAGTTTTCCTCCTGGGAAAATCCCATGGATAGAGAAGCTTGGAGAGCTACAGTCCATGGGGTCGCAAGAGTCAGATACAACTGAGAGATTGAGCATACACACACACACACACACACACACACACCAGATACATATAAATATAAATAACAAATTAGTCAAAATGAGGTCACAGAGGAATATCTTCCAAACAAAGAAATAAGATGAAACCCCAGAAAAACTAAGTGAATTGGCGATAAACAATCAACACAGTAAAGAGTTCAAGGTAATGATGATCATAGTGTTTAAAGAACCTGGAAGAAAAGTGAAGGAACAGATTGAGAAGTTATAAGTCTTTAAGAAAGAGTAAAAAATGTAAAGAACAACCAAGCAATAACTGAAATGAGAAATACACTGGAAAGAGTCAACAATAGATTAGATAATACAGTAGAATGGAAATCACTGAAACGGAATAGAAAAAAGAACCAAAAAAATGAGGACAGTTTACGATACCTCTGGGAGAACATCCAGCAAACTAACATTGTATTCTAGGGCCCCAGAACAGAAAGTGACAGAGAACATATTTCAAGACATAACAGCTGAAAACTTCCCTATTCTGGGAAAGTAAACACATCTAGGTCCAGGAAACAGAGTCCCAAACAAAATTAATGGACAGAGGAACACACCAAGACACACTGCATTTAAAATGGCCGTAATTAAAGATAAAGAGAAAGTATTGAAAACATTGAGAAAAGCAACAAGTTAAGTACAAAGGAACTCCCACTAGGTTATCAGCTGATTTTTCAGCAGCAACTCTGCAGGCCAGCAGGGAGTGGCACAATGTATTTAAAGCAATGAAAGGGAAAAACCTACAACCAAGGATAGTCAACTTAGCAAAGCTCTTGTAGATAAAAAGTTCACAGACAAGCAAAAGCTGAAAGAATTCAGCGTCATCAAACAAGCTTTACAGCAAATGCTGAAGGAACTTTTCCACGTGAAAAAGAAAGAGCTACAACTAGAATCTTGAAAATTGTGAAAGGAAAAAGCTCATTGGTAAAGTCAAATATACAATAAAGTTAACAAATCAACCAAATATAAAGCTAGAAGAAAGGTTAAAAGCCAAAAATCATTTATATCCACAGTAAGTAGTTAAGGGATATGCAGAAAAGTTGTAAAACATGATATAAAAAACTGTAAACATGGCAGAGGGGAGTGAAAATGCAGGGTTAAAATATGTGTGAATTTAAGAGATTAGCAATGTAAAATAATGTTTGGAATATATTCAATAATTATGTAATATCTTTGTGCAGTGACAAATGGTAACTAAATTTATTGTGGTGGTCATTTTGAAATGTATAGAAATGTCTATACACAATGCTGTATACTGGGGACTAATAAAGTTTTGTAGGTCAGTTATATCTCAAAAACTAGCAAACAAGCAAAAATACTCATTATAAAAGAGATCAGATTTGTTATTAGAGGTAAAGGGTTGGGGAGGGGCAATTGGCTGAATGAGTCAAAAAGTAAGACTTCTAATTATAAGATAAATAATTACTGGGGATATAATGTACAATGTGATAAATATATAATGATGCTGTGTCTTATACATGACAGTTGTTAACAGAGTAAATCCTATTGGTCTCTTCCCAAGGAAAATTTATATTTTTCTTTTCTTTTGTATCTTTATGAGATAATGGGTGTTCACGAAACTTACTGTGAGCATCCTTTCATGGTGTGTGTAAGTCAAATCATTGTGCTGTATGCCTTGAACTTATCCAGTGCTTTGCGTCAATTATTTCACATTAAAACTGGAGAAAAAACTGGGGATATCAACCTTTATTGAGTACTATGTGCTGTGCTGTGTCACTCAGTCATGCCCGACTGTGACCTCATGGATTATAGCCTCCTAAGATGCTCTGTCCATGGGGATTCTCCAGGCAAGAATATTGGAGTGGGCTGCCATACCTTCTTCCAGGGGATTTTTCCAACCCAGGGATCAAACCCAGGGCTCCCACATTGCAGGCAGATTCTCTACCATCTATGCATCAGTGAAGTCCAAGAATACTGGAGTGGGTAGCCTATTTCTTCTCCAGGGTATCTTCCCAACCCAGGGATTGAACTGGGGTTTCCTGAATTGCAGGTGGATTCTTTACTAGCTGAGGCACCAGGGAAGCCCATTGAGAAGTATAGCGACTCAAATAAGAAAGCAGATATAGAGGTGTTGTGATTGGCAAAGCCCTATAAGCATAAGAGGTTAATGTTTGTAAGACTTGGGTAATATTGATAATTAAAAAGCCAATACTTCCTGAATGCTTCTGCTCTAAAAGCGTTATGCATATTATTTTAATTAATCATCATAATTACTCTGTGAGAGTGCAAACTATTATTCTTCCTATTTTCTGATGACAAATCTAATATATGCAGGGATTATATAACTTGTTTAAGGCTGTACAACCAATAAGTAAAGTTAGGATTTAAACCCAGATAGTCTGGCTCTAAGCCAATACCCTGTTCTACCTGTCTCCAAGCTGCAATAAAGCTTCAAGAGAATGTGTGCTCAGTTGTGTCTGGCTCTTTGGAGACCCATGGACTGTAGTCCGCAATGCTCCTGTGTTCATAGAATTTTGCAGGCAAGCATGCTGGAATTGCCATTTCCTACTCCAGGGGATTTTCCTGACCCAGGGACTGAACTCACATTTCTTGCACCTCATGCACTGCAGGCGGATTCTTTACCACTCCACCACCTGGGAAGCCCCTTCATGAAAATAAGCAATACAAAAAGTCTAAGTTCATCCATGGAGTAGGAAAATCAGCCTTCTGCACTGTCCCAGAGAGCTGTGAAACACAGAACCTAAGGACCTGGTGTACAAGAAAGTGTCCACTGTGTGCAAACCTGATCTGGCCAACATTTTGCTCCTTTTTGCTTTAAAAGATTGCCTTCATTGATGTTCCTTCTGTTTCCACATTTCCATCAGGGGGTCTTTATCCTCTGAGAAGTACTAGGAGGCATTAGTGAACTCTGCTGGTTATATTCCTGGATTAAAGAGGTACTGGGCCAACAAATTGAATCTTTTGATCTTTTGTAAGGAAAATACCTTTATAATCGTCAACTCTTTTTGTCAAGAAATTCAGTTCCTTTCAAACATATGCCAATACAAACAATTACAGTTGGTTTTTCTGAATCCCACAGTTTTATTATTTTCCTAGTTAATATATTGATATATACATACAGATTTTCTGAAAATAAATGAAAAATTCTATTACTCAAAAGTGTTCCTATTATAATTTTGCAGCTTTTTAAAAATTAAACATTTGATGGGTTAGTTGTATCTTTCTTTCTTTTTGGTCTTTTCCTTTGGTCTTTTCCCTTTTCTGGAACTCAGAAGTTCCCTCGCAGAGCTGCCTTTTGTACCTGTCTGTTGTGGCCCCATCACCACTGGGCAGCCTCAGGGAGAACACACCCTCCCCTGGGCACCCAGCCCCTCTAAGTGCTTCTCAGCTCTGCTGCTTTTAAGGACTTTTTAAGCTTCTTTTCCGTGGTCTGTCTAGAATTTCTGTATAGGTGGTACCTAGGAGCAGCAACCAGGTTTGAAGAGGATCCTTAAAATGGTAATTTAAATTTAAAAAAATGATAATGAGTGATGTTGAGCATCTTTTCATGTGTTTGTTAGCCATCCATATGTCTTCTTTGGAGAAATGTGTATTTAGGTCTTTGGCTCATTTTCAAAACCACAATGAGGTACCACTTCACACCAGTCAGAATGGCTGCGATCCAGAAGTCTGCAAGCAATAAATGCTGGACAGGGTAAGGAGAAAAGGGAACCCTTTTACATTGTTGGTGGGAATGCAAACTAGTACAGCCACTATGGAGAACAGTGTGGAGATTCCTTTAAAAATTGCAAATAGAAGTGCCTTATGACCCAGAAATCCCACTGCTGGGCATACGCTCTGAGGAAACCAGAATAGAAAGAGACACATGTACCCCAATGTTCATTGCAGCACTGTTTATAATAGCCAGAACATGGAAACAACCTAGATGTNAAGATGACTTGTGTTTGCTTACACCATGACTAATGCACAAAGACAGTGCAAAGATGCAGCTGGCTCCATATCTCTGCTATCCAGGCAAGCCTTCTCATTGAAAGAAGAATTTCCTAACTCCGGGAGTTGGTGATGGACAGGGAGGCCTGGCGTGCTGCGATTCAGGGGGTCGCAAATAGTCGGACACGACTGAGTGACTGAACTGAACTGAACTGAACTGAACTTTTCCTAACTTCCTAACTTTTAACTTTAACTCCTCTTCTGAACATTGCTCCGGAAAAGGAGTGGTCCTGACCTTCACTAACAAAAAATTGAAATATTTAATACAATTTAGAATATGCTTGATGAAAATCACAGTCCAAGATGGTGCTTTGTGCAAGCAAATTGTTTTCACAGTTTAAGGCCCCCTGCCCAATGTGGGTGAGGCACATGAATAAAATATGCTCCCTGCTCAGAACGGTTCCATAATCCATGGGAGAAAATAGACACGTGCATAAATAATTCTAACTCAAGAGAGGCCCTGATATGTGATTTACTTGAGGTACAAAGGGATGCTAGGAGAACAGTCAGAGAGAGGGGAGAAGGTTGAGGGCTGCAAATGAAGGTTTCTTAGAAAAAGTGAGACATCGTCAGGCCTATTGCTAATGGCAAATATAATTTTTTTTGCTCACTTCACATAGATTATTTCTTATGTCTTTTAATTCTCACAATAACCCAATGAGAAAGTCGGATACGAACAAAAAGCTGGAATACTCAGGAAATTCACTGGGTTTGGAGGTACATGGAGAAAAACTGCATGGAATTGCCCATATGAGAAGTGTCTGGACCTTTGATCACTGCCAGCAGCTGGAGAGTATGCCCAATGGCTTTGGATTTGAGCTCATAAAGTGGACTTTTTGCATGCCTCACAACCTGTCTATTAAGTCTGACCATCCCTAAGATGCTTTCCAGATTTGGAAACAATCCATCTCAGGACTTCAGCATAATCTGGTGACCAACAAATAGAAGAGCAGAGACTTCACCTTCTTGTGTTGAGTCATATAAAGTGTCATCTTTGTGGGAATAGTGACAGTTTCAGATAGCTCAGCATAACTGTTCATATACACACCAGGCAGCCACTCCCGGGCATCTGATCTCTGTGGGGCACAATGCTAGTATTTCATGGCTGATTATTTTTATCTCATATTGGCCAGTTTAAAAAAATCTGAACAGGTTATCACAGGAAGCTCAGAAGATGTGCTGGTGTACAGAGTCCTGGAGGCAGGGATTAGGTGGGGTCTAGGTGAGATCTCAGTGTGGGGGTTCTTCCCCACCAGGGCTGGGCTTCTCCATGGCAGAGATCACAGCTTGCGCAAATGTCTTCTGAGAACAGAGTAGATGCCCCCTAAAGAGTATACTGAGTGAGAGAGGAGATAGGAGGAAAGAGGACAGGAAGACCATGAGAATCATCCAGCTGCAAGACCACCAGAACTTGTACTTGAATGAGGGGAGACAGGTAGCGTGAAACTAAGCCAAAGTGTTTTCGATGCTTCAAGGGGAAGAAGGAAGCATACGGGTAGAAAGGAAGAAACATCAGACAAGGCCTGTGGCCCGCCTTCCACTTGTGGTTTCTGCCAACATCCTTCATGGCTGATACATGTGAAGGGGAGAGGGTAGGATCTTGAAGTGTTAACATTAAACAAAGACTGAGGACATGGGGAGCCCTGAGTGCTGATTGCCTTATCCCTACATGCCTTTTCCAAGCCCACCAAGACCCTGGGCATCTCCCACACTCCCCTCTGACCCAGCCTGTCTGGAAGCACCTTTTGTCTCCCTACTGAGGTCTGCATGGCAAGGGCAGCCTTGCCTAAGAACATGATACTTTCAGCAAAAGAGACACAGATGTAAAGAACAGACTTTTGGACTCTGTGGGAGAGGGAGAGGGTGGGATAATTTGGAAAAATGGCATTGAAACATGTATACTATCATGTAAGAAATGAATCACCAGTCTAGGTTCGATGCAGGATACAGGATGCTTGGGGCTGGTGCACTGGGATGACCCAGAGAGATGGTACAGGGAGGCAGGTGGGAGGGGGGTTCAGGGTTGGGAACTCATGTACACCTGTGGTAGATTCATGTCAATGTATGGCAAAACCAATACAGCATTGTAAAGTAAAAAAATAAAAATCCAGCAAGGAAATAGCACTGGGGAAGAAGCCAATGCAGTGTATCACAAAGTTTGTTCCTTTCCAGAGGACATTAACAAGCATAAAATATTTTGAAAATAATTTTATATACAAATACATTTAGGAAATGAGCTAAAGTCTAAGATGAATTTTTTCTTTCCCCTGACATGTTTTGCCTCTCTCAGGTATTTGTAAAGTACATTGTGAATCTCTAAAATAGGAGGAGAATATGAAATGTTGCCTCAACTTACTTTACCAATACTTTTTTTTCCTTAAACATTCTGTGGGCATAGTGTTTTATGCCACTCACTTTGGGAAAAGTTGATATTAACTCAGCTTATATGATATATTTTTTAGCATTCTGTTTTTGTGCAGTTCCCTTATTGTTGGGCTTCCCTGGTGGTTCATATGGTAAAGAATCTGCCTGCGATGCAGGAGACCCCAGTTGGATGCCTGGGTTGGGAAAATCCGCTAGAGAAGGGAATGGCTACCCACTCCTTGTACTTTTACCTGGAGAATCCCATGGACAGAGGAGCCTGGTGGGCTACTGTCCATGGGGTCACATAGAGTCAGACATGATTGAACGAGTAATGCTTTCACTTATTGTTGACTCAGTTTTCATAATAACTGGGTAATTAAGGCAGAAATCCCCTAAAAACATATAACCAGGTATTCAGTATAATTATAAAAATAATTTTAAAAACCTAACTCTAGGGAAAAATATAAAATGAATTATTCCATGTTATCAACAGTGATCTTTTAGCATAGAGCAAATAAGTAATTTTTTCTTTATTTCTTTCCTAAATACTATTTGAGGATATATTGTTAATGGAAATAGAAAAAAAGTAAAAGGAAGACATTTTAAAAGTTAAAAGGAAGAGTGATATAGGAGAACAAAATCATACAGTGAGACTCAAATTTTTGAAGAAGTTTGTCTTATGTAGGTTTCTTTCATTTCATTTTTTTATGACTGAATATATTACAGTTCTTACCTTGATCCTCTAGACTGCATATTGGGGTTATTAACAGTCACTGTCTGGTGGTGGAAAAGACCTGGGATTTGGAGATTTAAAGAATTTAGCTTTTAAGCCTAGTTCTCCTGTTTAAAAAAACAAAGATTTAGTAAGAAGTAGTTATGTGCATGGCACTGTCTCTTCACCTTGATAAGGAAAAAGTCTGATGTTTTATACTTTTTGTGAAAATATATGCTCATTACAAAAACTATCCATATTCATTGAAGAAACTTAGAAAACACAAAAAATAAGTCATAGAGCTGTAAACATCACTGATGACTGTCCACATGAGATGTCCCCATTGCTGGTCTGTATCTATTCCTGTGTCCACCTAACAATATCCACATTGTTGGTCCCCATCGCTGGTCTGTATATATTACACCATCAGAAAGGTGAAAGCAGGGTACAAAAACTATCCATATTCATTGAAGAAACTTAGAAAACACGAAGAATAAGTCATAGAGCTGTAAACATCACTGATGACTGTCCACCTGAGATGTCCCCATTGCTGGTCTGTATCTATTCCTCTGTCCACCTAACAATATCCACATTGTTGGTCCCCATCGCTGGTCTGTATATATTACACCATCAGAAAGGTGAAAGCAGGGTTTTATTCTTTTCCATGTTCCTGCAAGGAGATCTAACCAGTCCATCCTAAAGGAGATCAGTCCTGGGTGTTCATTGGAAGGACTGATGTTGAAGCTGAAGCTCCAATACTTTGGCCACCTGATGCAGAGAGCTGACTCACTGGAAAAGACCCTGATGGTGGGAAATATTGAGGGCAGGAGGAGAAGGGGACGACAGAGGATGAAATGGTTAGATGGCATCACCGACTCAATGGCCATGGGTTTGGGCAGACTCTGGGAGTTGGTGATGGACAGGGAGGCCTGGTGTGCTATGGTTCATGGAGTTGCAAAGAGATGGACATGACTGAGTGTCTGAACTGAACTGAACTGAACCAGATGAGGAGACACTTAATAAATTTGCTCAATGAACATGAAAGCATATTTTCCTTACTGTCTACCTCAGACTTCTCTTTTTCTCTTATTCAGACTTATGCATATTCTGTGCCTTAAAAGCATGGGGGTAGAAACAAGAACAGGCTTGTACCTTTCCGCCTGTATTTCCTCTCTCTGGGGTTAGTGTCTAAAGCTTTAAAACTGTGTAACTACAAGAAGATGGGGCATGCCAGTGAAAAAAGGCTGTTGATTTGGTGTGGTTCAGTGCCCTAACAATTCAGCTAGTTAGCAGAATAATCATGACACAAAATGCTGAAATATCAATATAATCAGGGAGCAAGGGTGTAAATGGGGTGTGACCAGAGGTGAATGCACACGCATAGAATATGGAGGGCCAGGGTGAGACACTGGAAAAAAGGCTTCCCCTCCCACTAAAGAAAAGTTTGCAGAAGGGTCCAGTGCCTGCCCATCCTTGGGCTTTCCAAGAGGTGTGGGATTCTAAGGAATTTCCGTCTCCTTTCCAGTCCAGCGTAGGTCTCTGCCCTCCTATCTGTGGTCCAATGTAGCAACCTGTGATCAAGCAGGGATGTCTTCCCAGGTTTCCTGGAGCAGAAAAGGCATAGAAGATGCTACCTCTTCTGTCTTGTCTTCAAACACTCAAGTTCCCCAGGAACTCTCTCCTCCTGCGTCCTCTTCTGCTCCTAGCCCACCTTCTGGACTTTGCCAAGTACTTTGTCTATTCAGGCTTCTATAATGAAAACACCATAGACTGGGCAGCTTAAACAACAAAGGTCTAGTTCTCACAGCTCTGGAGTATGGGGAGGTGGAGGTGTCAGCATGGTCAGATTTTGGTGAGTCAACCTCCTGATGCATAGAGGCCGTTCTTTTCTTTTCTTTTCTTTTCTTTTTTAAACAATAGAAATTTATTTTTGCACAGTTCCAAGATCAAGGTATAGGCAGGTTTGATTTCTCCTGGAGTTTTTTTTTTTTCCTTGGCTTGCAAATGGTCCTTGGTTTGTTTTCATAAAGACCTCCTCCATGCCAGGGCATCCCAGGTGCGTCTTTGTGTGTCCAAATTTCTTTTTCACTTGAGAACATCAGTCAGGTTGGATTGGGGCTCATCCTTATGATGTCATTTCATCTTAATCTCCTCTTTATTTTTTATTTTTTTTTTTTG
>SJYQ01003344.1:79847-134960 GCA_006410935.1 Redunca redunca | reverse complement strand
GGTGAAGAAAGCTGAGTGCCGAAGAATTGATGCGTTTGAATTGTGGTGTTGGAGAAGACTCTTGAGAGTCCCTTGGACTGCAAGGAGATCCAACTAGTCCATTCTGAAGGAGATCTGTCCTGGGTGTTCTTTGGAAGGAATGATGCTGAAGCTGAAACTCCAGTACTTTGGCCACCTCATGCAAAGAGTTGACTCATTGGAAAAGAATCTGATGCTGGGAGGGATTGGGGGCAGGAGGAGAAGGGGACGACAGAGGATGAGATGGCTGGATGGCATCATGGACACGATGGACATGAGTCTGGGTGAACTCCAGGAGATGGTGATGGACAGGGAGGCCTGGCGTGCTGCGATTCATGGGGTCACAAAAAGTCTGACACGACTGAGTGACTGAACTGAACTGAATTGCACTCTATCAGCTTCACGTTGTGGATGCAATAGAAAGTCCATGGTTACTTTTTCTGGCTTTCAGTGCTTTGCAAAGATGAAAATTTTGCCTTTTGGATGCAACAAATTCTCTTCTATGAAAGACCTTTCAGCAGAGATCTGATCAGCTCTTGGGAGGGGCTGAGAGGTGCATTTAGACAGCAGTGAGTAGCCAATAAGGGCAGCCAAAGTTTTGTTCCAATTCCAAGATTCACTGAATTTTCATGCTCAATTCAGCCTTATGTTCCTTTTGAGATGAACTAAAATGTTTTCTCTGTCTGCATGGTATATATTTTCTAAAGAATTTGACAAATATATAGTGGTGCAAAGTTGCTGAAGATGGATAAGTATTTTTGCTTGACTGCAGTTTTTTAAACTTAGTGTGTGTGTGTGTATATATATATATATATATTTGTGGGGCGGGGGTGTGCGGGGGTGTTTCGTCCCTGGTGGCTCAAATGGTAAAGAATCTGCCTGCAATGCAGGAGGCCTAGGTTCAATTCCTGGGTCAGGAAGATCCCCTGGAGAAGGGAATGGTAACTCACTCCAGTATTCTTGCCTGGAAAATCCCATGGACAGAAGAGACTGGCAGGCTACAGTCCATGGGTCAAAAAAGAGTTAGATACAACTGAGCAGCTAACACTATTCCTTTTTTAAAAAAAAATGGAGTATAATTGATTTCCCAGGTAGCTCAGCTGGTAAAGAATCTGCCTGCAATGTAGGAGACCCAGGTCCAATCCCTGGGTCAGGAAGATCCCCTAGAGAAGGGAATGGCAATCCACTCTAGCATTCTGGCTAGAGGATTCCATGGACAGGGGCCCCTGGAGGGCTATAGTCTATGGGGTCACAAAGTGTTATACACAACTAAGCAATTAACACACACACACACACACATACACACATATATATATCCATTTTTTAAAAAGATTTTATTCCCGCATAGGTCATTACAGATTAATGAGCAGAGTTCCCTGTGCTATACAGTAGGTCCTTATTGGTCATCTATTTTATATATAATAGTATGTATATACATTGACCCCAATCTCCCAATTCATCCATCACCCCCTTTTCCACCCCTTGTAACCATAAGTTTGTTTTCAACATCTGTGACTCTCTTCTTTTTTTGTAAATAAGTTGATTTGTGTCATTTTTAAAGATTCCACATATAGGCAATACAATAGGATATTTGTCTTTCTCTGATTTGCTTCACTTAGTATGATCATCTCTAGGTTTCCCCTCCTACCATATTGCTGTAAATAGCTTTATTTCACTCTTTTTCTGGCTGATTAGTGTTTCATTGTATATATGTACCACATCTTTTTTATCCACTTCTCTGTTGATGAATTCAAGGGCTTCCCAAGTGTCTCAACTGATAAAGAATCTGCCTGCAATGCGGGAGATCTGGGTTCAATCCCTGGGCTGGGAAGATCCCCTGAAGAAGGGAAAGGCTACACACTCGAGCATTCTGGCCTGGAGTATTCCATGGACTGTATAGTCCATGGGGTTGCAAAAAGTTGGACATGACTGAACCACTTTCACTTTCACTGTTGATGAATATTTAGATTATTTCCATGTCTTGGCTATTGTTAATTGTGCTGCAGTGAACATTGGGGTAGATGTAGCTTTTAAAATATGGATTTTTCTGGATAATGCCCAGGAGTAGGATTGTTGGATCATATGGTAACTCTATTTTTACTTTTAAAGGAACCCCCATACTTTTTTTTTTAGGTTTCCCATAGTGTCTATACATTCCCACCAACAGTGTACAAACATACCCTTTGCTCCATACCTTCTTCAGGATTATTTGTAGAATTTTTGACAATGGCCATTCTGATTGGTAAGGTGATACATCATTATATTTTTGGTTTGCATTTTTCTAATAATTAGTGATGTTGATCATCTTTTCATCTGCTTTTTGGCCATCTATGTGTCTTCTTTGAAGGTATATCTATTTATGTCTTCTGCCTATTTTTGATTGAGTTGTTTGTTTTTTATTTATTTATTTTTAATTGAAGGATAATTGCTTTACAGTATTGCATTGGTTTTACTAAACATCAACATGAGTCAGCTATAGGTTTACCCATGTCCCCTCCCTTTGGAACCTCCCTCCCCATTCCAAACCTCTAGATTGTTACCAAGCCTCAGTTTGAGTTCCCTGAGTCATACAGCAAATTCCTATTGGCTATCCATTTTATATATGTTAATGTGTATTTCCAGTTATCTTCTCCAGCCTCCCACACTTTCCTTTTCCCCTGCCACCAGGTCTGTAAGTCTGTTCTCAATGTCCTTGTCTCCACTGCTGCCCTGCAAATAGGTTTATCAGTACCATCTTTCTAGATTCCATATATATGTGTTCCATTCAGTTCAGTTCAGTCACTCACTCGTGTCCAACTCTTTGCAACCCCATGAACTGCAGCATGAGAGGCCTCCCTGTCCATCACCATCTCTGGNTCGAGTCGGTGATGCCATCCAGCCATCTCTTCCTCTGTCATCCCCTTTTCCTCCTGCCCCCAATCCCTCCCAGCATCAGAGTCTTTTCCAATGAGTCAACTCTTTGCATGAGGTGGCCAAAGTACTGGAGTTTTGGCTTTAGCATCGTTGCTTCCAAAGAACACCCAGGACTGATCTCCTTTACAATGGACTGCTTGGATCTCCTTGCAGTCCAAGGGACTCTCAAGAGTCTTCTCCAACACCACAGTTCAAAATCATCAATTCTTTGGTGCTCAGCTGTCTTCACAGTCCAACACTCACATCCATACATGACCACTGGAAAAACAATAGCCTTGACTAAATAGACCTTTGTTGGAAAAGTAATGTCTCTGCTTTTGAATATGCTATCTAGGTTGGTCAAAACTTTTCTTCCAAGGAGTAAGCGTCTTTTAAATTCACGGCTGCAGTCACCACCTGCAGTGATTTTGGAGCCCCCCAAAATAGTCTGACACTGTTTCCACTGATTCCCATCTATTTCCCATGAAGTGGTGGGACCAGATGCCATGATCTTCGTTTTCTGAATGTTGAGCTTTAAGCCAACTTTTTCACTCTCCTCTTTCACTTTCATCACGAGGCTTTTTAGCTCCTCTTCACTTTCNCTCGCCACAGACTCGGCAGGGAGAGTGTTTCCTGGTGTTTGGAAACCTCTCTTCTTAAAGTTCCTTTCCCGGGTCGGGCTTCCCTACCCAGGACGGAGCTCCCTCCCCACCTCCTTTGTCTCTCTTTTCGTCTTTTATATTTTTTCCCTACCTGTTTTTGAAGGCAATGATCTGCTTTTCTGGGTGCTTGATGTCCTCTGCCAGCATTCAGAAGTTGTTTTGTGGATTTTGCTCGGCGTTGAAATGTTTTTTTTGAGGAATTTGTGAGGGAGAAAGTAATCTCCTGGTCCTATTCCTCCGCCATCTTCTCCCCCCCGAACCTCATTAATTTTCTATTTGGATGATCTGTCCATTGGTGTAAGTGGGGTGTTAAAATCCTCTACTATTTTTATGTTGCTGTCAATTTCCCCTTTTATGTCTGTTAATATTTGCCTTATGTGTTGAGTGCTCCTATGTTGGGTAGATAGATATTTACAATTGTTATGCATTCTTCTTGGATTGACCCCTTGATCATTATGTATTGTCCTTTTTTATGTCTTGTAATATTCTTTATTTTAAGGACTATGTTGTCTGAGATGAGAATTGCCACTCCAGCTTTCTTTTGATTTCCATTTTCATGGAATATCTTTTCCCATCCTTTTACTTTTAGTCTGTATGGGTCTCTAGGTCTGAAGTGGGTCTCTTGTAGACAACATATGTATGGGTCTTGTTTCATATTCATTCTGCCAGTCTGTGCTTTTTGACTGGAGCACTTAATCCATTTATATTTTAAGTAATTATATATATATATATATATTCCTATTGGCATTTTCTTAATTGCTTTGGGATTGTTTTTGGAAGTCTTTCCTTTCTCTTGCATTTATTACCTATATAAGTTCCTTTAATATTTGTTGTAAAGCTGGTTTGGTGGTGCTAAATTCTTGTAAATTTTGCTTGTCTGTAGAGCTTTTGTTTTCTCTATTATTTTTGAATGAGATCCTTGTAGAGTAGAGTAATCTTGGTTGTAGATTTTTTCTTTCAGAACTTTAAATATATCCTAAAATTCCCTTCTGTCCTGTAGAGTTTCTGCTGAAAGATCCACTGTCAATTGTGTATGTTTTCCTTTGTATGTTACTTCTTGCTTTCCTCTTGCTGCTTTTAATATTCTTTCTTTGGGTTTAATCTCTGTTAGCTTGATTAGTATGTGTCTCAATGTATTTCTCCTTCAGTTTATCCTTTGCAGGACCCTTTGTGCTTCTTGAATTTGATTGACTATTTCCTTTCCCATGCTGGGGAAGTTTTCAACTATAATCTCTTCAAATTTTTTCTCAGTGCCTTTGTTTTTCTCTTCTTCCTCTGTTACCCTTATAATTCAAATGCTGGTGCATTTAATGTTGTCCAAGAGGTCTCTAAGGCTATCCTCAATTCTTTTCACTCTTTTTCCTTTATTCTGCTCTTCAGCAGTTATTCCCACCATTCTATTTTCCAATTCGCTTAACTGTTCTTCTGTTTCCATTAATCTGCTATTGGTTCATTCCAGAGCATTTTTAGTTTCACTAATTGAGTTATTCATCTCTGTTTAATCTTTATCTTTTCTATGTTCTTATAATTGTGTTAATAGTGTTGATTGCTTCTTGGATTTTCTCCATTCTATTTTCGAGGTTATGGAACATCTTTACTGTCATTATTCTGAATTGTTTTTGAGATAGTTTTCCTATTTCCTCTTTGTTTACTTGGCCTTATGTGTTTCTAGTTTGTTACTTCATTTGTGCAATACTTCTCTGCCTTTTTTTTTCTTTTAATATTGTGTTTGGGATCTCCTTCTCTCAGTCTTTGAGGTTGAATTCCATCTTTTTTTTTTTTGGTTTCTTTTCTTGGTGATCGGGTTGATCCAGTGGTTTGTGTAGACTTCTATTGGGTGTGATTTGTGCTTGTGCTCTGGTGCGAGGAGGTACTTTTTTTTTTGTCTGTGGTGGTCAGGACCATATGAGGTCGTAATCCTGTTTGCTGATGATTGGGTTTGTGTTTTTGTTTTATTTGTTGTTAGGATGAGGTGTCCTGCACTGGGTGCTGCTGGAAGTTGGATGATATCAGGTCTTGTATACAAGTGGAGGCCTTTGTGGGAGTTGTTACTAGTTAATACATCCTGGGGTTAGAAGTTTTCTGGCATCCTAGAGTCTTGTTGTTAGTACTCCCACTCCAAAGTTCAGGGCCCAGTCCCTGGCCAGGGAACTGAGATTCCACAGGTGGTCTCTTAGGGAATTAAAGGGGGCTAAAACATGCACACTAAAGCAAGAAACAAAATGCAAATCCCACATAAGTGGCAAATATAAGATCAGGCAAATACTAACAAAAGTAATGGAATATATACACACACATACAGACCAAAAAAAAAAAGTCCAAAAAAAAAAACTAGAAGAGATTGACCCCATGAGCAAAAGAAAGCAAAAATGATATCAACCAGTTGAAAATGAAACTAACTAAAACATAAACTGAAAAACAAAAACAAAACAATATGCCAACTGGGGAACAAAGCAATGACAGCAAGACAGACTAACAAACATGGTAAGAAAAAGAGAGAAAAGGAAGAAAAAAAAAGGAATAGAAAAACAAGGTCAAATAGAGGTAGATAAAGGAGGTTTCTATATATTAAAGAGTAACTGGAGCCCAGAGTGAAGTAAGCCAGAAAGAAAAACACCAATACAGTATACTAATGCATATATATGGAATTTAGAAAGATGGTAACAATAACCCTGTATGTGAGACAGCAAAAGAGACACAGATGTATAGATCAGTCTTTCAGACTCTGGGAGAGGGCCAGGGTGGGATGATTTGGGAGAATGGCATTGAAACGTGTATATTATCATATGTGAAATGAATTGCCAGTCCAGGTTCGATGGATGATACAGGATGTTCAGGGCTGGTGCGCAGAGGGATGGGGTGGGGAGGGAGGACGAAGGGGGGTTCAGGATGGGGAACACATGTACACCCATGGCTGATTCATGTCAATGTATGACAAAACAAATATAATATTGTAAAGTAGTTAGCCTCCAATTAAAATAAATAAATTTTAAAAAAGAATACAACAGGAAAAGAATAAGAAAAGCAAACTATGTAGAAAAATAATAATAAATTAATTTTTTAATTAAAAAAGGAAAAAAGGGGAGGACCTCAAAACTACAAAAGGCCAATGTAGAGGCAGATGTATTTAAAGGAAATAAAAATTGTGATTAACAACAAAAAAATTACTCAAAAGCGTGAATAGACTTATTAGTACTAATAAAGTCAGCAAGTACAGCAACAGAGGGAAAAAAAGGAAAAAAGAAAAAAGAAATCAGATCCAGCTACAGAATAAGGTAAAATATAAGAATAATAAATGTTTTTCTTGGATCTCAGCTGTCAGTGTCTTTTCCCTCTGAATCATAGTCTATCTCACCCTGCAGGGAGGCCCTTCAATACTGGGCTGGTATCTGGATCTTTTGTGGGGGCAGATCTGACTCCAATCTGGTCCTACTCCTGCATGTTCTTGCCTCTACCATCTGTATTTGCCTGTGCTAGTGCATTTTCTTTTGTGGGACCTCTCATTGTCCTTTTATATATTCCATAGATTCAAACACTGCCTAGTTGATTGTGTGGATTTAATCTTCAGCTTGTACCACTGATGTGAAGGTTTTGGGTTCTCTTTTTTGGCCACATTGTGCCTGGGTTTCAATTGTGGTTTTATTTCCACCTCTGTGTATGAGTCATCCCTAGGGCTTTACTTCTCAGGCTGCCCTGGAGGCCTTGGGTCTGCCCTAGGGAAGACTGGTGGGGAGGTGGTATGGCTGCTTGGATTGCAGGGGCCCTGGCAGTACTAGGTACTCAGGGGAGCTGGCAGCTGGGAATCGGCAGCTAGCAGGGAATATGGTGTTCTTGGGGCCTTTTCTAGCCTCTAGCTGCTCTGACCCAGTGGGGATCATGCATGGGGGGGTGACAAGGAGAACTTGGCTCGTGGGTATCCTGGCAATGCCAAATACACAGGGGTGCTGGTGGCAATTGTCACAGGAGGTATGGCACTATTAGCTTCTAGCTTCTGGCAGTTCTGCCCCAGTGAGGATTTAGCATGAAGGTGGCACAGATGCTTGGATCATGGGAGCTCTGATGGTGCCAAGTGTACAGGGATACCAACCACCTCAGTCTCAGGAGCTGTGATCCTTGTTGTTCAGTCGGCTCAGCTGTGTCCAGCTCTTTCTGACCCCATGGACTGCAGCACGTCAGGCTTCCCTATCCTTTTCTATCTCCTAGAGTTTGCTCAAACTGCTGTCCATTGAGTCAGTGATGCCATCTAACTATCTCATCCTCTGTCATCCCCTTCTCCTCCTGTCCTCAATGTTTCCCAGCATCAGGATCTTTTCCAATAAGTCAGCTCTTCCCATCAGGTGGCCAAAGAATTAGAGTTTCAGCTTCAGCATCAGTCCTTCTAATGAATATTTAGGACTGATTTCCTTTGGGATGGACTGGTTTGATCTCCTTGCAGTCCAAGGGACTCTCAAGAGTCTTCTCCAACACCACAGTTCAAAAGCATCAATTCTTTGGTGCTCAGCCTTCTTTATGGTTCAGCTCTCACATCCATACCTTACTACTGGAGAAACCATGGTTTTGATTATATGGACCTTTATTGGCAAAATAATACCTCTGCTTTTTAATATGCTCTCTAGGTTGGTCATAGTTTTTCTTCTAAGAAACAAGAGTCTTTTAATTTCATGGTTGCAGTCACCATCTGCAGTGATGTTGGAGAGTCTTTTCTTAGCCTCTGACAGCTGGCAATCAGAGGGCCCTCTCTGTTACTTGGTCTGTTCAGGCACTTACAGGACTCCTCTGTTGGGGTCCTTTTCCGTTTCTTGTTGCATCAGGCACTTAAATGGTCGACTTCTCTGGGGTCTTTCAGCTGTCTAGTGCTGACCTCTATGGAGAGGGAGGCTATAGCAATGGCTCCAACCCCTATTTGTGACTCAGCAGTATCTCCTTACTTCCATGTTTGTTTGGTTTTCCTTCACAAGCATTTACTACTGTGAATTCCTCCCTCAGGTCCCCTACGGCTGTCTCCCCACAGTAAACAGCAGATCTTTCCCTAGGATTGCTCTCCAATCTCTATGCCCCAGCTCCCAGCCACTGCACTTTCTAGGGGACTTGCATCCCTGTCCAGGGTACGTGTGGCTGCAACAAGACTGCTTGTATGATTCTCATTCCATTCAGAATGTCCCAGATTAGCTGTTTCACTCTCCAGGACCCTCAAATGCTTCACTTCTGTCCTAAAGAACTGTCCCATGTGGGGATCTGACCCCAGCTTCATTTGTCCCATCCCCAGTTGCAGATCCAGTCCTACTCACTTCCCTCTTTTTCACCCTCCTTTCTTTGTCCTTCCAAGTTTTGTGTGGTTCTATATATTCTTTTCCAGTGGTCAGGTACTCCTGCCTGCTCTCAGCTGGAGTTCTGCAAGATCTTCTGTTTCTGGAGGTGCATTCCTGATGTATACATGGAGAGGGATGCACTCCGTGTCTGCCTACTCCTCGCCATCTAGGATCTTAGTTGTTGGTGGTGTTTTTATATTGAGCTGCATGAAATTGTATATATTGGAGATCAATCTCTCATTGGTTGCTTCCTTTGCCAATATTTTCTCCCATTATGTGGACTGTTGTTTTCATTTTCTTTATAGTTTCCTTTGCTGTGCAAATCTTTTGTGGTGAATTAGGTCCCATTTATTTATTTTTGTTTTAAATTTCATTGTTCCTGGAGGGAGATTGAAAAAGAACTTGCAGAGAATGTTCTGCCTATGTTTTCCTCTAAGAGTTTTATTGTATCTGGCCTTACATTTATATCTTTAATCCCCATTTGGGTTAATTTTTGTGTACAGTGTTAGAGAATATTCTAATTTCATTCTTTTACATGTAGCTGTCCAGTTTTCTCAGCACCATTTATTAAAGAGGATGTCTTTTCTCCATTGTATAGTCTTGCTTCCTTTGTTGTACATTAAGTGACCATGGGTATGTGGGTTTATCTCTGGACTTCCTACTCTGTTCCACTGTATTTGTGCCAGCACCATACATTCTTGATTACTATAGCCTTGTAGTATATTTTGAAGTCAGGGAGCCTTATTCCTCCAAATTCATTTTTCTTTCTCTAGATTACTTTGGCTGTTCAGGGTCTTTTGTGTTTCCTTACAAATTGTAAAATTGCCGGGAGCCGCCATGGGAGATCCCACTCATGACAAAGGTCATGTGGAAGAGAACTGGTAAGCAAGGCTTCAGAACTCAAGAGGCTCCCTAGGCTTTCTTGAGCATCTACCCCAAAACCAGAATCTGTCTGTTTTACTGTTCCATGACTTTCCCCAACTCCTCTGACATTAACAGGGGACTGACCCTGACCACCTTTCTCTGGAGAAAATCAACTTAGGGCTATAGCTAATAAGTCTCCTGGACATGAGAGGAATATTTCAAATCAAACCCCCTCTATTAGCATTCTAGCTTGCTTGGCAGATATATCCAGACTCTTGCAGCTATGCATACAATTATTTACAGCCTCCCAACTGTGAGAAGCATAGAAAGCCTAAAACATAGAGCCTTTGAAAGAGTTAAAAGTTATTAGAGTAGTGCTAGTGCTGATGTAGGATTTCATTATTGGGCCAATGCTTGTTGCTAAGTTCCCATATCTCTTATCCACTGTGCACCTGGGAATGCATTAGTTAACATAGTGAGAATGCTAGAAAAACAAGTGTAGCCTTGAATTTAACCATATCAGACTGTTGAGCTAATTGGTTCTTTTTTGTAACTCACTGCACCTTTGCTCTGTGTAAAACGTAACTCTGTTTGGCATTTTTCTGAGGCTGACATAGATTAGAAATATAAAGAAAAACACTTTTAGGGAAAATAAGTTTTCTAGTTGAGCAGCCTTTATCAAAAGAGGGTCATAAAATGTTCACAGGCCTCCAAGGCCAGAAGATACTGTACACACATCTTTTGTGGGAAAGGTATGCAAAAAAATCATGGTTTCGATAAGGGCAACACTGCTGGAATGTTGGGCTGACTCTGTATGACCTTGCATCTTTCATTTCCTCTCTGTACGAAAAAGGTATATAAGTCCCGTGTAAAAATAAAGCTATGGATCTTGCTCATCAAAGCAGCTTGATCTCGTGTCAATCATTTTTTTCTTCTTCTTACTCTGTCTTTCAGGCTAGTTCCCATCTGGAGTACAGAAGTCCGCCGTGTCTACTTATTTGCCTGGGTTTTTAAGACCTAAACTGGCACTCCCTCAGGAGGCCGGGAGGGCACCTGCGGCCTCACGTAGACGGTGCAAGTCTCTTGTCTTGGGACTTTATTGACTTTCTGTATAAACCAAGGAACATCAGCCTCTTTTCTTCTCTCCTCTATTTTCTTATCTACAACATTCTTAACTATCTCTCTCTCTAAATCAATCTCAATCGCCGACGCCGTTTCTCCTTTGGGTTTCCCTGGATCCTGCGGGGGCTGGACCCCGGCATAAAATTTTTTGTTTTAATCCTGTGAAAAAAAATGCCATTGGTAATTTAACAGGGATTGCACTGAATCTGGAGATTGCTTTGGATAGTATAGTCATTTTCACAATTTGATTTTTCTAATCTAAGAACATGGTATATCTCTGCATCTGTTTGTGACATCTTTGATTTCTTTCATCAGCATCTTTTAGTTTTCTGAGTACAGGAAATCCTCCTTAAATAGGGTTATTGCTAGGTATTTTATTCTTTTGGTGAGATGGCAAGTAGGATTGTTTCCTTAATTTTTCTTTCTGATCTTTCATTGTTATTGTATAGGAATGCAAGCAATTTCTGTATATTAATTTTGTAGCCTATAAGTTTACCAAATTCATTGATGAGCTTTAGTTGTTTTTCTGTTAGCATCTTTAGGATTTACAATGTATAATATCATGTCATCTGTAAATAGTGACAGTTTTGATTCTTTTCCAATTTGAATCCCTTTTATTTCCTTTTCTCCTCTGATATCTCCACCACTTGATGGATATTTGGCTTGTTTCCAGTTTTTGGCTATTATGAATAATGGTGCTATGTACATTCATGCACAAGTCTTTTTGTGGACATTTTTCTCAGGTTGGTTATGATCTAAGAATATAATTACTGGAATGTATGGTATGTTTAGGTTTAATATTTAACAAACTGCCTTACTGCCTTTTCAAATTGGCTGTATCATATACATTTCCACCAGCAAAGCACAAGGATACTGGTTTCTTGGTTTCAAGTGACCTTGTTGGCCTTTTTGGTTACATTAATCCTGCTTGATGTATAATTGCACTTAATTATGGTTTTTCACAATACTTATTCAAATGTGTATTTTTAAATGGGGTTGTTTATGTTAGTGTTGGGATAAAGGTCATGTTTCTATACTATGAATATAAATTATCTGATATGTGATTTGATAATATTTTATTCCATGGTGTGGTTTGTCCTTTAATTTTTGAATGGGGCCTTTTAATGAACAGGAGTTTTTAATTTTTATGAAATGTAATTTAACACTTTTAGTCTTAGGGATTTTGCTTCTGATTTTTTCTCTAACCAATCTTTGCCTGACTTCAGGTATCAATAATTTCTTGTGCTTTCTTTTAAGTTATTTTATAGTTTTAGGCTTTACATTTAGGTCTGTGCTCCATTTTAAGTTAATTATGGTGTAAAAGATGAAGTAAGTGTTTTGTTTTTTTTTCATTTTTCTTTTAACATATGAAATTTCAATTGTTCCAGCAGCGTTTGTTGAAAAAAGATTCTACGGCTTGCCCACTCATGCTTCTGCACTTTTGCTACAGTCAGTTGTCCATAAATCATTGAGTCTGTAGAAGGCCCAGCATGTTCCATCGACCTGTCTTTCTTTATGTTAACAGCACACTCCTTGATAACTGTAGCCATATGGAAAGAGTGAGATCAGGTAACGGACACCCTCCTGTGTTGCACTTCTTTGTCAAGTTTGCTTTGCTTCTTCTATGTCCCTTGTGTTTCCATACAAATCTTAGGGTCAACTTGTCCATTTCTAACAAGTTTTATGGGAGTTTTGATAGGAATTTGATAGGAATTGAACCTATAGATTAATTTGGAAATAAGTGCCTTTTCAATATTGTCTTATGGTTGATGAACATCAAGTGTTCTACATGCATTTAAGTCTGTAGTTTCTCTCAATACTTCACGGTTTCAGTGTACTAGCCTTTCACATCTTTTATTCAGTTTAACCCCCAAATATTTATATTCTCTTATACTATTATGAATGACATGATTTTTAAAATATCAGTTTCTGATAGCATGTTGCTAAAATATTTAAATGTAATTTGTTTTTATATATTCATGTTGAGTCCTGCAATTTAAGTAAACTTACTTATTAATTTTAAGAACTTCTTTTGAGATTTCATCAGGTTTTCTACATTGATGTTTATGTCTATGAATAAATTTTAATTACCTGTTTCCAGGGTGGATGACTTACATTTGTTCGTATTTTCTATTGCACTGGCTCAAACCTCCAGTTTAATGTTGTATAAAAGCAGTGAGACCAGAGACCCTTGTCTTGTTCTTAATCTAAGGGGAAAAGTGCTTATAGGTTTTTCATTGATGCCCTTTGTCAAACTGAAAGAATTCCCTTCTATTTTGCTTGTCAAGAATTTCTGTCGAGAATGAGTGTAGTTTTGTCAACTTCCTTCTCTATATCTATTGAGACAATTGTGGTCATTTTTATTTGTTGGTTGTTAACATGATAAATTATATTGATCATTTTTAATAGAAAATTTTTATTTATGGCTATGAAGGAAACTGATCGATAGTTATCTTTTCTTAAAATTGTTTGCTTTTGGAGCAGGACATAGTATAGATTGGGAAGTATTCTTTTCTTTCCGAGTTTCCTAAAAGAGTTGCTATAGGGTTGGTATCATTTCTCAAGAATTGACAATATGCACTGGTAATCCACTGGGGCTTGGAGTTCTCCTTGTGAAAAGGTTTCTAAGCTACAAGTTCAATTACTTTAAAAAATACATAATTATTCATGTTATCTCTTCCTTCTTGGGAGATCATTGGGAGTTTGTATCATTCAAGGAAATTAATCAGTTTCATCTACATTGTAGATTTCACTGGCATGAAGTCATTTATGTTATTCATATATTGTTATGTTATTCATATAATGTTCATATATTGTCCTTGTAATATATAGAGTCTGTAGTTACTACCCCTTTATGTACCTTGATATTGGTAATTGTGTCCACTGTCTCTTTTTCACACCAGTATGGCTAGAGTTTTGTTAATTTTACTGATTTTTCTCAAGCATCTAACTTTTAATTTCATTGATCTTCTCTATTGCTTTTCTGACTTTTATTTAATTATTTTTCACTGTAAATTTATTATCACATTTCTTCTGCTTATATTGGACTTAACTTGACCATCTCTTTCTAATTTCTTAAGATATAAATAGATGACAAATTCTTTTATATTGTGTAGGTCTGAAGAGGACTATGTTTATTCTTTCTGTTGACAAAATCAACAGGAAGATAAAATCAGTTACTTTTAATTGCCTTTTAATATTTTAAAGACCTTACTCAACTGTTTTCTCACTTGATTGCTTCTGATGAGAAACAGATGTCATTCCTACATTCATTATATGGTGGGTAATGTGTCTATTCTCTGGTTGCTTTTGAGATTCCCTTTTACCACTGGATTCATTGATCAACTTGATTATGATGAAAGCCTTGCTCTAGTTTTCTTTATATTTCTTGTGCTTGGAGTTTACTGAGCTTCTTGAATATATGACCTTATAGTTTATAACAAATTCTTCAAATACTTTTTCTTTTCCTTTTGTTTTCTTTCCATTCAGGGATTTTTGATTGAAATTGCCCCATACTCATGGATACTTTGATCATCTTTTTAATTAAATGTTTTCTGTTTTATTTTGGTTTGTTTCCGTTGCTATGTCTTCAAGTTCATTAAGCTTTTCTTCTGTAATGTTCAATCTGTCACTAATCATAGTGCAGTATTTGTTTCACACCTTGTATTTTTCTTCTCTAGAAATTTGATTTGAGTCTTTTAACTTTCTTTCCTTGTTTCTTCTTAACTTTTAAGCATCTGGAATATAGCTATAAGGAAAATTTTAATGCTTTGTCTGACAGTCTTAACATCTGTATCAGTTCTCATAGATTTTATATTCTTGCCTCTTTCCATGACTAGTAGCTTTTTTTTGATTCATAAGCATTGGGAATTTTATCTTGTTGGTCTCTGGCTATTTTGGGATTCCTATAATGGCACCCCACTCCAGTACTCTTGCCTGGAGAATCCCATGGATGGAGGAGCCTGATAGGCTAAAGTCCATGGGGTTGCTAAGAGTTGGACACGACTGAACGACTTCACTTTCACTTTTCACTTTCATGCATTGGAGAAGGAAATGGCCACCCACTCCAGTATTCTTGCCTGGAGAGTCCCAGGGATGGGGGAGCCTGTTGGGCTGCCTTCTATGGGTTCGCACAGAGTTGGACATGACTGATGAGACTTAGCAGCAGCATAACTATTATTATGTATATATAATATATATATATTAAATTTTATTTTAACTGGAGGTTAACTACTTACAATATTGTATTGGTTTTGCCTTACATCAAGTGACCCAGCTAATTTACCTGTGAAGAGTCTGACCCTCTCAGGCTTTGCTTTTTAGATTTGTTTTCCAGGACAAGAGCATGTTTAGTCCAGGATTTCCCTGTAACTCAGATGGTAAAGAATCTGCCAGTGATGCAGGAGACCCCAGTTTGATCCCTGGCATGGGAAGATCCCCTGGAGAAGAGCATGGCAACCTACTCCAGTATTCTTGTCTGGAGAATCCCCATGGACAAAGGAGTCTGGCAGGTTACAGTTCTTGGAATCATAAAGACTGGGACATGACTGAGTGACTAAGCACAATGATTTACCACCAAAGGAACTAAGACCTGTCTAAATACTCCACATGGTACCCTGTGAGTTCTGAGACTAGTCTGGCTGCTATGAGAAAATATGATTTTTGGTCTGATGTGAGCCACATGTACTGTTCTCTTTAATCCTTTGGGTAATTCTTACTCTAGACTAATTTCCTCACATTTATGCACTGAACAGTACTCAGTTGAATACTTTATGAAACCCTTTGCAAATATCTAGAACTCTTTATGTAGCTCTGTGCTTTCCAGTGTTCTCTTCTAAGAATTAACTGGCCAGTTTCCCCAACTTAGAGAGTTGGCCATCTCTAACTTGTTTCTCCTTCTAAACAGGAAACTGAAGCCACATAAGTTCATCTTGTTTACTTCCCGTCTCTCAGTGATCACTGTATTTTGTTGCCCAAGTTATAGTCTTTTGAAAAACATTTTTTGAAATTTGCTTTTCTTTTGATTGGAAGGTATATGTGGTTCTTCACACCCTAACTTTGCAAAACATAAATCCTTCTCAATATTCTTTCATAATAAAAATTTTTCTTATTTTCCACGAGACAACATAAAGACATACAATTTGTGCCTTATACATTGACTTGCTAAAGACACGATGTTTGAGGTTAATCTCTTGAGGAATCTTCTTGGTCAGTTTTCTAAACAGTGGCAAAGCATCTTTGCTTTAACCACTCATGGTACTTATAAGAACATAACAATTTAACTGATGACATTCATTTTATTACATAGTTTTTAATTAGTCCTGGAAGTTTTCTTCTCACTGTTTTTCTCCTTTATGACTTGATTGCATTGCCAGCAGAGAAGCCCCATTCCTTCTGCCAAAGATTCCTATGAAGAAAAGTTCTGGGGCCTGACTGTCCTAAAAATGGCTTCATCCAGATGCAATTTATGTGTGCACCTGGAGAGCCTAATTCATTTGAATTCTGATCTCTGTGATAACATATGCCTCCCCCCAAAAGTGGGGAAAGTCAAGGTCATCTGTTGCTAATCATCACAAGATTTGAACTTCGAAAAAATGGAAATAGAAGATTTTCATGAAGAGCCCTTATGTCCTTTTGCTTCCTTTCCAAGACTTACAAGAACATCGTTTTTCAATCTCAGGGCAGAATAAAAAATTATTCAGTCTTATCCTAAGGGGATAAGAATATAGCTAAATATCCCTTTAAAAATATTTCTTTTTCTTTCAATGTACATTCTTCAATGGATTTCAGGAGGATTACCGAGTTCCTGTTTTTGTTCTTCCTTTTTCCTTTTTGTAAAATAGGCCAGGCTCCTTAGAGGAAATAAGTCAATAAAATGCTTGTCTAAAGTGTGAGGTTTAAAAGACATCTGTTTAAGAAGGCAAGGCAAGGGAGAAAGAGAGGAAATGACTTATATATCTAGGCTTCTACGAACAAGCATGGCCACTGATTCTGTGGATGAAGACTTACTGGCAAATCCATTAGGCCAGCATGAAGGCTCTGGGCTCCGATCCAGGCTTCCTGGATTAAAATTCTGTTTCATTCACTTACTGGCTAAGCCATCTTCACCAAATTATATAACGTTACTGTATCTCTGTTTCCCCAACTCTAAGTGGAATAATGATGTCACCTCTCTCTGAGGTTTGATATGAAGATAATTTGAGTTAATATTTATAAAGAACTTAGAATAGTTCCTAGTGCGTAGAAAGTGCCACATATACAAGTATCCTACAAAATATGCCTTTTTAAGGTATATTTTCTGGGAAATACAACCATTTGCTGACCCAAGAATCACCCTATTTTGAGAACTGTCATTTTGTGCAAATGTTATGAAGGTTGGGTTCCAGTGGGAAATAGACTTGAAACATCTATGAAAGAACTTGTGTAGAAAGGGCTCTTATCTCTTCCTACAATAAATGAGTAGAGTATTTTTTCATAAAAAAATGTATTGAGGGCTTCCTGGATATTAAGCATAATGCCAGGTGCTAGGAATGTAAGGATGAACGAGGGTTAAGTTTCGCTTAAGGAGCATTGCAGTCAGCAGACCAAAAGATGGATCATTTTAAAACAATGTGGGGATGCAGTAGCAAGAATGTTTCTAAGGAGCACCAGATAAAATGTCCTCATCCAGTGTGTCGGAGGGGTGGGAAATCAGGTCAGAGAAAGCCTCCTGGAGTTGGTGAGTGTAAGGCAACCAAGCTGTGAGGAGGGAAATGGCATTCTGGCACAGGGTGAGAAATGACAGCCATTGTGAATCAGGGAATAAAGCGAGTCTTATGCTGAGCACTGCTGGAGACTGCACAGGCAGAGGGAGCACTGTGAGGGAGCACTGTGATTTGATGGGTACTGCCCTTCTTGGTAGCTCTTCTTGTGAGTGACATCCCTGGACAGAGCAGTACTATATTTCAGGGTCTAGAAAGCAAGGAATGGATGGTGGTAGCAAGGGTGGCGGCTGGGTCCCATGGGTAGAGGCTGGGTCTGTGGGTGGAGGCTTGGTCCCATGGGATGGCCATATCCTGAGAGATCACTCTAGGATCTGGAACTCCACCCAAGCTCTGGAGTTGAGGACACAATTTCATCACTTCACCCATGGGTGAACTGAGTCTCACTCAGGTTGACACAAAATAACCAGACTTATTAGCAACTGGTTTTCAACCAAATGTCATATTATAAGTATACACCAAAATCTTAATCTTGCACAATAACCATCATGCTGATAGTGCCTCTGATCCCCATTTTGTTGCTGAAATCCATTTCAGAAATCTAATTAGAGATCTAATTGCTGATTGGTCAAAGTCATTCTTGGTGTGCATTTCCAACAACCTAGACAAGTGGATTCCTCACTCTTTTATTTCAATATGCAATATTTCTACCCCAATGATATATATTGATCCTTGAGGGAGAGAAGAAGCTTCCTCTTCTGGAGAAAACTGAGTAAAATTGGATAGTTCACTGCCTCATGTCTCCCTGGTTTTAGAATTCCCTTATCTCAGAAGGCTATGTTATGTTATGATAACTTGGCCACAGTTTTCTCTAACACTAGATCTATAACCATGTTATATTAAAGAAACACTGTTGTTTCCTCAAGTGGGTGTGAGGGTTTCTTGTTTTCTTCACAAAATTAGGGTAAAACTTTTCCATTGTAAGGTACTCCCATGATGCTGATACGATCCATCATTTGTTGATTTTTGTTAGATTTCAAAAGATAACTTTTTCTTTCATTTTATCTCTTAACCCAGGTCTTTGTTTTGCTTTCATTTTAATTTTTGGTGGTTGACATTGCAGACTAATTTATAGCTTTTAAAGGAACTTCTGGGGCCAGACAGTAAGGGAACTGCCTGAATATGAACCTCTGATAAGGGGAGAGTATGAGAGCATTAGGATTAAATCTGAGTGATACAAATAAAATACTATGAAAACATTACTGTTGTTCATTTTCAAATTTCAGAAGCAGGAGAGAAATTCCACGTGCATCATATTTTCATCCCTTGATTCTTTCTTTGCTGTGTCACAAGGCCAAATTGCCGCCTGGACCTCCTTAATGCTGCCAAGCAACTACTTGCCATATAAGCTCCCTGATTATTTTTTATGCCTTTTGAATTTTATCTTCCTTTAATCACAAGTCAGTAATTACTTGCTGTGTCCAGCAGTGTAGTATCTACCATATGGGATAAAGAATTATCAGTTAGTATACTATATTGAACACCTATGTATGGAATTTAGAAAGATGGTAATGATAACCCTGTATGCAAGACAGCAAAAGAGACACAGATGTATAGAACAGTCTTTTGTCTCTTTTTTTTTAATTTTTTGAAATTTTTATTTTAACTTTAGTTTACTTTACATTACTGTATTGCTTTTGCCAAACATTGACATGAATTCACCACGAGTGTACAAGCGTTCCCAAACATGAATCCCTTCCCACCTCCCACCCCATACCATCTCTCTGGGTCCTCTCTTTGCACCAGTCCCAAGCATCCTGCATCCTGCATCGGATATCAACTGGCGATTCGTTTCTTACTTGATAGTATACAGAACAGTCTTTTGGACTCTGTGGGAGAGGGGGAGGGTGGGATGATTTGGGAGAATGGCACTGAAACATATATAATATCATATAAGAAATGAATCACCAGTCTAGGTTCAACGCAGGAAACAGGATGCTTGGGGCTGGTGCACTGGGATGACACAGAGGGATGGTATAGGGAGGGAGGTGGGATGGGGGTTCAGAATTGGGAACACGTGTACACCTGTAGCATATTCATGTTGATGTATGGTAAAACCAATACAATATTGTAAAGTAAAAAAATAAAATAAAACAAGAATTATCAGTTAAAAATAAACAATTGGAGAGAAGAGATAAGATGCATGAAAAGAAATCACACATTTAAAAAAAAATCAATATATATAAGTTGTTTTACTGGAGACTGGGGCTCCCGAGGTAACTCACTGGTGAAGAATCTGCCTGCCAATGCAGGAGCCAGAGGAGACGTGGATTCCATCCCTGGAGAAGGAAATGGCAACCCGCTCCAGTGTTCTTGCCTGAACAATTCCATGGACAGAAGAGCCGGTAGGCTCTTGGAGACAGTCCGTGGAGTTGCAAAGGGCCTGACATGACTGAGCGACTGCGCACACATGGGCAATCACTTATGAATTTGAAAGAAGAATTATAATGATTTAGTGCAGCTAAAGTATGCTGATAAAGGTGGCACTTGTGGTGAATCTTAAAGAATGGATATGTAGATCACGTGTTGACACAAAGGAGATTTCAGAAAAGAAAAGCTTAGAGAAAACGGAGACGGGAGCGAGTTTCATGTGTGTCGTGTGTGCCTGTGTTGTTGAAGGGCAGGTCATAAGAAGAAGTAGTCCTGTGCAGGGAAAATGTAATGTGAAAGTGGTAGTCGTTGTTGCTCACTTAGTCCCATGGACTGTAGCCCACCAGGCTCCTCTGTCCATGGAATTATCCAGGCAAGAATACTGGAGTGGGTTGCCATGCCCTTCTCCACCAGTTCTTTTCGACTCAGAGATCAAATCCCGGTCTCCTGCATTGCAGGCAGATTCTTTACCATCTGAGCTACTAGGGGAGCCCCTTATGGAGGGAGGCTGTTCCTATTATGAAATCCAGGTAAGCATCTTTGAATAGGTAAACATAACTATGATTTGTTTTTTTTTTTTCCAGGAGATGGTGAGTTTTATTTTGTCTTGTCTGGATAGAGGTTTGATTTGCTCTCGAATGTTGCACGGTGGAGAGAGACTAGGAGAAAGCAGAGAATGCAGAGGTCTATTGGTGTAATCTCCCTCATTTTCATCTTCACCGTCAATGGCCAGAGCAGCATATTTGCTTGCAGAACTGATCTTCGAGGCTGGATGTTCTTCAGCTTTCTTTGGCTCAGGTGCAAATCTGGAGTCGTAATCCTTTTTGCTATCTTTCCTGTCTGCCTCCTTCCAGTGGTCTTTGTTCCCTCCGTCTCCCGGACCACGGCTGGAGTTCCCACTTTGGCCTTTTGGGGCACTCACCCCATCTACTTTATTTTCATCGTACCTTGCTGATCCTTCCTCAGATGGTTGAGCTGGAACTACTTTCCCTCCACCACCTGTAGGGGACGGCTGCTCTGTGTCTGAGCTCTGAGATCGAGCAGGAGGGTTAGAACTTCGCTTCACCCAAGCAATCTACTTTGGTTGGAGAGGCTGGCATTACCTTTAGAGGCTGTTCAGGTCTGGGAGGCTTAGAAGCTGGAGACTGACAGTCTTCCTCTTTATTGGGGGTTTCATTTTCTAGAGACTTCTCACTCTCTCTTCTTCGTGCATTTCTGCCAGATGTGGCTGAGGTCCCAGTCTGTGATGACTTACTTCCTGTCCTCAATCGTTCCGGTTCCTGAGTTTCTTCACTTCGCCAGCTTGGGTGTCTCTCCCGAGGCCGTCGTTCTAGTTTTGGCTCATCCAGCTGACGCTGCAGTTAGTTTCTCCTGTTCCTTCTGTAGCCGCTCTTCTACTTCTCGTTCTCTAGCAGCTGTGTCAACAGGCTTTGCCCCTCCAAAGACAGAGGCTGCACGACTGGACTGGGAGGTGCTAGCGGAGGAATCATCTTCCTTAGGAGTACTCCGAGGCTTTAGGTTCAGTTTGGGTCTTTGGGGGGGACCTCTATCTTCCCGCCTATAATCATCCCGAGAGTAATCATCTCTGGAACTCCAGGACCGGTCATCTCGTCTGTCGTATCTGTCTTCATAGCGGTCCCCGCCTCCTCTGTAGTCGTCATCCCTATGGTACCCGCTACCGAACGCTCTTCTGCCACTGCCTATCCTGGAATCGTAGCCTCTGTCATAGTCTCTGCCACCTCGGTCATCATAGCGATCTCGGCCCCCATATCGATCCATGTCCCGGCGTGGGCCATCACGGTAACTGTCCCGATACCCATCGAGATATCGGTCTGAATTGTAACGATCTCGATACTTGTCTCCAAAGTTATCATCACCCCTTCTAGGCGGGTAGTCATCAAAGCTGTCTGCAGCAGGACGGGCCCTCCAGTCTGTATCTGTTTTGTCAGAATCACGATTTCTATCTCGGCCAAAAGAACGGTCATCCCTGTCTTTATCCTGTGCTTGATCAGCAACGTCCACTCGAATTCTCCTGTTACCTAGAGACTCTTCGTTGAGGCTCAAGGCACTGAGCAAGGAATCCAGGTCCTCAAACTCAGCATAACCAAAACCTTTTAACCTCTCAGGATTGCTGGGCTCACGCGGTAAACGCACCGCACTGATATTTAATCCTCTAAAGAATTCCTTAATGGAGTCTTCTGTCACATCATAGGGCAGGTTCCCTAGGAAAGCAGTGTAGGGTGGCGATTTGGGAAGACGGCTCCGGTCGATATTGGGTTCCCGAGCAGCCCGTGGAGCAGTGGGCAGGATGGAACGGTCAATTGGAGGTGCCCGATACACATCATCATCATTACTATGCCAAGTGGTTGAAACACCCCCTTCCAGATCGTCTGTTTCATCATCCCAGCTGACTGGTTTGGGGACATAGGTGCTGCCTCTACCAGTCCCTCCATCCTCAGCCAGAAGGTCTGTTAGGGAGATAGTCTTCCCCTGCTTATTCTTCTTTATCACTGAGGCCGCCATGTTGGGAGAGGGAGAGAGAACGCAAAGCATAACTATGATTTATAAAGTGTTTCCAATGCTGTGTCCCACATAAATTATCTCATTTCAGTCTTAACCAGAGACCTGTGAAGTAGGTACCACTACTGTCATCCCCATTTTACAGAAGAGGAAGTCGAGGCTTAGTGCCTGAGTTCTCAGCCAGTGAACAGTAGCGTAAGGGTGGGTCCACAGAAATCTGGGCTACTGAGTCTGGGGTTCTTCTACAAGACCATCTGTCCTCATGCCACAGGCTTTGCTGTAAGAAACGGGAGCTCTGACTTACTGCCTTAGGGTGACAGAAGGCCGTTACTGCTCTGTGGGTGATGCGGTGAAAGTAGCATCTAAGAAGCAGCAGCGTCACAGGGACACACAGGGACTGGGGAGCAGCTCGTGGAAAACCAGTGGGCGAAGGGAATAAATGTGAGGACAGATCATCAATAAAACGTGATGTTTTCCTTGCCTCTCTCTGCATCGTTTGGCTCTACTACGGGCACATTTTGGGTATAGTGAAAAGTGGAAGAGCACAGATTGCCCTCACCTGGTGCTATACACTTCCACTTCGAGTGGATTCTGACTCAGTGGAAGGATCTGGACTGGGTCCTATTTGTTGGCATATGAAGAGGTTTGGGGTAATTCGGCCAGTTGGAAGGAGATTATTTTGAGCCAGGAAAGCAAACGAGTAATACCCTTGATACCTGGAGTGGGTGTAATTTGTTGCTTAAACATGCATCTTACTCACCTTGAGGCTCATTTGTGGGGGCTATAATTCAGGATAAGCCTTCATTTCTATGAACACACACCAGGACCATGAGTTTGCTTCCTGTTTGCTAAGCAGGCAGTGGGACCCAATTTCTGATGATCCGTTTTCTTCTTTAACTTACACCTTGGCTCGTAATGAAATCCCACTGCACTGAAGGTCATTTTGCACGATTCATGCTTCTAATTTTTCTCAATAATCCCAATGTACTTTGACACCAGTAATTCCATAAATCAGTGAAATAAGTAGAGATATTAGTCCAAAGAGAAATACAGTTTTCTTTATTGTGGCAGACAGAAATGCTTTACCAGTTTTCTAGTTAACCCAATACAGGAAGGCATATTCTTGTTAAAATATAAAAGGAAAACTAATAACTGACATATATTGCCCTTCTGTTTAGGTGCTTTCCAAAATTTTCTGTAACAGGAACAACAAAATCAGCATGCTTTTGTCGTGTGTACAGCCAAAACCTAAAACTCAATGAGCATTATTATTGCTTAGTTACTCAGTTATTGACCAGATGGAATACAGTTATAATAACTGTTTTAACGTTCTTTTCCTACAAATTCTATCATTCGTGCCATTTTGGCTACTGCTTCTACTAACTGATTTTCTTTTCCCTCATTATAGCTAATATTTCCCCACTTCTTTGCATATCTTTAACCTTTGAGTGTGTGCTACACGTAGAATTTTGCATTGTTGACCGCTGGTATTTTTTTCTTTTAAATATTCTTGTTTTACTCTGGGTTGCAGTTCAGTTACCTGCAAAGAGTTTGAAACAGTTTAAGGTGTTCTTTGTAGGCTTGGATAAGTGAGATCAGAGCAGCCTTTTTTTTTTTTTTTAATTGGAGGACAATTGGTTTACAATGTGTTGGTTTCTGCCATACAACATGAATCAACCATAATTATATATCCCCTCCTTCTTAAACCTTCCCATCCCACCCCTCTAGGTTGTCACAGAGCAGTGAGCTGAGTTCCCTGTGTCATACGGCAGCTTCCCACTAGCTACGTGGTAGTGTATATGCGCCAAAGCTGTTCTCTCAATTCATCCTGCCATCTCCTTCCCCTATTGTGTCGTCCGTTCTCTATGTCTGTGTCCTTTAAATGCAGGGTTAAACATTCCCAGCTACTGAGGCCATGCTCTTCTAAACACTCCACCTGACACCTGACACCTTCTCTCTTCTGAGTGTTCTCTGCTGTGGCTGGTGGAAATCTGAACTGCTTTCTGTTCTGTGTCAGCTCAGTGATTGCCCTCCTGCTCCTGTCTAGTGGTGTTCCCCTGCTCCCCGGATTTGTCACACACAGGTGCCCATCAGCTGATGACTCACAGGGACCCCTCAGGCCACCTACGTGTGTGTGTTTGTGTGTGTGCATTTCTCCCCTATTTGTGTGTATGTATTTCTTCCCTGTTTGTGCAACTCTCTCCTGTCCAGTATTTTGCCTGCAGATCTTGCCTCCTCCTTTCTGTCTCCTCACTCAGGGGGACCGTTGCGTCCTGAAACACTCTGCTGCGGCAGCAGTGAGCTGGGCAAACCCTGTGGCTCACCTTGTTTGTTCCCTATCTCATTGAGATCACTTGTCTGTTCTGTTTCCTGTGTGCTGTCTAAAAGCTCTTGTTGCACATATATTTGGACTGTTTTCTTAGTTACCTAAAGGTGGAGAGTAAATCTAGTCTTGGCTGGAACAGAAAGTCCAGTTACTCAGATTTTGGATGTGTCAAAACAAAAGATAAAAATTTAACTTTGGTAGTTATAATAAATCATGAGACATTTCCTTGTGCTCAAGAGCAAATCTGGAATAATTCAGATGTTCTTTGGGCCCTGTGAGCAGAACACAGAACGCTCCCAGATTCTCGTTATATCTCTCCACTGCAAAAATTGATGTTCCAAAATTCTGTTGTCCTTACATCAGTTTTTTTTTTTTTTTTTTGTGGGGAGGAATGAGATGAAAAAAAGACTCTCTGGACTAGCAAGTGTGGAAGAGTATTAACTGTATTTGGGACAAAAATCATTGTGATATGCATTTGGGACCAAACACATTGTGATATGTATGTCTGGGTACCTACAGCCATGTATATGCATTTGTTTAAATGGTGTTATAATTGATAACTGACAACATTTGGGTGGAATACATGTTATGGTAAATTGAATTCTTGGTTAAATTAATATTTGATAGATATTATTTCATGCCTGTTGAATTATTTTTTTAAATATTTTATATATTTACCTGGCAATAGAGAAAATTCAATGTGCTTTAGTATTTCTCATATATCTATGATTCTAGTAGTATTTCCAGGTCAAAGTGTTGAACATCAGTAATCGCTTTATACTACCCTATATGTGGTCAATGCAGTGTAAATGTGGCTCAACTGTGAATACTTTGCTCAGATAAACAATGTTTGGCATCCAGGAGACTGGGCACAGACATATTTCTGCATAAAGGAGTATAGTCAAGGCAAGGTTCCAGGAGAACCAGGTTTGACAGCCAAGAATCCAACAATGTGCACTAGGTAACCTGTAGGTAGAAAGGAGATTTGGCAGCAAATAGAGGAATGTTCCAGATCCAGGAGAAAGTGATTTGGGGGAAATCTCGGTATAAGTAGTATGTGTAGACACACAGAAATTAGAATTTCAGTCTCAGAAGAAGACAGTGTAGGGACAGGCAAGGCCCTTTTCTTCAAGGAAGCAGGTGAAAGAGGAGAGACTGAAATAAAAACCAAGGGGTTAAAATCCAAAGTATGTAAGAACTCTTACAGCTCAGTAGGAAAAGAACTGAAATACATTTTCTAAAATGGGCAGATCTTCTGTAAAGACCTTTTTTTTTCCAAAGAAGGCTTAAAGCTTTCTAACAAATACACAAAAGGATGCTCAACATCACTAATCATCAGAGAAATTCAAATCAAGACCACAGTGAGATTTCATCTCACACCTGTCAGAACGGCTGGGATCAAAAAGACAAGTGTTGGCGAGGATGTGGAGAAAAGGAAACATTGCTGGTACAAATGTAGATTAGTGCAGCCATGATGGAAAACAGCACAGAGGTTCCTCAAAAAATGAAAAATAATTTTGAGTTGCCACATGATCCAGCAATCCCACATCTGGGATTCCATTTATCCAAAGGGAAAGGAATACTAAATCAATTTATTTATATCCTCATGTCCATTGCAGCATTATTTAAATTGAAACGACCTACATATCAATCGATGGATGAATGAATAAAGAAATGTAGTGTATGTATTCAATGGAAGATTATTTGGCCAAGAAAAATGAGAAAATGATGCCAGTTGCAACAGTGTAGGTGGGTCTTAAGGGCATTATGTTCAGCGAAATCAGTCAGACAAAGACAAATGCTGTATGATTTCATTTCTGTGTGGACTCTAAACACACACACACACCCCACACACAAAAAACCAGAACTCACAAATCCAGAGAACAGCTTGGTGTTTGCCAGAAGTGGGGTGGTGGTGGGCAGGAAGTGGGCAAAGGTAAGAACTTCTAGCTATGAGATAAATAAGTCCTAGAGATGTAATATATAGCATGATTACTATAGCTAACATTATTGTGCTGTATATATTTTTTCATGTATTTTTAAAAATTTATTTAGTTTTTAATTGAAGGATTTTTTATTTACAGAACTGTCTTGGTTTCAGTGGCTGAGGGTGTAGACCTTGAAAGTTCTCATCACAGGGGAAAAATAAAATTCTAACTATGTTTGTTGATGGATGTTAACTGAACTTATTGTGGTGATCACTGAGCAAAATGTATATGTCTCAAGTCATTTTGTCATACGCTAAAATATACTTCTATATCAGTTGTATCTTAATTAAAGTAAAAGCAACAATACCTAGTAGTGTTGGGAAGTTACTTGAGGCATGAAGAACCTGCTATAGGACTCAGGATGTGCTTTCTGACAGCATGTTGCCGAAGGCTGTGGGGTGACCCGCTGAGTTTTAAATGGATTCAAACCTAAATATGGAAATGATTTTAGAGCCCAGAGTGAGTCTTCAGAGGCAGTAAGCAGATTGTTATAATGTTAGAGAATGTGCTGACTGTACCAGAGCAGGCCCTTTAAATCAACTCAGTATAACTCCACAAATGTACACTAAGAAGTCATTAAAAAGAAGTCAGAGGTATGTCACTCTGGGATTAATCCACTAACCAGCTCACAACATTCTTCTGTGTTAGTGAAATAGGAAAGAATCTTTGTATTCTATTACAAGTTCATCACTAAAGGGATGTTGCTTATAACCTTAAATTATACATAATGGCTCTGGAAACCCTGCCTCCCAGGTAATGAGCATTAAGCTAAAGTGCCTTTGTTTAGCTTTCAGGAAACATCCTGACCAGGCCCACCTATAAATAACTGCAGGAAGAAAGAAATTAACACATTTGCTCTGGAGGCTGATGGGAACTAGGAAGTGTTCGACTTTATTCTCTCTCCTGTTAGTGAAAAAGAAGCCTGAATTCTAACCTATGTAAGATGATTCTTTGGGGCACGAGACCACTGTATTCTTAGGTCTACTGGCTTTTTGAATAAAGTCTCTATTCCTTGTCCCATCAACTCATCTCTGGATTTATTGGCATGTCGTGTGGCCAGCAGTGTGAGCTTGGACGCTGTAACATTAGCTCTTCTTGTTTCCAAATCTCATCCTTCAAGTACAGATGCCCAGATCTTTTCTTCTGGTGCCTGTCACCTTGCCTTTGATTATTGTTCTTGTTTGGGCTGTTTCCAGGTATGTTGGATCTCCCTCCACGACATGCCTTTGGAAATTCACTCTCTGGTCCTAAAATTCACTAATCTGATCTACGAGGCAGTCCTTTTACGCCTTCAAGGGTTCTCAGGGACTGACTGGTGTGTTCTTTTAGCTGCTTCATCAACAGTCTTGAACCTGAGTTAAAGCCTAGGAATGACGTTTGAATGAATCCCTGGAATGAACCAGTTCTCAGTTCAGTTCAGTTCAGTCACTCAGTTGTATCCAACTCTTTGCACCCCTGTGGACTGCAGCACGCCAAGCTTCCCTGTCCATCACCAGCTCCCAGAGTTTGCTCAAACTCATATCCATTGAGTTGTTGATGCCATCCAAACATCTCATCCTCTGTCTTCCCCTTCTCCTCCTGCCTTCAATCTTTCCCAGAATCAGGGTCTTTTCCAGGGAGTCAGTTCTTCCCATCATGTGGCCAAAGTACTGGAGTTTCAGCTTCAGCATCAGTCCTTCCAATGAATATTCAGGACTGATTTCCTTTAGGATTGACTAGTTTGATCTCCTTGCAGTCCAAAGGACTCTCAAGAGTCTTCTCCAACACCACAGTTCAAAAGCATCAATTCTTTGGCACTCAGCTTTCTTTATAGTCCAACTCACATCCAGACATGGCTACTGAAAAAACCATAGCTTTAACTAGATGGACCTTTGTCAGCAAAGTGATGTCTGCTTTTTAATATGCTGTCTAAGTTGGTCATAGCTTTCCTTCCAAGGAGCAAGTGTCTGTTAATTTCATGGCTGCAGTCACCATCTGGAGGGATAGAATATAGAACCATCACCAAAATCCTTTAAGGGGGCAATTTTCTCATACTGCTCTCAGGGCATGCTCAGAGCCCAGTTTCAGGAATTATCAGTCATTGATGGTTCTGGGTGTAATTTCCATCTATGCGATTTGGGGGCTGTATCACCTCTCAGCCTTGGTGTCCCCATGTGTGATTATAGATGAGCGTTATCATGCAAGTGTGTCAGCTCTCAGTTTATTTCCTCTCAGTTCTAAATGCACCCTTCAATTTCGTTCTTTTTTTAATGGTAGACCTACTGTGTAGCACTGGGAAGTCTACTCAATATTCTGTGGTGAACACAATGGGAAGGAAATCCAACAAAGAGGGGTATATATAAACATATTACTGTTGTACTTTGCTGTACAGCAGAAAGTAACACAACTTTGTAAAGCAACTATACTCCAATAAAAAGTAATTTAAAATACACCCTTCAATATACGTGGTAATAGAATTTCTTTCAGCATTTCTTTTTTTCAATATAAAATTTATTTATTTTAATTGGAGGCTATATTTCAAATCAAGCCTCTCACAGTCCTGGTGGTTTTCTGCATTCCTGGGCTTGGTGCTGCACCTCTGCCTCTGTCTTCATGTTGCCTTCTTCTGCTGGCTGATGTTGCCTCATCCTGTCTCTTATCAGGACACTTCTCATTGGATTCAGGGCACACCTGGATAATCCAAAATTATCTCCTCATCTTAAGGTCCTTAACTTGATTACATCTGCAAAATGCTTTTCCCAAATAAGGTAACATTCACAGACTCCAGGGATTAGAACATAGATGTACTTTTCCTTGTGTCCACAATTTAGCCCACTAAAATTATTTTTGTGTTTGTTTCTTATTTTAATAAATTTAGATTAAGATGCCATGATATGATATATCACACTATTAGCTCAGTTAATAGGGCTTCCCTAGTGGCTCAGGTGGTAAAGAATCTGCTTGCAATGCAGGAGACCTGGGTTCAATTCCTGGGATGGGAAGATTCCCTGGAGAAGGAAATGGCAACCCACTTCGGTATTCTTGCCTAGAAAATTCTATGGACAGAGGAACCTGGCAAACTACAGTGCATGGGATTTGCAAAGAGTCGGGCATGACTGAGCATCTAACACTTTTGCTCAGTTAATAAACCCACAAATATTTTTTTCCAGTATTTATTTATTCCATAGGCATATTACTTACTAATGTGATTTTCTTAGGTTTCGTAATAGTCATGCTATGTGAACTTCACTTGCGAAACATTTAGTCATTTCACTGTTATGCATCCTAACCAACTCTTTCAAGTCCCGAAAGGTTGATCCTAATGCAAACCCATGCATGAGAGTGAGCTGGCAATGATACAGTGTAACATACTATAAGATAATATTTTCTCCATGCAATCAGATGGGTGCTTCATTCCACTAATACCTGAAACTGATAAAGCTTAAACAATATACCTGAATTGCCAAAGTTTGTATGAAGTGTTATGATATCTAGGAAGATTTTTGGGTCAGGGATCCCATGGACACGTCTGTGGGATTGATTCTGTAGAGGTTTAACCACAAAATTCCTTCAGCTGTTCAAACATAACCCATCATTTCTGTGTAGATTAAATTGACATGCCGTAGGAGATTTTTCTCTTATATTTCTATAGCTTTCCCCCATTTCCTTCCTTATATAACACACATTTAGGTAGAAGTGTTTTTAATATTCACTAACTTAAATGAGGTTTATTTTGAGCATAATCATAGGCGCTGCCTGAGTGGGAGGAATTTGTGCTGTGGTTGTGAAAGAGGAGAAAAGATGCTTCTCACACAGAGAAGTTGGTGAAAAGATATGTAATAGACTTGGGAGAATACCACTACTGCAATTAATAGATTATAGGATGTGGACAGCTCAGAATGCAGAGAACCCTCTACTCTCACCCAAGTTGGACTCACCCCCATGAACTTGTAGTTTCTGATAGGTCGCTGAGTTCTGTTTCTCAATGGTGCTGCTGATAATACAGGGATATGATTTTTTTTTTTTTGCATTTATTTATTTGGCTGCATGGAGGTTGTAGCATGCAGGATCTTTGGTTGCTGTGCACAGACTCTCTAGTTGTGGTACATGGGTTTCAGGGCATGCAGACACAATAGGTTTATTTTTTAAAATAAATTTCTGACATTTAAATGTTGAATATCACCAATTCTTCCTGCATGTTTTCTGACAAAAAACCTCAGAATCTTGTTCCCATGCACATAAGATTTGAAAGACCACAATAAAGGACTAAACCCGAATATTTGTTCATAACACTCGAACGCCTTGTACATGTCATTTTTTATCTCTAAAGGGCTCTCTATTTCAAAGCCCTTTTAATTCCTATGACTTCAGATGAAAAATCCCAATCAGGATGTTCATGAACTTCTGCAAATATCTTTTTCTGTTGGAAGATGTCAGCAGACAATGGCACAAGCAGTTAGTGAGGTTGGCTGGGACCTGGTAACAGAGCAGTTTCTCACGTTTGAGAACCTGATCGCTTCTTGATCTTTACTTTCTTTTTTTTTTTTTTAATTTTTATTTTAACTTTAGTTTACTTTACAATACTGTATTGGTTGTGCCAAACATTGACTTGAATTCACCACGAGTGTACATGCGTTCCCAAACATGAATCCCCTCCCAACTCCCACCCCATACGATCTCTCTGGGTCCTCCCCGTGCACTAGCCCCAAGCATCCTGCATCCTGCATTGGACATAGACTGGCGATTCGTTTCTTACATGATAGTATACATGTCATTTTTCACAGCACACCTGATGAATGGATCTCCAGGGTGACGAGAAGGGGATGAGTCAGAAGACGGAAGCTCTTTGTTGTGATCGAAGGTACTGTACCAGGTACCAAGTACCAGGTACTGTTTGAATCCTCTGTTCTGCCTCTTGCCTTCTCCTCTCCTTGCTTTCTATCCTTTGCCTGTTCCATCCTGGCCATTTTCCTTTTGCAGCTCCCCTCCCACCTCACACTAGGAAAGTGTAGACATTCATTCACTCAACAAATATTTACTAAGTTTGACTGTGTTCTCTGCACTGTTAGGTGACTGGATATAGAGTAATGAATAAACAAATTGCTCATGTGCAGCATCTATTCAGGCAGGAAGGTTAGATCCTGAACTTGTGGTTCATGTCACACAGTGGAAGAGCATGTCACCAGCACTCTAAAGATCTGTCCTCTGTAATGAATGACCCTTAGCACTGGAGACCAGAATCCGCATCTGAGGTTGCATGTGGAGCAAAGGAGTTCAAGTAGATTGGTGATATGGAGGGCAGAGCTGAAGGGGGAGCACAAATGCAGCGAAGGGACCCAGAGGAAGGAAAGGGGTTTTTGTAGCTGCCTAATGTAAGACATTTTAAGGAGATATACATATAACTAAAGTGATTTTTTTGAAGGCTGTGTGCATGAAAGAGTATACATAACCCCTGAGCTTTTAAAGTAAAGTAAATAATAGTTGCGTTTACAATTTTTATTTAGGATTTTAATAGATTTGTATTTGCATTTGTATTTCTGGGTAACAAATTAAGAGTTTTTATTATGATGATTTTTATTTAGTTTACATAAAGCAAGATGTTCATGTTTTCCCTACCTTTTGGCCACTACAAATGAATCACATAGAATCCTTATCTCAATACAACTGGAAGAAAAAAAATAGTAGCTAATACTGGAGTTACTTATTGGTGAATAACAGTTCCACAAAGTGAGATTGGTGAGTCAGATGTTTTTTTATGATTGAGAAAAACATGGGAGGCTAGTCTAGAGGGCAAAATGTAGGGTTAGGGGGTTGCCTTCTGCCCTCATCAACTCATTCTCTCTCTTTCTCTTCCTTCCTACTCCAAGCAAGTAAGTGTGTACAACTTTCTTATACACTTGCACTTAAATTATCAGCTTAATATAGACTGTTATAACTATAATATGTATTATGAAAGCGTCTTGGTAATAACAAACCCAAAACCTATAACAGATACAAAAATGATAAAGAGAAAGAACCAAAACCAACATTATAAAAATCAGTTCTCAAAGACAGCAAGAGAGGAAGAAAGGAACTACAAAGCAATAAGAAAACAATGAACAAAATGAAAATAGTTAAATCCTTGCTACTGCTAAGTCGTTTCAGTCGTGTCCGACTCTGTGCGGCCCCATGGACTGCAGCCCACCAGGCTCCTCCGTCCATGGGATTTTCCAGGCAAGAGCACTGGGGTGGGGTGCCATTGCCTTCTCCTGTAACAGAGTCATGATGCCCAGCCAGTCTCCCTCCCGTGCCGGGCGGTGCCGCCTCCTTCTGGGCTTGGGCAGGGGCGGGATGTAGGTTGAGGGAGCTCGATGATTTAAACCGACGGAGGCTGCCCGAGCTCCCCCTTCCCTCCCTGCTCTCAGTCTCCTCGGCCGCTGCTCCGTGTTCTCCTTCTCTTCTTCCATCAGCCGGATCTGTTCGTTGATGGTGTCCAGCTGCTCCTGCAGCATCACAGTCAGCGTCTTGGCATCGGCCTGCCCGCTGGGCGACAGCTGAGTGGCCGAGCTGAAGAGGGAGTAAGTCCTTACCTATTAAAAATTACTCTAAATATAAATGGTTTAAATTCTCCGATTAGGAGAAATAGAGTGACCGAATAGATCAAAAAAGCAAAACCTAACTCAGTGCTGCCTACATGACACTTAAGCTGCAAGAACACTCACAGGCTGAGGGCGAAGGGATGGGAAAAAAAACACCCCATTCAAATGCAAACCAGAGGAGAGTAGGTGTGACTGTGTTTATGTCAGAGAAAATAGAGTGCAAGTCAGAAGCTATTACACGAGAAAGAAAGGTCACCATATAATGTAAAAGGGATCAACTTATTAAGTAGATATAAATATATTAAACAGGTATAGCAATTTTCATATATATACACCCAATATTGAAACATTCATCTATTTGAAACAAATATTAACAAATCTAAAGGCAGAAATAGGCAGAAATGTTAGCAGAGAACTTTAACACTCCATTTTCAACAATGGATAAATCATCCAGACAGAAAATCAACAAGGAAATAAAAGATTTGAACTTCATTTTAGACCAAAGAACCTAAAAAACATATTCTGAACATCCCATCCAAGAGCAGCAGAATACACATTCCTCTAACGTGCACATGAAAATTCCCCAGGGTAGATCACATAATAGGTCACAAAATAAGTCTTCACAAATTTATGAAGACTGAAATCATCATGCAATTTTTCTTTTTTATCACAAAGATGAAACTAGAAGTCAATAACAGGAGGAAAGCAGGACAATTTATAGATACGTGGAAACAACATGCTTCCAAATAGCCAGTGGATCCAAGAAGAAATAAAAAATAAAATAAAAATAAATAATGTCAAACAAACAAAAATTTAAAAAGAAAATTATGGGATGCAGTAAAATGTACTAAGAAGGAAATTCTAGTGACAAATGCCCACATTAGAAAGAAACAAAAATGATCTCAAACGCCCTAACCTTATATCTCAGTGAAGCAGAAAAAGAACAAATTAACCTCAAAGGTAGCATAAAGAAGGGCAATGGCACCCCACTCTTGCCTGGAAAACCCCATGGATGGAGGAGCCTGTAAGGCTGCAGTCCATGGGGTCGCTGAGGGTCGGACACGACTGAGCGACTTCACTTTTACGTTTCACTTTCATTCATTGGAGAAGGAAATGGCAACCCACTCCAGTGTTCTTGCCTCGAGAATCCCAGGGACAGGGGAGCCTGGTGGGCTGCCGTCTATGGAGTCGCACAGAGTCGGACATGACTGAAGTAACTTAGCAGCAGCATAGCAGAAATACATGAAACAGAGACTAGAAAGACAAAGATCAAAGAAACTAAAAGTTTTTCTTAAAAGATAAACAAATTTGAACAGTTAACTAATTAACAAGAAAGAGATGAATCAAATAAAATTATAAATGAAAGAGGACACATAACAACTGATCCCAGAGAAACACAAAGATGATGATATTTCAATGAACAATTAAATACTAACAAATTAGATAACCTAAAAGAAATGGACAAATTCCTAGAAACAACTTATCAATCCTGAATCTTGAAGTAGTAGAAACACTAAACTGTCCTGATAATGAAGTGCAACAGGGGCACTACAGGAAAGAAAATTACAAGCCAATGACCCTGATGAACACAGATGCAAATATCCTTAGCAAAACACTAGCAAACAGAATTGAAGAGCATGGAAAGAGGACCACACACTATGAGTATGTGGGATTTATCCCTGGGAATCAGGAAGGGTCCAACATACGCAAGTTAAGAATGTGATATATCTCCTTACTAGAAGGAAGGATAAAAATCTGATGAATATTTAAATAGATGCGGAGAAAGTATTTGATAAAATTCAACATCCTTTTATGATAAAAAGGTCTCAACAAATTTGTTATGGAAGGAATACACCACAAAAATAATAGGGTTCATATATGAGAAATCAACAGTTAACATCATACTTAGTGAAAAGTGAAAAGCCTTTTCCCCATGACCAGGAATAAGACATAGATACTCACTCTTGCCTCTTCTATTCAACATAGTACTGGGACCCCCATTGCTGTTGTTAGTCACTAGCCTGTGTCTGACTTTTTGTGACCCCATGGACTGTAGCATCCCAGGCTTCTGTCCTTCAGTATTTCCCTGAGTCTGCTCACATTCACTTCAATTGAGTTGGTGATGCCATCCAACCATCTCATCTTCTGTCATCCTCTTCTCCTTTTGTCTTCCGTCTTTCCCAGCATCAGAGTCTTTCCCAATGAGTTGGCACTTTCTATCAGATGGCCAAAGTGTCAGTTTTACTCAGCATTGATTTCCTTTAGTGATTGACTGATTTATCTCCTTGCTGTCCAAGGGGCTCTCAAGAGTCTTCAACACAATTTGAAAGCACCAATTCTTCAGCACTTAGCCTTTTTTTATGGTCCAATTCTCACACTGATATGTAACTACTGGAAAAATTATAGCTTTGACTGTATGGACCTTTTTTCCATGGCTGGTAACCTGGAAGTCTGGTTTCCTTCAGAGATGACCCAGGGAATTTATTCTGCTTGGCTGTCACAGGAGCACCGTCGCTGACAATGATAATCCCACAGGGAGCTTTGGAAGGTTTTGAAGCCCAGTTCCCAACCCTAGGGACTCCAAATTAATTGATATGAGATGCAGTCTGGATATTGGGATTTTTAAAAATGTGTATAGTTGTCAAAGATAAATGAAGCTGGATACTAACGTAAGTTAATCAGTGATGCACAATTGCAGTGGGGAAGAGTTCAGTCTGAACTGAGCTCAGCTATGCTTGGGTGACCAGGTGCTTTAAATGAGAATGAAGGGATAGGAAGTGGGGGTGATGAATGAGGGCCTAGCAGAGTCAGGGAAGGAAAAGTCACAGAATATGGGAAGGAGGCTGGTCCACAGGAAACCCACCTGGGTTGGTTCATGAGCACTTCTGGAAGTCAGGCTTCTGCCCTCCAACAGAGCCTGGGACTCAGGCCCCATTTGCACCTTGTGGGCTGGAACAAAATCCTCCTGGCAGCTTTGAGTTTTCACAGGCAGGCACTCAAGGGGAGCTTAGGTCATCCTAGGGACGTGGCTTGAACTGGTTAGAAACAGGTTATTGTTTTAGGAAAGTCTTTCTAGGCCAAGGTTGAGCACTGGTGGAGAACAGGGCTTGGTTAACATGGCTAGAAATTGGTTGAGAGAATCTTTGTCTCAGCCAAGTCTGAGAAACGCTGATCCAGGATTGTCAATGCCTGCCCCTGTCTCTGCTCTGAGGTCCAGGCTGCTCTTCATAGGAGGCTGATTCCTGATGTGCAGGCCTTTAAGACAGGATTAAACTGTTTCCTTTTCTCCTGGCCCCCCTCCCCCTTTACCTACATTTTTTGCTAGACTCTGATTAAGAGTGAAAATTGAAAGTGTTAGTCCCTCACTTGTGTCAGACTCTTTGCGATCCCATGGACTGTAGCCCACCAAGTTCTTCTGTCCATGGAATTCTCCAGGCAAGAATATTGGAGTGGGTAGCCATTCTCTTCTCCAGGGGATTTTTCCCAACCCAGGGATCAAACTCTGGTCTTCCGTATTGCAGGCTGATTCTTTACCATCTGTCATAAGAGTACATTTGCCTTCTCACCTGTGGACTTAATTCTTTCCTGCCTGTGAGAACTTCCCTCCACTTTAGCATCTGAGGATCATGCTTCCTTCTCTGCACTGCCCACCCCCACATACACAGGGACCGCCCCCCAACCATGCTCTCAGATGGGCGAAGCTGTGGTCCCCCCCCACCCCCCACCCCCACAGCTGCTTTTCTGTGACTTGGCCATCAGCCAGCTGCCTGGGCCTCTCCTATGCCTCGTTCAGTTAAGCTCTGTGGGGCTGGCTTCTCCTCTCCAGGCTCTTGCCTCTGACCCTGAACTTTCTTTACCTCATGGCATAACTCTGAGGTGGGGGAGTTTGTGGGGTTCACTGAGGGGCAGGGAGACTGGAGCTTCTCACCCGACTTCTGCTCACTGCTCATTCTAATGCAGCACTTTCCACTGAGAGAGTTCTTAAGATCATCACGTTATTAACTCATTAACAAACATTCTGTGAGTGACTTGGGAGTCTATTTTTAGTTTTATAGAGTGATCAGAGTTAATGGTTGTTACAGCATTTTCAGCTAGAAGCCAGGGGAGGGGTATGACTTTCTGAGTCAGTCAGACTTGTGTGTTTGTCCTCAGTCACTTCAGTTGTGACCCCATGACTCTTTGTGACCCCATGGACCATAGCCTAGCAGGTTCCTCCATCCAAGGGATTTCCCAGGCAAGAGTTCTGGAGTGGGTAGCCATGCTCTCCACTGAGGGATCCTCCCAACAGGGATTGAACCCGGGTTTCCTGCACTGCAGGCAGAGTCTTTACCATCTGAGCCACCAGGGAAGCTCTCAGTCAGACTATTGTCATGAAAAGATAAAACAGAATGGGTCAACATCCTTGGTAATTTCAAAATGTCTTCTAAGACTTGAGTTGCTCAGGTGGAATAAAGGTTTTTATTATTATAAAAAGAACATAAACATTTTGTTATTGGGTGTTTATCACATGACCAGACATTGTTTCTACTTTTAAAAAAACTGTTGCGTGGGATATCATACATGTACGAAAATATAAAAAATAACTGAATATATGATGTACAAACATATATGAGGAAAAGAGACAACAGATACTGTGGTAGAAGAACAGGGAAGCTCTGGTGAGGAGCAGACATTTGGAAGTCTTACTGAGAAAACATCACTGAAATTGTCTCGGAGACAGTAGAATTTTAGCAGGTATAGATGTGGAGACATGGCCTGGGCATCCCAGGCCCGGAACCTCGAGGGCAAGGGTGAAGCAGTGGAAAACTTGGTGGGATAACTTCAATGTGCTGACATTATCAGCATGTGTGGTTTCAGAGAGGTGTGCACCCAGCTCTTAGTGCTGAGAAAGTGAAGTCGCTCAGTAGTGTCCGACTCTTCGTGACCCCATGGACTATATCCTACCAGGCTCCTCTGTCCATGGAATTTTCCAGGCAAGAGTACTGGAGTGGGTTGCCATTGCCTTCTCCAGGGGATCTTCCCGACGCAGGGATTGAACCCTGGTCTCCCGCACTGCAGGCAGACGCTTTACCCTAAAGTGCCCATCAAAGCATGCCATTGAATGACTGACCTTGGAGACATTCCTCGAGCGGCCCACTAGGTGGCGCTCTGTCTTCTTTGGCAGCGTCTTCCTAGTCCCTCATAATAAGGGGTATAATCCTTGGAATTACTGCTGAGATGTACCACAAATAGATAAACGCTGAGACAGTGTAGCCTTCCTGTCTCTGTGGATGGAATGCTGGGAAGGAGGATTTCCAAGTGACATGGAAAACACCACCAGATAATTGAGATTCCTTACCTGTGGGTGTGATAATCCAGAACTCTTTTTACCTTGGAAAAATTTTGTGTCTGTTCACGATTCTTCCATTTAATTCTTTTATTTAAAGTTTTCCACTCCTGAAGGATGGAATGAAGAATGTCAAAAAAAATTCTATACCTTGCATTTGTTTGAAACTCATCTACTGAATCTATTTAAATTAAAACGTATCTAACCTTTGGTGACTGCAACCATGAAATTAAATGACGCTTACTCCTTGGAAGAAAAGTTATGAGCAACCTAGATAGCATATTCAAAAGCAGGGATATTACTTTGCCGACTAAGGTCCGTCTAGTCAAGGCTATGGTTTTTCCACTGGTCATGTATGGATGTGAGAGTTGGACTGTGAAGAAGGCTGAGCGCCGAAGAATTGATGCTTTTGAAGTGTGGTGTTGGAGAAGACTCTTGAGAGTCCCTTGGACTGCAAAGAGATCCAACCAGTCCATTCTGAAGGAGATCAACCCTGGGTGTTCTTTGGAAGGAATGATGCTAAAGCTGAAACTCCAGTACTTTGGCCACCTCATGGGAAGAGTTGACTCATTGGAAAAGCCTCTGATGCTGGGAGGGATTGGGGACAGGAGGAGAAGGGGACGACAGAGGATGAGATGGCTGGATGGCATCACTGACTCGATGGACATGAGTCTGAGTGAACTCTGGGAGTTGTTGTTGGACAGGGAGGCCTGGCGTGCTGCGATTCATGGGGTCGCAAAAAGTCAGACATGACTGAGCAACTGAACTGAACTGAACCTTCCATTTTGGAAACAGGATTATTGAGGTCTAAATGTCTGTAATCTGAAAGTCATACAACAGAAATATTATAGAAAGGGATTTTTTAAAGGTATAACTGAAGAAGAAAATAGAATCTGAAAAAGATTAGACACAGACAAATATACAACTTAATATACATATATCTGAATCATTTTGCTGTATACCTCAAACAGCAAACATTGTATATCAACCACGTCAGTAAAAATGGTTATAAGATTTAAAAAAAGAGAAGAAACACCCAACAGCAAAAAATATATATAGCTAATAACTTTTGATTACAATCAATGTATTCTGGAAATTGTTGACATATGCAAACTCCAGGAGATAGTGAAGGACAGCGAAGTCTGGCATGCTGCAGTCCATGGTGTCACAAAGAGATGGACACAACTTAGTGACTGACTAACAAATAAAATCCACAAATTAAATTATAGCATAACTGTGTCATATGTTAATTTTTTTGTTTTTTACATGTTGATTTTTAAATGTATAACTTTTCATATGAATTCATCAAGCATTATTTTTGCCATAGATTTTGACATCTTTAGAGATAGATTGGCAGGTATTTTAATAAATATGCAGTAAGTGACAATTAAAATCCAAGTTCTCTGGAATAATTATGCTTTCAATTACCCCTATTAGCACCACAGAGCACATTTTTTTTGTTGTCACTTCTCAATGAAACAAGAAATGTTGTCCTTATGTGCCCTTTACAGGTTCTCTACCTACTTAAATGTTTAAAAATTACTTAGAAGAAAGATATTTAAAAGAGCAATAATAGAAACATGTGTCAGTAAAATCACATTTTTTTATGGAATTCTGATAGGAAAGTGGTAACAAAGGTTTCTAAGACTCCTCATTGAGGATTAAAAAGCAAAATTAGAGGAGGATGCAGACAAGTAATAAGCAAATGAACAAAACTTAAAGATGTGGTACATACATACAATGAATTATTACTTAGCCACTAAAAGGGACAAATAGGGTCATTTGTAGAGATGTAGATGGATCTAGAGTCTGTCATTCAGAGTGAAGTACATCAGAAAGAGAAAAAACAAATATCATCTATTAATGCATATATATGAAATCTCGAAAAATGCTTCTGATGAACCTATCTGCAGGCCAGGAATAGAGATGCAGGCACAAAGAAGAGACACGTGTACACAGTGGGGGAAGAGGAGGGTGAGATGAATTGAGAGCTTGCTGCTGCTGCTGCTGCTAAGTCGCTTCAACCGTGTCTGACTTTGTGCGACCCCATAGATGGCAGCCCACCAGGTTCGCCCGTCCCTGGGATTCTCCAGGCAAGAACACTGGAGTGGGTTGCCCTTTCCTTCTCCAATGCATGAAAGTGAAAAGTGAAAGTGAAGTCGCTCAGTTGTGTCCAACTCCTAGTGACCGCATGGACTGCAACCTTCCAGGCTCCTCCATCTATGGGATTTTCCAGGCAAGAGTAGTGGAGTGGGGTGCCATTGCCTTCAAATAGATAGCTAGTGCAAACCTGCTGTCCAGTATAGAGAGCTCAATTTGGTGCTCTGTGATAACCTAGGGGGGTGGAATGCCAGGGATGGAGGCTCAAGAGGAAGGGGATGTATGTATGCAGATAACTGACTCACTTCATTGCACAGCAGAAACTAACAAGCACTATAATGCAATTATAATCCAGTTTTTAACAAAAGACAGAGTCTGTGAGTAGAATTTCGATGTGTTAGATGCCTGAATGCAGTAGGATATAATAAACATGGGTGAAGGAGGAGAAACTAACAAAATGGACACAAGGTTTTGTTTTTTTCCCTATCTTTTTATTGTTTGGAGATGAATTTCTAACTTGTCTGGGAAGACCATTGAGATAACGTGCTGACAGCTATTTAGGAAAGTGACTTTCCTTCATATTTCAGATCACATTTCTGACCAGCACCCTCTGCACCACGTCTCCTGCATCACTGATACATGTGTGTGGGCTGAGCTGCACCCTTGACAGATTCTCTTCTTGAGGTCTGGAAGACTACCCCCGCTTTCCCTGTGAATCCTTCAAGGCTCAGGCTGAACGTCTGTCCTCTCGACAAAGCCGATCACGGTCACGTGCTGCACAGGGAGTGCTGATGTTCACCAACTTTAAAGCTTCTCGCCCTCTTCCTAGATACCCACTAAACCCTTTCCTAGCTCCTTTCCTAGTTCCTTATGGTAGACAGTGAAGAGGAACTAAACAGCCTCTTGATGAAAGTTAGAAGAGTGAAAAAGCTGGCTTAAAACTCAAAAAACTAAGATCATGGGATCCAGTCCCATTACTTCATGGCATATAGATGGGGAAATAATGGAAACAGTGAGGCTTTAATTTCTTGGGCTCCAAAATCACTGCAGATGATGACTGCAGCCACAAAACTAAAAGATGCTTCTTGAAAGAAAAGTTAGGACAAACCTAGACAGCATATTAAAAAGCAGAGACATTACATTGCTGACAAAGGTCTGTCTAGTCAAAGCTATGTTTTTTCCAGTAGTCATGTGTGGATGTGAGAGTTGGACCATAAGGAAGACTGAGTGCTGAAGTACTGATACTTTCGAACTGTGGTGTTGGAGAAGTCTCCTGAGAGACCTTTGAATTGCAGGGAGATCAAAGTAGGCAATCCTAAAGGAATTCAATCCTGAATATTCATTGGAAGAACTGAGGCTGAAGCTCAAGCTCCAATACTTTGGCCACCTGATGCAAAGAACTGATTCACTGGAAAAGACCCTGATGCTGGGAAAGATTGAAGGCAGAAGAAAAAGGGGATGATAAAAGACAAGATGGTTGGATGGCATCACTGACTCAATGGACATGAGTTTGAGCAAGCTCCAGGAGTTGGTGAAAGACAGGGAAGCCTGGGGTGCTGCAGTCCATGGGGTCGCAAAGAGTCAGACGTGATTGAACAACTGAGCTGAACTGAGAACTGGTTCATTCCAGGGATTCACCTGAGAAAGAACATAAAAGAGCTGGAGAAATTAGAAAACATAAACTAAATAAAATGGGAGCACTGAATATGGAATAGAAAAAGTGAAACAAATGAAATAAAAAGTAAAAGATCCTCATATACTCTAGTTGTTTTTAAACATGTCTGCTCACTAGAAACATATCTGGAGCTCTAGGGGAAAAAAGCAGTACCTGGGCATTTGTATTTTTCAAAAAATTCCAAGATAATTCTGATATGCATCTGGGTTTTAAAAAGTGATTACAGATTTTCCTATTAGTACTTAGTTTTGGTGATATACAGTTCTATTATTTTTCTGTTGACCAATCAGGATACAATGGTATTAAGTGAGTAATAGTTAAATAGTCACAATAGCAAAAGTTGTTTATCATTTTCACAATCAATAGCCAGACAAAAATAAAAGATAATTGCGATTACAAGCCATAATGGGAACATGATTAAATTAACAATATCAAGTACTTACATACAGTTTGGGGGGTGATGCAGAGCGATGTGGTGAGTGGAAGTGTGTGCGTGCACACGTTGTCATCTGCTCAGCCAGTCTATGTCTTTCTGTTGGTGCATTTAATTCATTTACACTTAAGGTTATGATCAATATGTATGATCCTATTACCATTTTCTTAATTGTTTCAGGTTTATTTTCTGTAGGTAGGTCTTTTCTTCTCTTTTTTCCTGCCTAGAGAAGTTCCTTTAGCATTTTTTATAAGGCTGGTTTAGTGCTGTTGAATTCTCCTAACTTTTGATTGTCTGGAAAGCTTTTGAAATCTGAACAAGAGTCTCACTGGTTAGAATAGTCTTGATTGTAGGTTATTCCCTTTCATCACTTTAAATATGTCATGCAATTCCCTTCTAGCTTGTAGAGTTTCTGTTGAGAAATCAGCTGATTGCCTGATGGGAGTTCCCTTGTATGTTATTCATCATTTTCCCTTTGTTGCTTTTAACGTTTTATCTCTGTCCTTAATTTTTGTGAGTTTGATGACAGTGTCTCTATGTGTGTTCCTCCTTGGAATTATCCTGCCTGGGGTTCTCTGTGCTTCCTGGACTTGGCCGATTCTTTTCTTTCTCATGTTAGGGAAGTTTTCAGCTATTATCTCTTCACGTATTTTCTCAGGTCCTTTCTCTCTCTCTTCTCCTTTTGGGGCCCCTATAATGCCAATGGCTATGCATTTAATGTTTGCATAATGGGGAACCTTCCCAGACAGCTGCTGCCAGTCCCCACCATCCCTGTGGTGAGCCCCTGCTGACCCACACCTCCATAGGAGACCCTCCATCAGTAGCAGGTAGTTTGGGTTCAGTTTCCTGTGGAATCACTGCTCCTTTCTTCTGGGTCTTGGTGTGGGAAAGGTTTTGTTTGTGCCCTCCAAGATTAGAGTCTCTGTTTCCCCTAGTCCCGTGGAGGTCTTGTAACCAAATCCCGCTGGGCTTCAAGGTCAGATGCCCTGGGGATTCTCAGTCCCTTGGTCAGGTCCCAGGCTGGGAAGCTTGATGTGGAGCTCTGAGCCTTCTCAACAGTGGGAGGACTCCTCCGGCATTATTGTTCTCCAGTTGGTGGGTCACCCACTGGCAGGAATGGGATTTGCTTTTATCTTGATTGTCTCCCTCCTACCATCTCACTGCGGCGTCTTTGTTTTTGGACGTGGGGTGTCTTTTTTTGGTAGGTTCCAGTGTCCTCCTGCTGATGGCTGTTCATCAGCTAGCTGTGATTTTGGCGCTCTCACGGGAGGAGATGAGTGCACGACCTTCTACTCTGCCGTCTTGAACCAGAAGCCCTTCAGATAAAACGTCAACAATCATTTCTTCAGGGACATCTGCCTAGTCTCCTAAACTATACCTCCTCCCAACATGTTCCTTGGACTGAGTTTATATCTTTAGTCTCTACACTGTCCACTGTTACAGCCCCAGATCTTTACACACTGCTTAGCACAAAGGAGAATAATAGAGATCAATTACTTGAATTATTTTACTTATTAGGCAGTGACATAAACATTCTTTTCACGTATCTTTCTTCCACTATACTTTGAAGTTCTTGAAACCATAAGCCAGGACTTTCATTGCTAGCACAGTGCTGGCACAGAATTGGCATCTAAAAGGACTGAATGAATGACTGAATGGAACAGTTAGTAACAGAAGTATCTGTGCTTGGTCCCTGTGCTGAGAGGGCTGGGATGGGACAGTTCGGTGTAGTAGGATGACACTGGTGCACAGAGAATCTTGAAAGCCATCACACTGCCTGGACAGGAACACACATCTTCTTGAGACTTCTGAGCATCATGTACGTAAAACAGGAGCAGGTACTAAAAGTGCCTGACTATTCATGAGCTAGGTTTTTTCCTACTCTTTGGAGAAAAGATATGGGTGGAGAGGTGTGAGTGAAGAGAGAGCCTGCATTTTCTGGGTAAGAGTATAAGCTTTAGTGGAGCACTGAGAATGAGGTGTGAGGAGACAGGCTTTGGGGCAAATACAAATACAGGACAAGTGCAAAAAATTGGACATGGAAGAATGAATTTTAAGAAGTCATGGTTTATAAATTCATGTTCAGTGAGGAACACAAAAGTATTTAATTATTGTGGGTGTAGGACTGTTTCTTCAAATGTAACTCTGTACTGACATGTGATACCCTGAAGTGAACAGATTTATTTAGCAAAGAAGAAAATATGTATTTCCTAATGATCTTACCACACAGCTATGTCATTTGATTTGCAACGATATTTCATGAGTAGTTCAGGTAATCACTTTACACATAGAAACTGAGACTCTGAGGAGCTAAGAAGCCTTAACCAAATTCACAACTGGAACATGAAAACACAACATTAATGCATGCACCTGTGTTCTCTCCCACCCTCCATGTTACTACTGAATAAAGAGGACAGAATATTTTATTCATTATTTTATAATTAACTTTAAAAAATTATTCTTGGAGAATAGTTTATTTATAATATTGTGTTACAATTGTGTTACAATTTAAGATGCTACAGTTGTGTTACAATTTCAGATGTGCAGCAAAGTGAAACAGTTATACACATATCCACTATTACCTAGATTCTTTTCCCATACAGGTCATTGGATGACTAAAGAAATCACTAATTAAGAAAAGAATCTTATAAAAATTTTATAGAACTATAAGAAACAAATCTTATTTTTATGCCTTTTGAATATCAAGCATATGTGCCTATTTACTAGCAGGGGAACTCTATTATTTAAGTCCATTTCCTCAGATAGGTTGCAACAATTAACCGCTTTTTTAATTAATTAACTACCTTGTTAAACAGCCATTTGTTGATGCCAGCCAGAAGATTAAACTGCAAATAAGGTAGAGTCTCTTTTCTCAAGGAATTTCCCCTTCCTGGAAAGATGTTGTGATAGAAAATGAGAACTCAGTGTATTTAAATGCACGGATAGAAAATAGACACAGAGTTATAGAAGCATCTAATTCCATCTAGATGTGGGCTCAAGAAGGCTTTCTAGAACTTGGCTTAAGATGTGCCTTACAGGTTGCGGAAACACTTCAGGCATTGGGCCCAATATACCTATAGACTGAAGATGATAGGGAGGACAATTTGTGTGTGTGTGTGTGTGTGTGTGTGTGTGTGTGTGTGTGTGTATGCACATGATTTGACTACAATCAAGTGAATGTCTTGCTAAAGCACAATTTAATGATCAGAGACAAATATGAATAATATTCAAAGGGTCTTATATGTTATGTCAAAGTGTTCAAGCTTTATAAGTACACAATGAGGAATGCTTTAAAGGGAATGTTGTGACTATATCTCCATTTAGATAGGGGCTCTGTCTGGGTGAAGGGAAGATTAAAGAGCACAACACCAGAGATATTTTATTTGATTATTTTTAGTCCAATTTATCTCATGAAGCAAATATCAATCTAATTAATATATTCATGAATGAAACAATGATAATACAAATGTACAAAATAACAAGAAATTGTACCCAATTGTACACAAGGAATAGAACACAATGCAATTTCCTCCTATTTTATCATTTTGTTTACTTAAAATAGCATCTGGAAATGTTGAGACTTCAGATTCTAGACCTGCATTTCAAGTCTCCAAGGTAAGGTAAGCCATCAAATGATGAATTCATTCAGAAAATTCAACAAGAAATTCATTATAAAAGGTAATTAACTGTCTAATTCAGAAAACATGATTAAAAATTATTTCTGAAAATAACAAACAAAGGAGAATTCATGAAAAAGATGCTGGAAACCCACGATGTCAGGCAATGAGTGATCAAGGCTGACATATGTGGGGAGCATACTAAGTTTATATATCATCTGGAACACATGATTGAAGGCTTTTATCTTATTTTGTCATGCTTGAAGGTATTTACTTTTGTTTGTTAAGAGAATATTCTTAAATGATAGAAGATTGAGAATCCAGCCAATGCTTGAAGAGGAGCAGTAATAGTTAATATTATGGACAGATGTTTATTTCTCTTACATTTTTCATGCATACAATGACAAGCACAGATATACCTTGGATTTAAAGTCCTACACGATTCATGTTGATGTATAGCAAAACCAATACAATATTGTAAAGTAATTAATCTCCAAATAAAATAAATAAATTTATATTAAAAAAATAAAGTCCTATAAGGAAATTGTACTACTATATTTGGGATGGCAAATTGTTTTCTATTGATCAGAGTTTCTGGGACTCAGACAAATAGGCAAGAGTGAAGATCAATCTGGAGCATTAAGGGCTAAGACTGAATTTCTGCAAGTGGTATTAAGCATCATCTTTCTGAGTGATAATATTTACTTTATTACAAAAAGTAATATTCTTGAAAATAAGCCAAAAGGAGAAAGATTGCTGAACTATTTCTCCAAGTTGTACCCCGAGGATAATTACAGGCTTGCACTCCCTGCCAGGCTGCTATGAATGATAGACTCCAGGATACAACAGGGTTCACAGAGAGGTTCCTTTTCACTCATCCTGTGGAGTCAGAGGACTCAAAAAGTAACTTATCTTTCAAGATATGGCCAAAAGAAAAAAAAAAAAAAAAGAAATCAAGTGGAAGTTTTTTTTAATTGCATATTCATTCCAAACTGATGTTTTAAAAATTCTGCTATATCCAGCCATTCTGACTCTAATTATTCTTAAACTTTGTTGGAATCAGAATCACTTGAAGAGCTTATTGATTAAATATTTCCCTGGGATATACACAAAACTACTAAGCCTAATCCTAGGGGATGTCTTATGGTTCCTTTCTGCTTTGCGAAGTATAAAATGAGCAGGCTTCTCTTCTATGGGTGAACTATGGTGCAGCAGAATAAAGTGAATTTTTAAAGTTCCTGTCCTCTCCCCATAACTCATATTTACTTCTGTTTCATTGATATAATTTAGGGAAAGGAAAGATCAGTACAAATAGTATAGTCAAAAGTTTATTAATCATGGCAGTTTCAGTTAGTTAAATTCAAGGATTTAATTTTCCAAGGAGGAAGACACAGTCATGGTAATATTTGAATCTTTACAATGATTATTATCTGAGACCTGCTATTTGTAGAAATCTAGATCTGAATTGGCAAGTGTGGCCTTAAATCTGTAGCTCTGGATTGGAACTGCAACTAAAGAGAAAATTCAAGAGATTTGTACAGTAAATGCAATGTGAAATGATGGACCCAGACATCAGGGAGTTGAGAGGGAAGTGTCAAAAGATTACCAAATCTCTTCTTGGCCACAACCCCTTTGTGGAGAAGGAGGTCTCCATAATGAACTGAACCCAGCAAACTCCTGGGACCATAGGAACTGTCATAGTTGACCCATGCTAACCTAATTTTTATACCTAAAGAGGCATTTCTCTGGCTCAGGGGTTGTCTTAAAGTGCTGCTGAGGTGTGCATGCTCAGTTTCTCAGTCCTGTCTGACTTTTTGTGACCCTGTGGACTGCAGCCTGGCAAGCTCCACTGCCCACAGGGTTGTCCAGGCAAGAATATTGGAGTGGGTTGCCATTTCCGCCTTCAGAGGATCTTCCCAACACAAGGATCGAACCAGCATCTCCTGTGGCTCATGCATTGACAGGCAGAGTCTTTACTGCTGAGCCACAGGTGAAGCCCTAAAGTTCTGTTAGCCCTTAATGTTTTGATTTCACAGTAACTATATGAAAATTGATTCATATACTAGTTTCTTTAAGAAAATTCCTTTATTTATACTTAGCAAAGAAAATGAGATGACTTAAATATTTTTATTGATTGTGCAGTAATTTTTTGTTAGAATTGACTTCAGTATTTTAGAGCTTCTCCTAGAAATAGTAAGTGAATACAAAGCAAAAATAAAAATTTCAAAAATTCACAAAAATAAGGATTCTTAACTTTACTTACTTTTAGGAGATTCACTCATTTGAACATGAAAATGATTTTTTTTTTTTTTTACAAATTTCTGTTCTTTCTTAGTGTATGTTCTTTGGAAAAGATTATATCTGTGAGATACTTGCAAGTTGGAGGAAATTGATTAGCTATCAAAGAAGGTTAAAAAAGGGCATGACATGCTTTTTAGAACATTGTGTCATGGCCTGTGGGTTATAGAACATCAAGCTTTCTTTCACAGTGAACACTTTTGTTTCCTGTATCAAAAAAACAGAGCACAGTACCGTGACTTAGTAGAACTTCAATTTTGCTATCATGTGGTTTTTCTTAGCTTCATTGGAAATTTATTGTATTAAAGCAAGCTTTATGCTGTCATTTTTTCTGTGCATGCTGCTTTTGTTTCCATATCACATTGTATCCATTTTTCTCAATGTCTAATTATAATTTTTTTATCTTTCCCTTCTATTTTATTGATTAAACTTGTATGTTTACCTATCTTCTTTGTTTAATTTCATTTTCTCAATGCTGCTGATATGTAGAGACAGAGATGATCTTGCATGTAGCCATGTTGCTAAATTCTCTTGCAAACTATAATAGCTTGTAGATCCTTCTGAATTGTCAACATGTATAAAATGTCTGGGAATAGTGAAGATCTTTTTTCAAATTCTTAGAATCAAAACATTTTTTCCTAAACTTACTGCACTGACCAGGACCTTAAATATAATATTGGAAAAATGGCAAAAGCAGGTATACTCTGTATGATGTCAATTCTTTGACATTTTGGGGGAACTTCTTCTATGGTTCAAATATACAATTAATTTTGGAGTCAGTATATTATGCATGTTTGAGAAAACTGCCAGTGTTGACGGAAGTATTCTATTTCATTAAAGCAAACTTCTTAATTTTGATGTTCCAGTCTTCCATATCTCTTGGGTTTTCATGCTTTGTCACACACACATTCTCTCACATGAGAGAGATGTGTTAAATTCTCCACTTATGATTTTGGATTCTCCAATTATGGATTTGTATATTTTTTTTTCTGTATTGGTATTTAGTTATATTTCCATTATTTATATCAAGGCTAGACCAAGAGGTCCCCAAACTTTCTGGCATGCGGACCTGTTTTGTGGAAGATGACTTTTCTGTGAATCCAGGGCTAGGGGTAGTGGGAGGGGAGAGGGAGGATGGTTCAGGTATTAAAGTGAGCGATGGAGAGCCATGGGGAGCAGAGATGCAGCTTCCCTCCCTCCCCAGCTGCTCACCACCTGCTGTGCGGCCGGGTTCCTAACAGGCCATGGGCCAATACTGGTGGTCCAGGGGTTAGGGATCCCTGGGCAAGACTGTAATACTCATCTAAGTTTATAATTATTACATATTCCTACGGATTAAATCTTTTATCATCTTGAAATTTATTACTTGTACCCACTAAAGATCCTTGCCTTAAAGGCTCTTTGGTCTGAAATTAATATAGATATACCAGGTTTTCTTTTTTGCTTAGTGTTTGCATCTTTTTCTTTTAAAATGTGATTACTATCATATTAATGTATGCCTCATTAAAAAATTAGTCAAGCACACTTGGTAATATATTTAGAATATTTTGCCCACTTGATTTAAAATGCTTATGGTTATATTTGAGTTTAAAAGTACTATCTTACCATCTGTTTTCAATTTAAGCCATCTTGTCTCTTTTTTATCCAGTTTCTTTTTCCTTTACATTTACTTCTCTTCTTATTCTTCTTGAAATCAAATATTTTTGTTATTTATTTTTTCCAGTTTGCTAGCTTGCTAGTCATAGTTTATTTTAAATTAGAGGGTGATTACTTTACAATTCTGTGATGATTTCTGCCACACATCAACACACATTGGCCATAGGTATGCATATATCCCATCCCTCTTGAATTCCCCTCTCACGTCTTTTCCCAGCCCACCCTGTAAGTTATCATGGAGCACTGGCTTTGGGTTCCCTGCATCACACAGCAAACTCCCACCAGCCACTCATTTCACATATGATAATGTATATATTTCAATGCTATTCTTTCAAATAGTCATACATTTAAAAATTCTCTTTTCAGTTCAATTCAGTTCAGTCTTTCAGTTCTGTCTGACTCTTTATGATCCCATGAATCGCAGCACGCCAGGCCTCCCTGTCCATCACCAACTCGTGGAGTTCCCTCAAACTCACGTCCATCAAGTCGGTGATGCCATCCAGCCATCTCATCCTCTGTCGTCTTTCCTCCTGCCCCCAATCCCTCCCAGCATCAGAATCTTTTCCAATGAGTCAACTCTTCGCATGTGGTGGCCAAAGTACTGGAGTTTCAGCTTTAGCATCATTCCTTCCAAAGAAATCCCAGGGTTGATCTTCAGAATGGACTGGTTGGACCTCCTTGCAGTCCAAGGGACTCTCAAGAGTCTTCTCGGACACCACAGTTCAAAAGCATCAATTCTTTGGCACTTAGCTTTCTTCGCAGTCCAACTCTCACATCCATACATGACCACTGGAAAAACCATAGCCTTGACAAGATGGACCTTTGTTGGCAAAGTAGTGTCTCTGCTTTTCAATTCTCTTTTAGTGGTTACCTAATTTTAAAATTATAACAGTATAATAAAGAGTAGTATTTTATTGCTTTATAAACAATGCAAAAAATTTGGATGATTTTAACTCTTTCTATCCTTCTCCCACCTTTAGGGCTGTTTGTCATATATTTTCATTCTGCATGTAATTTAAAACACACAGGTCTTACTGACATTGTTACAGAGACAATATGTTGATTTAAAGTCACTCACCCATTTGACTCCTCCATTGTCTTTAGTTACTTCCTACACTGAACAAGCTTTCACCTGGGTCCATTTCTCCTTTGCATGAAGAACTGATTTTCATCTTTCTTTTAGAGGAATTCCATTGTAGAAGAACTTTCTCAATTCTTCTCAGTTTTGCTTTTATTTTTTAAGAACATTTTTTTTTTTGCAGGATATAGAATTCCAGTTATTTTCCTTTTTATCTTTAAAGGTATCCTGTTTTCTGGCTGATGTCATTGCTGTTCTGAAGTCAGTTTCAATATTATTGTTGCTCATTGGAAGATAATATTCCATTTCTCAATTACTGCTCTAAAGGTTCTTTTTTGTATTTGAGTTTCAGTAGTTTAATTATTATGCACTTCTGTATCCATGTGTGATACCTATGTATGTATATATGTATGAATCTATCAGTCCATTCATCTTTGAAATTGCAGAGATTCATGAACCATGAACTTCCAGATGTTCAGGCTGGTTTTAGAAAAGGCAGAGGAACCAGAGATCAAATTGCCAACATCCGCTGGTTCATCAAAAAAGCAAGACAGTTCCAGAACATCTATTTCTGCTTTATTGACTATGCCAAAGCCTTTGACTGTGTGGGTCACAATAAACTGTGGAAAATTCTTCAAGAGATGGGAATACCAGACCACCTGACCTGCCTCTTGATAACCTATATGCAGGTCAGGAAACAACAGTTAAAACTGGACATGGAACAACAGACTAGTTCCAAATAGGAAAAGGAGTACGTCAAGGCTGTATATTGCCACCCTGCTTATTTAAGTTCTATACAGAGTACATCATGAGAAATACTGGGCTGGAAGAAGCACAGCTGGAATCAAGATTGCCAGGAGAAATATCAATAACCTCAGATATGCAGATGACACCACCCTTATGGCAGAAAGTGAAGAGGAACTAAAAAGCCTCTTGATGAAAGTGAAAGAGGAGAGTGAAAAAGGTGGCTTAAAGCTCAACTTTCAGAAAACTAAGATCATGGCATCTGCTCCCATCACTTCATGGGAAATAGATGAGGAAACAGTGGAAACAGTGTCAGACTTTATTTTGGGGGGCTCCAAAATCACTGCAGGTGATGATTGCATCCATTAAATTAAAAGACGCTTACTGCTTGGAAGAAAAGTTATGACCAACCTAGATAGCATATTGAAAAGCAGAGACATTAGTCTGCTGACTAAGGTCCATCTAGTCAAGGCTATGGTTTTTCCTATGGTCATGTATGGATGTGACAGTCGGACTGTGAAGAAAACTGAGTGCCAAAGAATTGATGCTTTTGAACTGTGGTGTTGGCGAAGACTCTTGAGAGTCCCTTGGACTGCAAGGAGATCCAACCAGTCCATTCTAAAGGAGATCAGTCCTGGGTGTTCATTGGAAGGAATGATGCTAAAGCTGAAACTCCAATACTTTGGCCACCTTATGCGAAGCATTGACTCATTGGAAAAGACTCTGGTGCTGGGAGGGATTGGGAGTAGGAGAAGGGGACGACAGAGGATGAGATGGCTGAATGGCATCACCGACTCGATGGACATGAGTTTGAGTGAATTCTAGGAGTTGGTGATAGAAGGGAGGCCTGGCGTGCTGTGATTCATGGGGTCGCAAAGAGTTGGACACGACTGAGAGACTGAACTGAACTGAACTGAACTTGAATCTTCAACTGGATATAATCCATCATTTTGACAAACTTTTTGGTCATTATCTCTTTATATATTGCTTCTGTTATGATTCTCTGCCTATGTTTCTCTGAAATATCCATTGTACATACACTAAAAGTGTATATCCTTCATGTTATTCAAGCTGTTTGTTTTTTTTTTTTTAATTTCTGTATTTTTTATTCTCCTTTGATCTGGACACTTTCTATTGACCTGTTTCTATTGACCTGCTTGCTGTTCATCTCTTCTGCTGTATCTAATCTGTCATTAAATCTGTTTAATTGCTTCTATAGATCAGTTCATTTTACATTTGATTAATTGTTTTTATTTGATTTGATTATGCAATAAAATCCAATGTTAGGATGAAATTCTCCATCTTTTATTTTTCAGATTTTAATTGTTGTCTTAAATGCCTGGTCACTTAACTTCATGTCTTCACCACCTAAGCATATATTATTGCCTTTCTTCTATGTTGGCATTTAATTGTTTTGTCTTGTGTCTTGGCAGTTGATTAATTGATGATTCATAAAGGCTGACTAATGTATATGAAAAGTACTGTGGATATTTTGAGGTTTCAGCTGCTGTTTTATTGGATTCCCTTTGCTTTCTCACAGGCAGTTACGGTTCAGCAACCCAGATTGGAGTCGGCCCAGTTCTATGAAGTCTGTTCTATTTCAGGTGTTACTCCTGTGATGTTGTCTTTCTTACTCCCTCTTGATATTGTCTCTTTTGGTTGTCTTTTCTCATTCAGATTGAGATTTTCCTGGTCTTTGACATAAGAAGTTATCTTTTAGTGATTTAGGTGATGGTAGTCAATGATTCTAAGTGAGGGTGGTAGTTGGGTCCTACTCAAACATGAAGCCTTTGCCGACACTCACCTTCAGGGGGCAGTGAGGTGCTGCCTTTCTTTGCCCAGGGGAGGATGCCTGTTGGGCTCTGCACACACTTGCAGTCGACATGGACACCTGCCCGCCAGGATGGGGAGTCATGTTCTGACTGCCAGGCTGTGCTGGTAATCAGATCTCTTTCTCAAGTACTCCTGATGTCAACTGCCAGAGAAGATAGGATTTAGGGGACGCAGTTCTTCTGAGGTATGTCTGGTGTTATCCAAAAGATTATGCCCTATGTGGCCACTCCCTTCTAGTTCCTTTGGCTAAAGAAACCAGGCTTATTGTATATTTGTTTATTTTCAAATTTTGTCTGCCCTATTGCTCTTTCAAGCTTCCAAAATTCTCCATTAGCCAAGGCAAGAAGACATCCAGAACTCGCCAGGTTATTGTTTCACTCACAAGATCCCTAGAAAAGCTGTCTTTTTTTTTCCACCTGAAAGGATCTTCTGGTGTTCGCTTCATATATCTCCTTAAGAAGCAGAGAGGAATCGGGTAAAATATTTCTATTCTGTCTTATCTGGAACTGGAAACCCTCCTTATTTTAATACTTATCCTCCATTTAAACATAATTTTGCAAACTTCTAAGTAACCAGCTTCATTCAGTATGAAATTCTTACACCACTCAAGCTCTGAGTGGGAAGGAGAAGTCGGGACAGAGTGGTACCCATGTCAATGAGACTCTAGCATCCCAGATCCACACCCAGAGAACTGTACCTTGGCGACCACCATCCTTTTGTGTCTTTTGTAAAACTGAGTTCACTGTCCTCACTTTTCTGAATATAAAATAAACTTCTGTTCACTAGAGGAAATTGTTACTATTTCTATTATTTTATCTAAGACTTCAAAATTGTGCTAGATCCCAACATCCAGGCACAAAATATATTCCTTTTATCTTGGTACAATTCATTGCCTTGTTTAAAAAATTACTTAATAATTTTCTTTCAATCTAATATTTTGTCTCTTGATGGCCTCCTCATTAGA
>SJYQ01003344.1:53703-68284 GCA_006410935.1 Redunca redunca | reverse complement strand
AAAAAAAAAAAAACCACTTACCACCCAACAGTAAAATAATTAACAATAATCCAACTAGAAAATGACCAAAAATTTTGAAGAGAGATTTCTTCAAAGAAGAGATACAAATGGCTAGTAAACACATTAAAAGATCCTTAGAACCATTAGCTTTTAGGTGAAAACAAATCAAAACCACAATGAAATATTACTATATGCTTACTATTAAAGTTGTATTTAAAAAGGTGAACAATAAGAAGTACTGACAAGATGTGGATAAACTGGAACTCTTTTTCTCCCATATAGGTTGTTACAAGGCATTGAATATAGTTGTTGTATACAACAGGACCTTGTTTTTTGTTTTGTTTTCAATTTTATATATAGTATTTTGTATATGTCAGTCCCAAGCTCCTAACTTATCTCTCCTCCCACGTTCATGTTTGATAACCATAAGTCTGTTCTCTATGTCCCCAGGTCACTGTCTGTTTTGTAAATACATCAATTTGTATAATAGATTTTAGACTTATAAGTGACATGACATCTCTCTCTACAGGCTGAAGATTGGGCCTGAGCTTCTGTGGTAGGAGCACTGAGTCTGAACTGCTGGATTAACAGATAGCTTCATGCCCCAGGGAATATCAATCATAGTGAGGTATCCCCGAGGTCCACACCTCAGCACCAAGAGCCAGCTCTGCCTGTCTGCAAATCCCACTGCTGGACATCTCAGGCCAAAAGCTAGTTAGACACAGTCCCACCCATAAAAAAAAAAAAAAAGTGAGATGACAAAAAATATGTTACAGGTGATAAATGGAAAAGAAATAGGCAACCTATCTGAAAATGAATTTATAGTAAAGATAGGAAAAATGTTCCAAAATCTAGAAAATAGAATGGAGAAAATGCAAGAAACATTTAACAAAATCTCAAAGAACAAAAGAGTAAACAAACAGTGACAAACAACACAACAAATGAAGTAAAAATACTCTAGGAGGAATCAGTCACAGAAAAACTGACCAAGAAGAACCAATAAGTGAGCTGCAAGACAGAATGATGGAAATAACTGCCAAAGAGCAGAATAGCGAAAAAAAAGAAGGAAAAGAATTGAGGATAGTCCCAGAGACTTCTGGGACAATATTAAACACAGCAACATTTGAATTATAGGGGTCCCAGAAGAAGAGAAAAGGTCTGAGAAAATATTTAAAAGATGTCAGTTGAAAATTACCCTAACATAGGAAAGGAAATAGCCATCCAAGCCCAGAAAGTGCAGAGAGTTCCATACAAGACAGACCCTAAGAGAAACAAGATATATATTAATCAAACTAACAAAAACTAAGTACAAAGTAAAAATATTAAAAATCAGCAAGACAAAAGCAACAAATAACATACAAGGGAATCCCCATAAGACTATCAGCTGATTGTTTAGCCAAAACTCAGCAGGTCAGCAAGGAGTGGCAGTATATATTTAAAGTGATGAAAGGGAAAAAACTACAACAATGATTACTCTACCCAGCAAGAATTTCATTCAGATTTGATGAAGAAATTTAAAAGTTTACAGATAAACAAAAAGCCATGAGAATTCAGCATCACCAAACCAACCTTACAACAAATGGTAAAAGAATTTCTCTAGGCAGGAAACTCAAGTGTAGAAAAAGACCCACCAAAACAAATTCAAACAATTAAGAACATAGCAATAGATACATACATATCAATAATTACCTTAAATGTAGCCATTTACATGCCCTCAACTGGAAGACACAGACTGGTCTAATGGACACACACAAACATACATGATTTCTACAAGAGACACATTTCAGACCTAGGAAATGTACAAAATTAAAGTAAGGGGATGGAAAAAGATATTCCATGCAAATGGAAATTAAAGAAATCTACAGCAACAGGACTCATATCAGACAAAATAGACTAAAATAAAAAACTATTACAAGAGATAAGGAAGGACATTATGTAATGATCAAGTGAACAATCTAAGAATATTTTTTGTAACAATTATAAGCATGCATGCACCTAACATAGAAGCACTTCAATACACAAGGGAAATGCTAACAATCATAAAAGGAGAAATTGACAGTAACCCAATAGAAGTGAGGGACTTTAACACCCTACTGACACCAACAGAGGGATTACCCAGGCAGAAAATGAAAAAAGTAAATACAAGCTTTAAATAACACAATAGACCAGATATAATTAACTGATATTCATAGGACATTCCACCTGAAAGTGGCATAATACAAAAAGAGCAGAATAAAGAAAATAATAAAAAAGATAGTTTCTCAACTGTACATGGAACACTCTCCAGTATAGACCACATTTGGGGTCACAAATCAAGTTTCAGAAAATTTAAGAAAATTTGAAATGCATGCTTTCTGACCACAATGCTATGAGATTAAAAATTAATTACAAGGGAAAAAAAGTTTAAAAAATCACAAGCACTGCTAAATATCCAATTGATCATTGCAGAAATTTTAATAAATACATAGAAATAAGTGACAATGGAAATATGGTGACCAAAAACCTATGGGATGCAGCAAAAGCAGTTGTAAGAGGGAAGTTTATAGCAATTCAGTCTCACCTGAAGAAATGGTAAAAAGCACAAGTAAACAGTCTAAACTTACAACTGAAGCAACTAGAGAAAGAAGAACAAAAGGAAAAAAGCTTAAAGATTACAGAAGAAATTTAGAAAAAAGAAAAGAAATGAAGAAAATGGAAAACATCAATAAAAGAAAAAGTTGGCTCTTTGAGAAGATACACAAAACTGATAAATCTTTAGCCAGACTCCTCATGAAAATTAAGAGAGGACTCAAACTAATAAAATTAGAAATGGAAAAGGGAAAAACAACTGACATAGTAGAAATATAAAGGATCATAAGAGACTGCTACAAACAACTATACACCAATAAAATGGGCAACATTTGAAGAATAGGACAGATTCTTGAAAATGTACGACCTTCTAAGACAGAGCCAACAAGAATCAGGAAATATAAACAGACCAATCACAAGTAATGAAATTGAAACTATAATTAAAAATCTTCCAACAAAAAAAGGTCCCGGACCAGATGGCTTCACATGGGGAATTCTATCAAACATTTAGAGAAGAGCTAAAATTTACCCTTCTCTTCCAAAAAAAAAAAACCGCAGAGGAAGGAACACTCCCAAATTCATTCTACAAGGCCACCATCACCCTGATACCAAAACAAAACAAAGATATCACAAAAAAAGAAAATTATAGACCAATATCCGCTCACTCACTCACTCACTCATCACTAATGAACATTGATGAAAAATCCTCAACAAAACACTAGCAAACAGAATCCAACAACACATTAAAAGTATCATNTTGAGAGTCCCTTGGACTGCAAGAAGATCCAACCAGTCCATTCTGAAGGAGATCAGCCCTGGGATTTCTTTGGAAGGAATGATGCTGAAGCTGAAACTCCAGTACTTTGGCCACCTCATGAGAAGAGTTGACTCATTGGAAAAGACCCCGATGCTGGGGGGGATTGGGGGCAGGAGGAAAAGGGGATGACAGAGGATGAGATGGCTGGATGGCATCACGGACTTGATGGACGTGAGTCTGAGTGAACTCCGGGAGATGGTGATGAACAGGGAGGCCTGGCGTGCTGCGATTCATGGGGTCGCATAGAGTTGGACACGACTGAGCGACTGAACTGAACTGACCTGAACAACAGAAGAGCAGGAAGAGAAATCAAGGAAACAATCTCATTTACCATTGCAACAAAAAGAATAAAATACCTAGGAATGAACCTACCTAAGGAAGCATACTTACTTACTTACTTAAATACCTAATTAGAAATCTATAAAAACCGTAAAAACTCAGAAAACTATGACACTGATGAAAGAAACCAAAGGTGACACAAACAGATGGAGAAATAAAACATGTTTCTGTATGGGAAGTATCAGTATAGTGAACATGTATATGCTGCTCAAATCAATCTACAGATTCAATGTAATTTACCAATTGCATTCTTCACAGGACTAGGGAAAAAAAAATTACAAACTGTATGGAAATACAAGAGACCCCAAATAGCCAACGTAATCTTGAGAAAGAAAACTAGAGCAGGAGGAATAAGGCACCTTCACTTCAAACTATAGTACAAAGCTTACAGTAGAAAGCCCAGAGAGAATAAACTCATATACCTAAGGTCAACAGCTGCTGCTGCTGCTAAGTCGCTTCAGTCGTGTCTGACTCTGTGTGACCCCATAGACGGCAGCCCACCAGGCTCCCCCGTCCCTGGTATTCTCCAGGAAAGAACACTGGAGTGGGTTGCCCTTTCCTTCTCTGATGCATGAAAGTGAAAAGTGAAAGTGAAGTCGCTCAGTCGTGTCCGACTCTTAGCGACCCCATGGACTGCAGCCTACCATGCTCCTCCGCCCATGGGATTTTCCAGGCAAGAGTACCGGAGTGGGTTGCCATTTCCTTCTCTACCTAAGGTCAATGAATCTATGACAAATGCAGCAAGCCTATACAATGGAGAAAAGACAGTCTCTTCAATTAGTGGTGCTGAGAAATCTGTACAGCTACATGTAAAAACATGAAATTAGAACCTTACCTAACACCATACATAAAAATAAACTCAAAATGAATTAAAGACCTAATTGTAAGACCAGACACTATAAAGACACTCTTAGAGGAAAACCTAGGAAAACCATTCTTTGACATAAACCACAGCAAGATCTTTTTTGACCCACCTCTTAGAGTAATGAAAATCAAAACAAAAATAAATGTTTGCAATGTAATTAAACTTAAAGGCTTTTGCACAGCAAAGGAAGCCATAAACAAGATGAAAGACAACACTCAGGATGTGAGAAAACATTTGCAAATGAAGCAACAGACAAAGGGTTAATCTTCAGAATATATTAACAGCTCATGGAGGTCAAAAAAAAAAAATCCTATCAAAAAAATGGGTGGAAGACCTGAACAGATATCTCTCCAAAGAGACATACAGATGGCCAAAAAGAACATGAAAAGGTGTTCAACACCACTAATTATTAGAGACATTCAAACGAAAACTACAATGAGGTATTACCACATATAAGTCATACTGGCCATCATCAAATATTCTACAAATATTAAATGCTGGAGAGGGTGTGGAGAAAAGAGGACCCTCTTACACTGTTGATGGGAATATAAATTGACATAGCCACAGTGGAGAACAGCATGAATGTTCCATAAAACACTAACATAGAGCATGTACTCCAGTGTTCATCGCAGTACTATTTACAATACCCAGGACATAGAAGCCACCTGGATGTCTACTTCAGATGAACGGATAAAGACGATGTGGTGCATACATTAAAAGGACTATTACTCAGCCATAAAAAGAGTGAAACTAAGTAACTTGTAGGGATGTGGATGAACCTAGAGTCTGTCATACAGTGTAAAGTAAGTCAGAAAGACAAAAAAAATATCATATTCTAATGCATATATATGCAATCTAGAAAAATGTTACCGATGAAACTACCCTCAGGGCAGGAATAGAGGTGGAGACATAGAGAACAGACTTGACACATTTTGGACAGGACAGGGTGGCATGAATTGAGGGAATAGTATTGACATACATACGCCACCGTGTGTAGAAATAGATAGCAAGTGGGGAGCTGCTGTTTAGCACAGGGAGCTCAGCTCGGTACTCCGTGATGACCTAGAGAGGTGGAATGGGGGAAGGGCGGGAGGGAGGCTCGAGAGGGAGAGGATATATGTGTATCTACGGCTGATGCGCATTGCTGTGCAGCAGAAACTGCCACAACACAGTAAAGCAACTATAATCCAATTAAAAAAGAAAAAGAAAAAAAGATGTTGTGCTGAGGATATCCTATTTTTCATCATGAGCATCATATTGACAGATTATGCTATGACAACCAAAAAAGGCCTACTGCATTGTTCGTGATCTTTGTGTGTGTGTGTGTGTGTGTTTTCTGTCAGTAATTTGTGCTATGGTCCATAATGTGAAAATAAGGAGGGGAAAGGGCTGGAATGATTGGGCTGGGTCTATAGCTTGTTTTGCTCCATAAACATACATGTGTGGAGGTTAGGAAAAACTCCTGAAGCTCTGTCTTTACTGGTATAGTCCACGTACCTAGGCTTGGACTTTGTTTATTTTTTATAATATTGAACTCTTCCCTGGACAGCAAGATTGATTCCTCAAACTTCGCTCAGCTCTCACAGGGTTACTCTGGGTGGGGCGACCTTTGAAGGACTTGTCTCTTGCTCACCACTTCCAATGGGTGGTCCCATCTGCTGAAATAATGACCTAATAAGCATGGGTGAACGTTGAAAGCTTGATGCTGAATGAAAGAAGCCAGGCACGTGAGACCAAAGAGTAGAGCTGTGTTCATACAAACATCCTTAAAAGGCCAGTCTAGAGAGACAAAAAGCAGATTAGTTCTTGTTGTCTGTTGGATTGGGGAACAGTGGAGTTATGGTTAAAGTATAAGGAATTCTTTTGGAGATGATGAGATTGTTCTAAAATTGACGGTGGAAATGGTTCCATTTGTCTGTGAGTTCGCTAAAAACCACTGGATTGTACACTTTAAGTGGGTGAATTGTGTGATAGATGAATTATATCTCAATAAAGCTGCAATACTTAAAAAAAAAAAACAAGCAAATATGGAAAAAGTACTAATCTCTGTAGGAACCAAGGATGAATTTGGAACACTTCTGCCTGGGATTCCTGGTAAACCCTTGTTCTCCCTTCTCCATGCCTCAACACACACACACACACACACACACACACACAGACACACACACACACACAGAATGAGTTAGCTTATTTTCTGTTGTTCTTTATTCGGCATGGTCCCCATTTCCTTCCTTTTCTCCTGGTCCACTATCCTGGGGATCATTGCACACCTGGCAATTGAGCCCTTTAAGGATTCCTTGGATGGAGAGGTTGCCCACACACTCCTCAGTGCTCCTCAGGAATTGCAGAACATGTTTGCATAATGTGTAGTCAAGTTGAAAGCTGTAATAATTGAGACTACATCACTTCATGAAGAACTAGAGGTCAGCTGTAAGTAAGTAAGTAAGTAAGTAAGTACATAAGTGTTAGTCGCTCAGTCGTGTCCAACTCTTTGCGATCCCATGGACCTCAGCCCCACCAGGCTCTTCCGTCCATGAGATTTTCCAGACAAGGATACTGGAGTGGGTTGCCATTTCCTTCTCCAGGCGATCTTCCAACCCAGGGATCGAACCCAGGTCTCCTTCACTGCAGGCAGATTTTTTACCAACTGAGCTACACGGGAAGAGATGTGGAGAAAGTTGTGTACACAGCAGCAAAGGCCATGGTGAAGGCAGACTCATGGTTTTCCAGAAAAGCAAGTTGCCTTTTGCTAAAGTGAGGGATGGGTGAACTGGACACTACAGAAGAGGCAGGGCAAGGATGCTGGGGAGCTTGCATCCCATGCTGAGAAATGTGGGGAGGGGAACATCTTAAACAGTGGGCAATCTGGAAGTGTTTGATATGTGAGTCAATTTTAAGTAGAATTTTTGTCTCTATAAATATGGTGCTTCTTGATGGTTTCTAACTCTCTTCAGAATTTGCAGCATATGGTCACACAAAACTAATTTTCTTCCCTTGAAGTGATCATTTCATGTTTTTAAACCATCATTAATTTGATTTTTATACAAGTTTAAAGGTTATCATGAGTCACATTCAGCATCGTCATCTTTATTACATAAGTTTCCAGTTAAATATTAACCAGGCTTTTAAGTGGCTTGTTAAATATTTTATTGCACACCCTCAGATTTCATGCTAGTTATTTTGTAGCCGTGACTGAGCAACCTGAATGTTGCAAAATTTTTGGCATGAAGGTTGCATAATTTAGAGATAAACAGCTTCTTTGCAAATGCAAAAGATAGACAATCAATAACACAAAATTTCTAGGTAAAACTAATATAAAACTCTCAGGAATCACATTGATCAGATTGTCAGATTGATTAGTTTGCAAATCACAGCCACACAAAGCAAGGTGTCCTTTAGTCACGGGCTTCCTATTATATTTCTCCTGACACTATTTTAATAAGATTCTGACAGGACCCAGAGAATCAGTTTTCATTACTGTCACTCTTATTTTCCCTTCAGTCTGTTAAAGTAATTATTAACTTAGCTAAGCTAATTACCACCACTCTATTTACAAGCAGCCCTTAGAACATTCTCAAATGGAAATGATGTTTCAGTTGGCACTCACTCTGCCTTTCACTTCCTACATATATCTAGTATGCCTCACATGTACACCTTATGTCTTTAATTGTTGATAAGCTTCTTGAAGTCTAGAACTCTGGTCCACCCCAGCCCTTGATTAGTAGAGCACCAGCTAAGAGCAGGCACTCCAGCATCTTTTCATAAATGAGTGAATGAATGAATAGCATCATTATCCCATTTGAAGTTCCTCTCTTTTATTTCAACACTGGCTAAAATTATTTCTTTAAGCCTTGCACTGAGGTTCCTTTAGACATTATTTTCCCTACAATATTTCAATGTAAATTATTAAATATCTACTTGGGAAAAAGCCTGTATTAAGAGGATAAAGGGTGGAGAGAAAAGGCCTTCAAGGGGTATCTCTCCCTCTCTTTCACCCTTTCTCCCAAATCAATTTTCAAAAACCAAAATATCAGAAATTGGAAACTGTCACAGACACATTTTAAACATATTTGTTACTAATAAAAATTGCACTTAAAGAAATTTTTAAAGAAAGACAGCAATCTGGATTTGTCTGCTCACAAAAAGAATGTCTTTTTATGCCACCTTATATTAACAAAAGATGGGTTCCTTTAAGTTACAGTCACAGATTAAGCTCATTATGTGGTCTTTCTCCAGTCAAACTTATGATTTTGGTTGAGAATTTAAGCAAATACTTATTTTTAACTTATATAAAGATTGGTAAATTTAATCGCTTTAAATTTTTCAAACTCTCAGTTTCTACATAACATGTCTGGCTCGTGATCTTGTGATATATCCAGGGGTAGTAATTATTTTAGTGCCTCATTTTCAAGTGGCACAAAAAAGAAATTTCGTGGCAGGCTTTGGAATTAGTTTTCTGTGAGTTGACACATACATTCCAAAACAAAATATCTGATAAGCCCATAATTAATAATGAATTTGGGATACACAATTTAACTGCTATATTTATCTGTTGCCTGACAAAAGAAAACAACTTCTAGACCTCTCCAGACTTCGCCAAGATTTACTATGTAACAATGCCCCAAGGGTGTATTGGCAGGTGAGAAATCTTGACTGCTGGGAAATGATTACTTTGAAATGTTGCAGATTTCTTTCATAATTTACACTAGTGAAGGACAAGTGGGAATTGAAGACAGAATGTAACTCAATGAAGAGATGGAGTGTTGGAAGGAAAGAAGACTTGTGCCACAGCAATTCTGGCAAATATGAAATTTATCAGGTCAGGTAGGATTAACCCAAGTATTTGAGGATCTGAGATCTGACATTTAAATGTTAAGAGAAAGTATACACCCTTTCTGAATAGTTAATCATAAAAAAATTTAAAATTAGCTAGATGTGGCTAAGTTTGAGGTCATTGCTTAAGGAAGGAAACTGTAATCTTTGGAGGGGGGGTTAAAATCTGTGGTGAAATATCATAATACTTGTACAAGGTAGTAGTATTCTGGTGCTGCTAAGATAAAAGGGGAATATTGAACAAGAGAAAATATTTTCCAGAATTTAATTTTGATGAGTAAGTTGAGTCTTTGTAAACTTGTTGGTTGTTGTGCTTTGGTATTTTTATGCAAAAGGAAAATGATTAAATCAGAGAAACTGGATGTCATTACACCCTATGTAGGATTTTTACAATAGTTACTAAAATGGCCTCCCAGTTTACATCAAAGTAAAATTCAGTTTTTACTATGAGTGAACAACTCACGTGATTTGCTCTGCTCAACCACCACGCTTCCTGCCCTTGTCTCCTGCATGCACCCCCACTTTAATTCCCCCACTGCAAAGGCTATACGGGCTCCCTCTGCTATTCCTAGCACATGCCAAGCACACTCCCACTCAAAGAGTTTGCACCTGCTGTGTTCTCCTGCTGAACCCATGCTTTTTTCTTTCTTTCTTTCTTTTAACCTGCATGTTTCCCTTGGCCATCTCCTTTACAGACTTCATGTTTCTGTTGAAACGTCACTTTATCCATATGTGTTCCCTGATATTGCTGTATAAAATAGCACTCTCCTCATCAATTTTTATACCTTCTATTCTGCTTCATTTTTGTGACATTTAATCCCCACGGCACTTATTTGCTTCCTTCTATCTCCCCACTAGGAGGAGTGCATAAACTGGGATTCACCACAGTATTGCCAGTATCTGGAACTGTGTTTGGCACATGGTATGTCCTCAAGAAAAGATTTATCAAGTGAATGAATGACAATGAGAATATGCATTGATTCTTTACAGCCTAAAGTCTTAGCTTCCCTGGTGGCTCAGCTGGTAAAGAATCCACCTGTAATGTGGGATACCTGGGTTCGATCCCTGGGTTTGGAAGATGCCCTGGAGGAGGGAAAGGTTACCCACTCCAGTATTCTGGCCTGGAGAATTCCGTGGACTACATACACAATCTAAAGTCTTAGAACTCCCTTAAAATAACATTTATGAATGAGGGAACTCTCCTGGTTAGTCAGAAGAACTTACAGAGGGCAGAAGTGGGGATGTGTTTGTCTGCTTATCTTGATGTCTGACACTGTGAGGAAAAGGAGCAAAACAGACCAGCAAGGGCATTCAGTTAGAAACAAATGAGCAGTGAAGAGTTGGAAGCAGCAGTTACACAGATAATCCCAAAGAGCAAGCAATCCTTAAATTTGTAAAGTGATACACACAATGCAAATCTTCCCCTCTTAAGGAAGAGGGCTCCTGGAGGGAGAAGGAGCTCCTCTCTCATGTGCGTGCTCTCTCTCTCTCTCTCTCTCTCTGAGCTGATGCAGATCCAGGATGGGAATTTTCAATCAGAACATATGAAACAGTCAGGAAGACACAATACCTGTTAATTTACCTGGAATTATCTGTCAAGTAAAATACATATGCTCATTGATTTACAGCCAGGACCCAACTCTAGTGTTCTTACTAGCTTTCGATTTAGGAGGATTTTCATAGAGTATGTTCTGCAGGTACTCTGCTTTATTGACTATGCCAAAGCCTTTGACTGTGTGGATCACAATAAACTGGAAAATTCTGAGAGAGATGGGAATACCAGACCACCTAACCTGCCTCTTGAGAAATCTGTATGCAGGTCAGAAAGCAACAGTTAGAACTGGACNGGACGTGAGTCTGAGTGAACTCCGGGAGATGGTGATGGACAGGGAGGCCTGGCATGCTGCGATTCATGGGGTCGCAAAGAGTCAGACACGACTGAGCGACTGAAATGAACTGATTCCTTATCAGGATCTCCTGTCATAAAACAACTCATGCAAATGGTTACTATGGTACCTGGCCAGCATGGGCGGTTTCAATCAGTGTGCTTCCCCTAACAACTCCCCCCTGAGAGACTTCATACTCAAGATGCTTCTTGGGAATTGGGGCGGAGGTCTCTTTCTTCTGTAACTTCTTCCTGCTGTGCGTGGGCATAGGCCTGCCTAGCAGAGCAGAAGTCTCTCTCTACCTGATCTAAGTCAAGGTATTTTTTTTTTTTTTTGCCTGAAACCAGCATTCACCCTTATAATAACAGCAATTTAGTTTGAAGCTGTTGGCCCCTCTCAAAGATGAAATAGACAGGGGCCAAACAGGAGACCTAACAGGATGGTCATCTCTGGTCCCTGGAAACAGAACGCAACATTTGGGGTGAGGGTTGCAGGGTTTGTGACCCTTATTGATTGGTTGGTGGTGAGGCAACAAAGCTGTGCTCCAGGAATCTTGTGTTCAGTCTGAAGTTCCCATCCTCCACCTGGGTGGGGGCTCAAAGACATTGTTATGCATATTTCTTTGAGTAGGAACCAGGACTCTGTCTCGAGGCTGTACCAACTTTTGATTGTTTCTCCAGTTTCTGTATCCCCTCCCTTCCCTGATTAGCAATTGTTTGAATCCATGCTTTGGAACTCAGGGAAGATCAAGGAGGCAGAGTGAAGCCTATATCCTACGGATAAGAAATGGAGAACACAGAACAGATCTATACTCCAGAGTCCCACAGAGTCCCACTCAGTTTTAATTTAGGGAACTGGGCAACTATGACTGTGATAACTTCCTGTCGAAATGGGGCATAGGACTGCCTCAGCTTGGAGTATAGACACTGAATTGGAAGTATTTCTGAGTTCCAAGTGCTAGATCTGAGTCTTGTATGATTAAAATCCCCATCCCTTGGTCTGCCATTTTGGTGTAACAGACCCAATTAGAAGTAGTTGGAGGAGTGATAACTGGAATTTAGTAGACAAAATAAATCTCATTTCTTTTTAGAAGTGTTAGGTAGGTAGAATAGGGAAAAGGAGTCCAAAATGGCTGTAGCTAAAAGACAAGGAAGGGATAAGCCCATGAAAATAGAACAAAAGAAGGTCCGAGGACCAGAGTGAAGACTTCAGGCAGAACAAACAACATTCCTGGCTAAGCCCAATTTGCATAGGGCAGGCCCAGGTGGAGGAAAAAAATATATAAAAGGAGGCGCCAAAGCGCTTTCTCTCTCTTTCTCTTCCACGTGCGTGCGCTCTTTCTCTCTTTCTCCCTCTCTCTCTCCCCCTCCCCCACACACTCCTCCACTCTTTTCCCTTCAAGTATTTGGGTTGGCATGCTGTCACGGTTTGAGGATGGATTCTCCTGCTATCTTCTAAATAAAATAGAGCTGTAACACTGATTTGCCTAAGAGCTATAACACGGTTTGTCCAAGACCCAAGAGCTGTGACGTGCCAAGGGCTTTAACGTCCATTGCTCCAAATCTTTGTTGTGACGAGACAAAGAACCGAGGAACATACACTCGTGTGACAGAAGAATAGGCCTGAAACCCAGTCTGGACCTGGCACTACAGGGAGACTTGTAGCCAGGTAGCCAGTTGCCTAGTTTTATAAAAAGTAAGGTTACTAGCTTCCAGCAGACATTGTTTTGAGAATGGTGGCATCAAGCCTGACATGACTCAGAAAACTCAAGGGTTTAGCAATACAAGGTCTAATCTGAAAGTACATGTATAGCATCACCTAGTTATTTCCCAGGATATCTGAACCATAGCTACTCTATCTTGACTTTTAATTGTAAACTTTTCCTTAATAGCCAAAGCAGATTTCACCATTAATGATATCAGTGTTTCTCTAGGTTTGAGAAGATGTAAGAATTGGGACTCATAAAATCTTTTCCTGAACAGATCTAACTAACTGAACGCCTATTATGCCAGTTTTTTCCAGAGCACAGAATGCCTCATTCCTGATTTTCACCCTGAACTCCTTTCAGGGGCGTTGAAAGTCAGCAGTTGCAGCGGCCATGATTTAATCTTTGTAGATGTAGATGGCAAGTGTCAGTCTTCAGTTGGCAGAGCCCCTTTTTGCTCATAAACTTGACCATGGTGGGGGGGGGGGGGGCGGCATTTCATGACCATTTTATCCCATGGTACTGAGAATGTCCATTCTCAGGTTTGGCAAAGATTTTGTTGACAGGCCACTCAATGTGCTGTTACTGGACTAGGCCATAAAACAGTATCCAAAATTCTCTGGACCACCTGTCTTACTAGCCTCTTGGTCCTGGAAAATATTCCCTCTTGTTGTTTCTTCCCATATCTAGACTTACACTGTTACCATCATCAATCTCATATGGGACTATAGTTTATTCAGTTAGAGGCCTCACACACACATTTGACAGTGTAAGAAACAGGAGTTTTGTAAAACAGGTGAAATACAAATAACAAAGCCAGAAGTATTAGTAAAGTCACAAGTAAGACTTAAGTTACGAGCTTCCATTAGATATAGCCCAGTCATCTTAGATGTATCTCAGGTCATTTGACTTAGTCAACTCTGTACAATCTTTATCTTCCAGGGAAATTATATGTTGGCACCACCATCTATAAGGCACATAGCCGTTTTCTAGGGTTAAAGACTGACTATCCTTAGTATGATTTAATTGTTTCCAACACAGAGGAGACTTTAAACCTAAATTACAATAGCCTGGTGTTATCTATATAAATTCATGCCATAATTGTGGGAGATCTTCCCTCCTTTGTGGAAACTTTTCTTGTTGTTCTGATTGAGATTGAGTAAAGAAAAAAGTTCAAATTTATGGCCAGATTCAGAGCAGTTCAAATCAGTCACTCAGTCGTGTCCGACTCTTTGCGACCCCATGAATCGCAGCACGCCAGGCCTCCCTGTCCATCACCAACTCCCGGAGTTCACTCAGATTCACGTCCATTGAGTCAGTGATGCCATCAAGCCATCTCATCCTCTGTCGTCCCCTTCTCCTCCTGCCCCCAATCCCTCCCAGCATCAGAGTCTTTTCCAGTGAGTCAACACTTCGCATGAGGTGTCCAAAGTACTGGAGTTTCAGCCTTAGCATCATTCCTTCCAAAGAAATCCCAGGGCTTATTTCCTTCAGAATGGACTGGTTGGATCTCCTTGCAGTCCAAGGGACTCTCAAGAGTCTTCTCCAACACCACAGTTCAAAAGCAT
>SJYQ01003344.1:29012-44172 GCA_006410935.1 Redunca redunca | reverse complement strand
CTTTCAATCAGTGTGCTTCCCCTAACAAATATATAATCAAAATGACTTTTAACCATTGCTGTTGGCCTTGATCATCTGGCTGAGGTAGTGTCTGCTAAGTGTCTCCAATGAAAAGTTACCCTTTTTTGTCCCCTTTACGTGACACATTATTTAGAAGGTGGTTCTTGTGTACAACCCACATTTAGGGGCCCAGGAAGTCCTGCTCTCCTTGAGGACCAACTGTATACTCTGTTCTGTTCTAACATTAAGCCTTTGATACATGTATCTGTTTCTGTGCATCATTCTATACAGGAGTTATATGTTCAGTTACTAAGGACAGTTAGTAATTCATAGGGCAACTGACAAAATATTGTGACTCAGGTAAAGGTGCAGACTAGGTGAAGAAAATTCGGTTTTTCATTCATTGAACACTTCCTGATCAGTGTAACCCTGGCCCTCAGACTTGATGCTCTGAGCATCAAAGACTTGTTCTCAGGAAGGTTATAGTTTGTCATGACAAACAACTACTCTAAAAAAACAAAACAAAACAAAACAAAAACTTTTCAGTAGTGACATGTGGGCAAAATTTAATATAAAACACTTTGCTGCTTGAGAACAAATTTCTACAGAATGGTTTTCTCAGGACTTAGTGGGAATTTAGTGCAAGTAGCTACAGAAATGTGTGGCTACTGTTAAGTAGCCAGAATGTGACTCTGTTGGTGTCCTAAAGAAGAAGATGGTGTGTAACCCTCAGCCTTTGCTGAAGGGTCCCTCCAGGGCCTCAGGCGAACATGAACCTCTGTGGGTAAGCAATGAAACAACCAGGCCACTGAAACTAGTCCTCTCATCTTATCCACGTGGATTCTTCAAAAACCACTTAAATTTATGGGCTAGAAGTTCCCAAAGAACATTCTAGGATACTCCAGAATACTCAGAAAGAATATTTCCAGGTCACAGGTAGACATACACACACAATGACTACCTTGGAATTCACTGGATGTGGTGAAGTTTAAGGTTTCTTTTCACTGTTTTCTTTTTTGATTAATTAGAATTAAAATAAACATGCCAAGGGCCAGGAGTCTTATAAGCTTTGTTCGTTCCCTACCTCTTTCAGGTTGTGAGAACCCGGATTCTGTATGTATCCAGCTTTGCCCAGAGTCACTCCTGAGTAAATTTTGATTGCTATAAACTTGGTCCAGTGATCTTACACCTCTTTTAGAGGTTAGTTTGGGGTGAGTTCTGACCCATGTCTACCGAGACTTGGGATAGGTCTACTGAGAGTAGAGGGCTTTGGGAAAGAATTTATATTACTCCTTAGATTAGACATATAAAGGAAGAGACTTTGTGTCTCTTCTTAGATGGATTAATTCCCTGGCCTGCTGTGGCTTGAGGGGTGCTAGCCTGGGAAAGACAGACTAGCTAAGGATGGCAGAAGGGAAAGACAAAAAGGACTTTGGTGCCATAATGACATTGAACAAACCATGGATCACTTGTTTGGGAGATGAAAATTTTGCATCCTTGTTGTTTAAGCTGATTGAGTCAAGGATATTTGTTATTTGTGAACAAAGCATTCTATAGGATAGCTCAGTTCAGTTCAGTTCAGTCATTCAGTCATGTCCGACTCTTTGTGACCCCATGAATAGCAGCACGCCAGGCCTTATGAGGGGGCTATATATAAGAAACCACATGCATGGAAGGATTTAGGGCTTTTAAAGATATTTTCAAGATAATTTTGTCCAGAAGAGGTTGTTCAATATGTGGCAACTTTAGAACTTGATCCCTGCTAAGAGACAACTCCATAGAATGTGTCTATTGATGAAGGTAATATCGACTTCTTGGTCTGACATCTTTTTTGCTGTCTTGGGCATATTTGGGGCATATTTAATGCATACTTAGGCATATTTAATGTCCCAAGTCATGTTCGCCTCATCTAGGAGTGCTTCACTCCCTGGTTGGATAAACGAAATTGTACCTCAGTATTCCTAATCTCTGGCTCTCTGCTGACTAGAACAGACTCCTGCCCCAAGCTGGGTCCATAGACACACTCTTTAGGGTATTTGGATTTGGGTCTCTGACAGAGAGATTTGTGTTATTTTTTATTAGTTTTGAAATTAAGAAATGATGCAAACTAGGGTCTGGCTCAGCCATGTTTAGTCTGGTGCATGTCAAAGGAGAGACATCAATTCTGCAGAAAAAAAGAAATAAATAAAAGGAGAGAAACAGGGATAAGAAACCACGATAATCCAAAGAGACACAAGAGAGTAGTTTTGGTGTTCTTCTTCTTCTTCTTCTCTTCTTATATTCTTTTTAATTTAACTTTTGGTGTTTTTATTATCCTGTTCCTCGATCTATTTTATTCAGAAGGTTGAACTTGGGTTCCGTGAAATACATTTACATTTGATAATATTTCATCTCTTTTGTTGCAAGAAATTGAGGGAGTTTACATTACTTTGAGCTTGCTAATGCTTGACTAAGGTACTTGTGAACTAAAAGAGATTTACTTAATAAGATTTTTTTTTTCATTGAAAGCATTTACCCTAAAGTCAGGAACAAAACTAGGGTGCCCACTCTTACCATGACTATGCAACATAGTTTTGGAAGTTTTAGATACAGAAATCAGAGAAGAAAAAGAAATAAAAGGAATCCAGATTGGAAAAGAAGAAGTAAAACTCTCACTGTTTGCAGATGACATGATCATCCACATAGAAAACCCTAAAGACACCACCAGAAAGTTACTCAAGCTAATCAATGAATAAAGTAAAGTTGCAGGATGTAAAATTAATACACAGAAATCCCTTGCATTTCTATACACTAACAACGAGAAAACAGAAAGAGAAATTAAGGAAACAATCCCATTTACCATTGTGATGAAAAAAAATAGAATATTTAGGACTAAATCTACCTAAACAAACAAAAGATTTATATATAGAAAACTATAAAGCACTGCTGAAAGAAATTAAAGATGACACAAATAGATGGTGAAATATACCATGTTCATGGACTGGAAGGATCAATATAGTGAAAAAGAGTATACTTCCCAAAGCAATCTACAGATTCAATGCAATCTACCAACAGTATTTTTCACAGAACTAGAACAAATAATTTCACAATTTGTACGGAAATACAAAAAAAAAACTCAAATAGCCAAAGCAACCTTGAGAAAGAAGTATGGAACTAGAAAAATCAACCTTCCTGACTTCAGACTATATGACAAAGCTACAGTCATCAAGACATATGGTACTGGCACAAAGGCAAAAATATAGATCAATGGAACAAAATAAAAAGCCCAGAGATAAATCTATGCACCTACAGACATCTTATCTTTGACAAAAGAACCAGGAAAGACAATCTCTTTAACGAGTGGTGCTGGGAAAACTGGTCAACCACCTGTAAAAGAATGAAACTAGAACACTTTCTAACACTATTAACAAAAATAAACTCAAAATGGATTAAAGATCTAAATGTAAGACCAGAAACTATATAACTCTTAGAGGAAAACAGGCAGGACACTCTCTGACGTAAATCACAGCAATATCCTCTATGACCCAGCTCCCAGACTACTGGAAATAAAAGCAAAAATAAGCAAATGGGACCTAATTAAATGTAAAAGTTTTTGCACAACCAAGGAAGCTATAAGCATGGTGAAAAGACAGCCTTCAGAATGGGAGAAAATGAAGCAAAAGACTAGGAACTAATTTTAAAAATATACAAGCAGTTCATGAAGCTCAATATCAGAAAAATAAATGACCCAGTCAAAAAAATGGGACAAAGAAATAANAAAAAAAAAAAAAAAAATACAGATGGCTAACAACCACATGAAAAGATGCTCAACATCACTCATTATCAGAGAAATGCAAATCAAAAACACAATGAGGTACCATCTCATGCTAGTCAGAGTGGATGCTACAAAAGGTCTACAAACAATAAATGCTGGAGAGGGTGTAGAGAAAAGGGAACCCTCTTACACTGCATATTGTCACCTTGCTTATTTAACTTATATGCAGAGCACATCATGAGAAATGCTGCGCTGGAAGAAGCACAAGCTGGAATCAAGATTGACGGGAGAAATATCAATGACCTCAGATATGCAGATGACATCACTCTTATGGCAGAAAGTGAGGAAGAACTAAAGAGCCTCTTGATGAAAGTGAAAGAGGAGAGTGAAAAAGTTGGCTTAAAGCTCAACATTCAGAAAACTAAAATCAAGGCATCTGGTCCCATCACTTCATGGCAAATAGATGGGGAAACAGTGGTTGACTTTATTTTCTTGGGCTCCAAAATCACTGCAGATGGTGATTGCAGCCATGAAATTAAAAGACACTTACTCCTTGGAAGGAAAGTTATGACCAACCTAGACAGCATATTAAAAAGCAGAGACCTTATTTTGCCAACAAAGGTCTATCTAGTCAAGGCTATGGTTTTTCCAGTAGTCATGCATGGATGTGAGAGTTGGACTATAAAGAAAGCTGAGTGCTGAAGAATTAATGCTTTTGAACTGTGGTGTTGGAGAAGACCCTTGAGAGTCCCTTGGACTGCAAGGAGATCCAACCAGTCCATCCTAAAGGAGGTCAGCCCTGTTGAAGCTGAAACTCCAATACTTTGGCCCTCATGCAAAGAGCTGACTCATTTGAAAAGACCCTGATGCTGGGAAAGATTGGGGGCAGGAGAAGGGGACAGTAGAGGATGAGATGGCTGGATGGCTACACCAACTCAATGGACATGAGTTTAGGTAGACTCTGGCAGTTGGTGATGGATTGGGAAGCCTGGCGTGCTGTGGTTCATGGGGTCGCAAAGTGTCAGACACTACTAAGCGACTTAACTGAATTGAACTTACACTGTTAGTGGGAATGCAAACTAATACAGTCACTGTGGAAAACAGTGTGGAGATTTCTTAAAAAACTGGACATAGAACTCCCATAGGACCCAGCAATCCCACTGCTGAGCATACACACCAAAGAAACTAGAATTGAAAGAGACACATGTACTCCAATAGCTAGGACATGAAAGCAACCTAGATGTCCATCGGCAGACTAATGGATAAGAAAGCTCTGGTACATATACACAATGGACTACTACTCAGCTATTATAAGGAATGCATTTGAATCAGTTCTAATGAGGTGGGTGAAACTGGAGCCTATTATACAGAATGAAGTAAGTCAGAAAGAAAAACACCAATACAGTATATTAATGCATATATATGGAATTTAGAAAGATGGTAATGGTGACCCTGTATGCGAGACAGCAAAAGAGACACAGATATAAAGAACAGACCTTTGAACTTTGTGGGAGAAGGAGAGGGTGGGATGATTTGACAGAATAGCATCGAATCATGTATATTACCACATATGAAGTGGATGACCAGTCCAAGTTCGATGCATGAAACAGGGTACTCAAAGCCAGTGCACTGGGACAACCTAGAGGATGGTATGGGGAGGGAGGTGGGAGAAGGGTTTGGGATCAGGGACACATATACACTGTGGCTGATTCATGTCAATGTATGGCATAAACCACCACAATATTGTAAAGTAATTAGTATCCAATTAAAATAAATTAATTTTAAAAATTAAAAGATTTGATTTTTCCTGTTTTGGTAATGCCACAGCAGTTCATACTATTTTATGGCTCCAGTTTCAATTTGCCTTGTATTAGAGTGACCTGGTGACTTGTATAATCTGTTATATTAGTGTGTGTTACAAGCAAGGATTAGCTTAACTCATTTTTTAATCTATTAAATCATGAAATATTATTCTTTGCCCTAATAAAAACTTGAAATATTTATTGAGAGGTAACTATAGCCTGAAGAAAGAGAAAATAAAAAATTTCACCCACCCAGATTGAATTTTTATTTCATCTTTTTAGGAATGCCCTGAACCACTGAATAAACACATATTCAAATAAAATTCATTTAGTTTATTCCAAGTTATTTAACACAATTAAATCCTTTTTAGTACTCAACAGCATCATCACTGTAGTAGCATTTTAAAATCACAACAAAGGCTATTGAAAGGTTTTTGCATATTTTTGGAGATTAAGTAGTTCTTTAAAAAAAAACAGACATGCTTCATTTTAATGAATTTGAAGACAGTGCATTCCAAATGGGATTTCATTGTCAATGACCTTAAAACTTTTAAGAGGAGACATAGCTATAGCAGTGGCACTGCTCTAATGACCCTTCTTTTAAATAGTGCAAGAATTATCCCCTTTGAATAGTGAGAATCAAAGAAACCCTGTAAATGCTGTGGCTTAGGTGGCTCAAATCTATGCCCCTGACCTCCCTTTTCTCAGAACATTTACTTCTGAAAATTTGTAATTGCAAAATCTTTCTCTGACCCTTTGAAATGTACATAAATCCTTCCCTGACTTCTTTCCTGAATTACTCTCCAGGAATGTGTTTCTCAAGACCCAGGAACCACCCCTTTGAAGTGTAATCACAAGGAAGACAGTGCTGTATTGCTGGCATATGATATCACTTACCTTCCAGTGCCCTTGGGAGGGTAGGAGCTAAATTCCTTAGGTGCTTTGCCCCAAGTTATAAAACTGCCTCCTGACATAAAGATTTTACAACATAAGGCAAAAACTCTAGCCCATGGTTTACCAGTGAGTTTGGGTGGAGTTTTAATCTCTCTCTTATTGCAATAGTCTTAAAGAAAGTCTTCTTTCCTGTTTAGACATGCGGTAAAATTTTTGCTATGACTGTTTCCATAAAATGAAAAAGTAAACTTCCGCCAGCAGTACTTAAACAATGTTGCTAGGAAACTATCAGTATTACATGAATTTGATGTTAAGATATTTAATTGCTTTACACATTTTATTCAGGAGGTAATGATAAATTGTATTTAATTTAGGCTATACAGATAGGCTTTGCATCCAACTGTCAGATAAACTATTTTATGTTTAGTTGCATAAGGGGTATCACCCTAACTCATTGCTAGTTCTGAGGAGCCTGGAGATTCTGGAGTCAGTTGCTTCCATGACACAAGGTACACTTAGATTACTTTTGTAGTAAGTAAGTGTTTTGCTATTGAAGGTTGCCATGCCATTCTTTCTGATTTTTACTGCTTCTAACACTTATATATATTATATATTATAATGCTATAATTACTCTTGATAACAGACATTTCCAGTTTGTGACAATTATTTCCCCTTCCTTGGCAATAGCATCTTTTCAGGTAAGCACACTCATGTTAGGGAGCAAACACCAGGTAAGTGAACAAGGTGCTTTCAGTGCCCCTGGCTTCCAGTTCTGCTCACCTCCTTAGGCACCTGGCTTCTGCAAATGGTCCCCTTATCCTGGAATTTTCCAGGACTGGCCTGGAGAAACTCTTTCAGATGAGTGGCAGGAAGAAAAAGGAGAAGGTTCATAAAGGAGTTTCTGTAAAGTTGAAGGAAGAAAGTTACTACATGTCACAGAAAAGCACAATGGGTTGATAGAAGGGATCTTTGATTTATCCCATAATGATTGAAAAAAAAAAAAAGAAGTTTGAAAAGCAAAAAAAAAAAAAAGTTTAAATGAAGTGGAACATAAAGGGAAATAAGACAGGCACACATGTTCTTACCACTCAAGATTACCATCAGTGAATATTGGATCACATGTTTTGCACCTATCATTGCCCCAAGAAGAGAATTTAATTTAATTTATCATTGAGTGATAAACATACCCCATCTCTTCTGGTGATGTTAGCTCTTCAAAACTCTATTAAAGAAGAGGTCTTAGTCCTATAAATATAGGGCAGGAATAATGAGGTTAAAAGAATTTCTAAAAAAAAATTCTTAAGTAACAGAGTGAAAAAGTTGGCTTAAAGTTCAGCATTCAGAAAATGAAGATCATGGCATCTGGTCCCATCACTTCATGGGAAATAGATGGGGNCTAAAGCTGAAACTCCAGTACTTTGGCCACCTCATGCGAAGAGCTGACTCATTGGAAAAGCCTCTGATGCTGGGAGGGATTGGGGGCAGGAGGAGAAGGGGACGACAGAGGATGAGATGGCTGGATGGCATCACGGACTCGACGGACGTGAGTCTGAGTGAACTCCAGGAGTTGGTGATGGACAGGGAGGCCTGGCGTGCTGCGATTCATGGGGTCGCAAAGAGGTCGGACACGACTGAGCGACTGAACTGAACTGAACTGAATCCCTTTCAAGAATACTTAGAATTTGTTAAAGATTTATGCTAAGTTTTAAAATAATTGTGCTTTATTTAGAATCTCCAAATACCAGAAGTGAACTACTTTCTATCTATCATCAACTTTAACTAGTTGCTGCTTATGCTGCCGCTGCTAATTTCCTTCAGTCATGTCTGACTCTTTGCGACCCTGTGATCTATAGCCCACCAGGCTCCTCTGTCCTTGGGCTTCTCCAAGCAGAAATACTAGAGTGGACTGCCATGCCCTCTTCCAGGGGATCTTCCTGACCCAGGGATCAAACCCGAGTATATTATGTCTCCTGTATGGACAGGCGGGTTCTTTGCCACTACTTCATAAGAGATTTTAGACATAATGAGATAATAATTACTTACTTGAAAGATGACCTGTCTACTGTGCTCCATTCATGCAAGAGAGAAGTTGGCTAGCTGTGGACGGGATGTAAAATTGTGCATATAGGAGTTTGGGGGTTGGGATCTGTGCAAGTCATATAGAAGGTACTCATTTGCAGAAGACGATGACTTTGGACTAATGGAAGTTCAGAGGAAGTGGTAGGGATCCTGGAGAGTAGTACTGGGATTAAAGAATGATTTGGGGAGAGACAGGCATATGAAATGTCAAGTGAATTAAGCTGATTCATGTGGTGTGTGCATGTAAACCATCCCTTTTTTCCTCCAAATTTCAGTAGACCAGCTGAAAACAGTCTCTGGGCCTAATCTGTATTTCTTGCTGTTGCTATCCATGAGGGAGGATCTTTATGGTGAGAAAAGAAAGACTAACTTTGGCACCACCTAGGCTCTCATCAGGGTTACCTCTAAAAGACTTTACACAGAACTCGTTCATGTGCAGATGGAAAAAGCAAATCAACAGGTAGTGTTTAATGAATGCTCACACTGTGTGGATCTTGCCCTAAAGTGTTAACTGAATTTTATGTCTGATAAGTATTAACATAGGCTATTGTCCATTTTACACACTAAGATGGTTTGTTCCATTGCATATGTAAGCCTGGTTTTATTATTCCTTTGCAGTGGAATTACCCACTTTCTTAGTTAGCATTTATTGGCAGTATTTGTTGCTGGTGATGAGTTGGACACGACTGAGCAACTGAACTGAATTGAACTGGTGACAACCTGAGAAATGAGTTTCTCAAGTTGCTTATGATTAAAGAGCTGAGACAGACGTCTAAACAGATGATTTTGACATAACATAACCTATGCAATAATAGAGAAATTTTAAAAGTGTTATTAAGCATGGAAAAGGAATCAATATTATTGGATGAAGAGTAGGTGAGGAAAAATGCTAGATAGAGTACCTGCATATTCTAGTATCACCATTACAGAATTTTCCTATGGACCATTATAAAGTCTCTCCAATTAGGGGTTGAAGGCAAGAACTGTTCTAAAATCACAGGCATAGTTTACTAGAATGTGACTTTTATTTTTGTTTTCTGGTCAGTTAACAAACATTGGCATTAATGTGCTAGTTCTAGAGCCTGGCACCCAAATTTTGGAATGCAGGAAAAATCAAAGCAATCTGCTCCAAAGTGAAGCCAACAAGATAGTTCTGCCAAAAGATGATGGCAGTGTTCTAAATAGAATCATTTTGTGATGGTAGGCCAGTTTCTTATTTTCCTTTCCTTTATAGTCTCTCTTGCTTACATTTGGATAATAAATACAAATGCAATTCATTTACCACAAAGTAGGCCACTTTAAAGAAGTATGTTTCCAGATAGTTTCATTGAGGCTGTACTTACCCACATTTATCCAAGGAATCCCATCATTGTGTTACTCGCTCTGAGTGCATTTAGGTAGCACCAAGAAATAGGGCTCACTGAGCACATACTTGAGTTTTATGTTAAATGTTCATTTAGGCAGCAGTGATGCTTTCAGAGAGCTTCTGGACTATCAGTGGAATTATGTAATGTAATCAAGGTAGTATATACAAACCCCCAAACCTAAAAACCACGCAGGATGTAGGGGCAACTGTTTGAATAGTAATTGACACTTTTATTTAGAAATAAGATTTAGGAAAGATTGTGAGGTAAGCAGATAGAGAGCAGTTACTATTGGAAAATATGTGGAATCTTGAATGCAAGAGAAAGAATAAAGTAGGGAATGTCCCCTCACTGGAACTTCATCTCCAGGTGTGGTTGTTGTTTGTTGTGGTGTCATTATTGTTGATATGGTGGTGCCTGCTTTCTGAAAGTACTGCCACCTACAAACTGGCACTTGCCTCTGCCTCTACAATGACTAAGGCATAAACCACTGTAGCTGCCAGCCTTCAACAGCCCTGAAAGGAGTCCAGGGTGGCGCTCAGAAGGGAGGACCTCTGTGCTCTGAGAAAAACCAGCAGAACAGGCCTTCAGATAATCAGATAGTTTTAGGAGAAAACTTTATGAGCCCAATTCTATATCTCCTCATGTCTAGAAAAGCACTAAAATCATTAAGGTTAACATCTGTTCCTCCTGACTAGCAGCAAGGCTCTGCCAACATGTGTGTTGATTGCATGTATTCCCCCTTCATTAATATCACATGTTAATTGATATTGATATTGATTAACATCACCTTCCCCCTATCTCTTTGGAGAATTTCCTCAGAGCTACCTAACAGGCTATTTCTTGGTGATAATCCTCATTTTACCCCAAATAAAACTTAATTCACCACTCTCACATTGTCCCCCCCCCCTTTTTTTAAGTCGACAGTGTATTGGTTCCTACTTTAGAGAATTTAAAGTTTATCTTCCTGAGTAGAATTAATTTAGACTCTGAGCAAGTATAATATCCTCAATACTGGTGCAACTCAAACCTTAGTAGGCTCTAGAAATATTCAGGGGAGCTTAACTGAAAATGCAGATTTTCAAGCTTCACCTTCAAAATCCTGTGTTAGTACATGAGTATGGGGCCTGGGAGGTTGTATGCCTCTTAATATCCCTAGGGGATTTATCCTTATTTTTGTTAATATTATTAATACATTATATTCTTATACTACATCTTTTGCAAGAAATAAATAAATGAATAAATAAAGTGTTAATTGCTCAGTCATGTTTGATTCTCTGTGATCTCATGGGCTATAGGCCACCAGGCTCTTCTGTCCATGGAATTCTCCAGGCAAAAATACCGGAATGGGAAGCCAATCCCTTCTCCAGAGGACCTTCCTGACTCAGGGATCAAATCCAGGTCTCCTGAATTGCACGCAGATTCTTTACCATCTGAGCCACCAGGAAAGCCCTTAATATTTTTCACTGCTTTATAACAAATCTTGATATGTCCTTGTGTACATCAATTTTTTACATGTATCATACTATGTATCTCTCTTGATCTAGATAGGTAAAAACTTTGATCTCTTATGTGTATTGGAAACATGTTTCCTTGTGCTATTGCATTTTAGCTATACTTTTGTTGTGTTAGGGGTGTGTGTAAAATGAGCAATGTGTACCCTAATGCACACTGGCTGTCTGCACGGTGATCTTTGGTGTATTTCACTGCTAAGAGACAGATAACTTGAATAATTGGTTTCAGTGGGATTATGGTTTTGAAATATTAACCAAATTTTAAACAATATCACCTGGCAGTTCCCTTTGGTTTCTCTATCCCCAGTTCAAAGCAAGAGGTTTTCCTGGGTTTACTGCTTTAGGGAAAAGATGTCTGGGCAAAAGACAGCAGAGGAGATGCCTCTTCTGGTTTTTAAGCTAAACAGCTCAGGCCCTCTGAGTAATGGATGAAGAGGAGCAAACAATAGGCTTGAGAATATGATGTTTTTCTGCCCAAAAGTCTTAGGGAAAAACAATGTTCTTTTGATTAGAGGGAGGGAATCTAGGGCTAGGAGAGAGCAAGAGGTCACTTGTGAGGGGTGGTCTTCTTCCCTTCTTCCCAGGGGTGTACGTGCAGGAGCAGACCCCAAAAGGTGAGTGGGCTCTAGAAGGCAAGGGAACTTGGGGATCCCTGTCCTGGCTGACCCCTCTGGATTTTTCTGGGGATATGCAAGTCCTGGGAAACAGTTAATAGGGTGGGTTCACATCCCAGACACCAGCTAGTCTGGTAAAGTTTCTAGTTCTCCAGCATGGTGGGGAAAGATGTGCCTGTGGGAACTAATTGTTGTGGACCTCAGTCCTTTGCACTCCCTTGACCCCACTTCTCGTTCATAAGTACTGGATGATCTGGGTAGATGCAGATCAGGGGGAAAGGGGAAAGGCAGAGGGAAGTGTCAAAATATGAGTCCAAGTGGTTTCTGAAAACAGACGAAGGAACCTTTGAGCGTGCCCATTCTGTGCACACCAGCGCTTGGCCTGCTGAGCTCTCACCTTGGAGTGGATGCCCTGGGCTCTGTTTTGTCATTGGAGAGGGGAGTGTACGTATCTGCTCTCCATGGCCACTCTGGACTGGGGTCATAGCCAGGCAGCTGTGGACAAGCACCTTGTGTCTGAGAAGCACTCTGGAACCTAGAACACTTTACTTTGCTCCAGATCATCCCAGCCTTGAGCTGGAGCAGAGTCAATGGCATTGGAAAAAGCCCTGTATTTATCCCACTGAGCAGGGCAGAAGAGGACAGTGAATATGGCAGGACAGGTGGCATCGTCCTGATGCTCCACTGGTCATTCCCGAGCAGGTGGTGAGCTTCAAAGGGGAGCTTCTGGGTCAGTTTCCTCCTCCACCTTCCTTTAATTTGCTGGTTTCCTTGTGTATCTTTTTATCAGAGTCTAAGATTCTTCAAGGTAGGTTTAATTTAGTTGCCTTGGTTTTTTCACCACAGAGCTACCTTTCCAGCTTCTAAGCTTAGGCCACATGTCCTAACTTCAGATAGAGTGTTGGCAAACATTTCTTCAAAGGGCCAAACAGTAAATATCTTAAAGCTTGTAGGTTATAAGCTCTCTTGTTGCAACTACTTGACTCTGCCTCTGAAGCACAAAAGCAGCCACAGGCAACCAGTAAACGGTGGGCATGGCTGTATTTCTGTAAAACCTATAGAATGAGCAGCTGGCAATGATGGCCGTACCCTTAAAGTCCACAAATAATAAATGCTAGTGAGGGTGTAGAGAAAAGAGAGCCTTCCTACACTGTTGGCAGAAATGTAAACTGGGGTGCAGACACTATAGACAACAGTATTGTTGTTTGGTTACTAAGTCTTGTCTGACTCTTGTGATCCTATGGACTGTAGGCCTCCAGGTGTTTCTGTCCATGGGATTCCCCAGGCAAGAATACTGGAGTAGGTAGTCATTTCCTTCTCCAGGGATCTTCCCGACCCAGGGATTGACCCAACTCCCCTGCATTGGCAGGTAAGTTCTTTACCACTGTGCCACCAGAGAAGCCTGCAGAACAATATGGAAGTTCCTTAAAAAATTCAAAATAGAGCTACCATATGATCCAGCAATCCCACTCATAGGCATATATCCAGAAAAGATGATAATTACTTTGAAAAGATACATGCACCCTAATGTTCACAACAGCACTATTCACAACAGCCAAATCATGGCAACAACCTAAATGAATAAGGATGTGTTCAGTTCAGTTCAGTTCAGTCACTCAGTCATGTCCGGCTGTTTGCAACCCCATGAATCGCAGCACGCCAGGCCTCCCTGTCCATCACCAACTCCCGGAGTTCACTCAGATTCACGTCCATCGAGTCAGTGATGCCATCCAGCCATCTCATCCTCTGTCGTCCCCTTCTCCTCCTGCCCCCAATCCCTCCCAGCATCAGAGGCTTTTCCAGTGAGTCAACACTTCGCATGAGGTGGCCAAAATACTGGAGTTTCAGCTTTAGCATCATTCCTTCCGAAGAAATCCCAGGATTGATCTCCTTCAGAATGGGCTGGTTGGATCTCCTTGCAGTCCAAGGGACTCTCAAGAGTCTTCTCCAACACCACAGTTCAAAAGCATCAATTCTTTGGCGCTCAGCCTTCTTCACAGTCCAACTCTCACATCCATACATGACCACAGGAAAAACCATAGCCTTGACTAGACAGACCTTAGTCGGCAAAGTAATGTCTCTGCTTTTCAATATGCTATCTCGGTTGCTCATAACTTTTCTTCCAAGGAGTAAGCGTCTTTTAATTTCAAGGCTGCAGTCACCATCTGCAGTGATTTTGGAGCCCCCAAAATTAAAGTCTGACAATGTTTCCACTGTGTCCCCATCTATTTCCCATGAAGTTTTGGGACTGGATGCCATGATCTTCGTTTTCTGAATGTTGAGCTTTAAGCCAACTTTTTCACTATCTTCTTTCACTTTCATCAGGAGGCTTTTAAGTTCCTCTTCACTTTCTGCCATAAGGGTGGTGTCATCTGCATATATGAAGTTATTGGTATTTCTCCCAGCAATCTTGATTCCAGCTTGTGTTTCTTCCAGTCCAGCGTTTCTCATGATGTACTCTGCATAGAAGTTAAATAAGCAGGAGGACAATATACAGCCTTGAGGTACTCCTTTTCCTATTTGGAACCAGTCTGTTTTTCCATATCCAGTTCTAACTGTTGCTTCCTGACCTGCATACAGATTTCTCAAGAGGCAGGTCAGGTATTCTGGTATTCCCATCTGTTTCAGAATTTTCCACAGTTTATTGTGATCTACACAGTCAAAAGCTTTGGTATAGTCAATAAAGCAGAAATCGATGTTTTTCTGGAACTCTCTTGCTTTTTCCATGATCCAGCAGATGTTGGCAATTTGATCTCTGGTTCCTCTGCCTTTTCTAAAACCAGCTTGAACATCAGGAAGTTCACAGTTCACGTATTGCTAAAGCCTGGCTTGGAGAATTTTGAGCATTACTTTACTAGTTTGTGAGATGAGTGCAATTGTCCAGTAGTTTGAGCATTCTTTGGCATTGCCTTTCTTTGGAATTGGAATGAAAACCGACCTTTTCCAATCCTGTGGTCACTGCTGAGTTTTCCAAATTTGCTAGCATATTGAGTGCAGCACTTTCACAGCATCATCTTTCAGGATTTGAAATAGCTCAACTGGAATTCCATCACCTCCACTAGCTTTGTTCATAGTGATGTTTCTAAGGCCCACTTGACTTCACATTCCAAGATGTCTGGCTCTAGATGAGTGATCACAC
>SJYQ01003344.1:9924-27568 GCA_006410935.1 Redunca redunca | reverse complement strand
ACCCCCCCACCCCCAGCTCAAGAAGAGACTTGATTACCATCACAATTCTCACATCCCTCAGTTGGCCAGAGCTATAAAGGAGGCAGTGTTTCTGTCTCCTCTGTGGAGCCAAAGAGGGCTCCTCAGTGGTTAACAGCAGTCCATGGAGGAGGACCTGGGAGGAAACCCAAGGGCTGGCCTGGAGCATGTGCAAGGCAGTGACCTCAGAGACTCCCGGAACAGCTGCCAGGTATGTTGCAAGCCATGCAGACTTTTGATAAAATGCACCAGTAGGCACTGGGGTTAAGATGAAAAGAAATAAGCTCACGTCCTGTTTAGCATCTGGTGAGGCCACTGATATAAGGTACACCCGGTTTCTAACTCTCACAAATGCACTGATCGGTATACATATATTATATTCTAAAGTTGCTTTGTCGTGTACACCTTATGGTCAGTTTCACTGTTGGATTTCTTCCAAATAGGAAGATTCAAACTTGCTAATGTTAAAAGTAAGTTTTATAATTATCTTTGGGGCTAAAGTGTCATCTGCAATTTTCTAGCCATTTTTATGTTATTTATTTTTTGGCAAGTATCATTGTTTTCATCCCCCAGATGAAGAAGCTGAGACTCAGAAACCTTAAGTGACTTTCTAGGGTCAGATAACTAAGAAGTTGTAGAAATGGGGATTCATTCTAAATTTTGGATTTCTCCAATTCTTGTTCCATTGTATAAAATACCCTTAAAAATAAGAAATAGAGTTCTCTCAATATCTGTTTATGATTGTCTGAAAGCACCCTTTTAAAAAATTAATTCTTGGAAAACACAACTGATGCCGAAAAAGCTCAAGAGAAGTTTAGAAAGCTTCATTCAAAGATGAAGGTCAATGGAGATGAAGTAGACACAATTCCAATCTGTTTTAATGAATCAGGACTGATGGAATGAATTCTCTTTTGTAAAGAAAAAAAAAAAGAGGTCTGTTACTGTGCTTTCCTCTCAAAAGATTTTATTCAGTCTTTGATTAGACCAAGCAGAACATATTTCAAGGACAGAAATCATCTTTTTTTTCAGATGGAGAAACACCTTCTGATTTGGAATCCATACTTATTTCCTGTACAAAATTAAATTTATAGAAAGTAGGGTTGGGGTTATGTCAAAATGGTGATAGAGAAGACTAAAATGTCCTTCAGGAAAAGCTAGATGAAAACTTTGTTCCAGGTGACATTTTCTGCCAAGTCCTTGCCTTCTTCAGCTGTCAGGTTCTGCCTGAAGTTCCTGTCCCTGCACACTTGTTTCTTCCTCTGTCTCATCCCCCGACGTCTGTCTGTGTCTCTTGCTTCCTGCTTTGAATGTCTCCTTGTTTTCACATTTCCTCCCTTGAGAATCCTTCTCTGAAGGGTTCACTTGTGGCGGCTGCTAGGGGTGTTCCAGTCTGCTGGCCTGAGGGTGTGATTTAATTCTTGTGGAGGTAGATGGCAAGCACCCACGGCAAGTGCCAATTTATGATTGATGAAACCATCCTTTCACTGCAAGGATAAAGGCTCAAGGGTGTGTGGGTGGAACTTCCCTATAGATATGACTTGGAATTGCAGGACTTGAGGTCCTAACAAGGAAACAGTAATTACAGTAGCCCCAGGAGTGCAGAGCAAGGGCCTCTGGCTCTGGTGCCAAAATAGCCAAAGATCACAGAGATTCATGTGTGGACGTTTTGAAAAAACAGGAAACCAGATGGAAATTTGGAAACAGGCCTAAAATAATGTTAAACAGTTACTTGACAACCTAATGTTTGGGATTTTGTCCAGAAGAAGAAGCTGTTGAAGATGTAGATTTTTGGAAAGAGAATGATCTCTTTTTTTGAATATGACTATTATATGCTCTAAGCAATGATATCACTTTCTTGACCTGGGAATGTTGGTTGCTCTTAGTAATAGGCTTAAGAGGGTAGTACGTGGTATATACTTAAGACCAATCTATATTTTATGGGACAAGTTGTCTTCTATTTACTATTGAATATTGTCCTTAAGTACCAATGCAATAGAAGTTCTTTAAAGACATTGTAGATAAAAATAAATTCACATTTTAAATAATTTCCTGGTAGATTTGATCAATATTTATATGATTTTATGCTCTCTAGATTTATGGACTGAAACTCTTACATTTTTTAATACATTAATTTATTTTAATTGGAGGATAATTACTTTACAATATTGTGGTGGTTTTTGCTATACCTCAGCATGAATCAGCCAGGGGTGTATATGTGTCTCCCATCCTGAACCCCCTCCCACTTACCTCCCCACCTCATCACTCTAGGTGGTCCCAGAGCACCGAATTTGAGTGCCTTACTTCATGCATTGAACTTGCACTGGACATCATTTTATATATGGCAATATACATGTTTCAGTGCTATTCTCTCAAATCATCTAACATTCGCCAGCACCACGTAGTCCAAAAGTCTGTTCTTTATGTCTGTGTCTCTTTTGTTGCCTTGCATATAGGATCATCATTACTGTCTTTCTAAGTTCCATATATATGCATTAATATATTGTACTGGTGTTTCTCTTTCTGTCTTACTTCACTCTGTATAATAGGCTCCAATTTCAACCATTTCATTAGAACTGACTCAAATGAGATTTTTTTAACCTGAGTAATAGTCCACTGTGTATATGTGCCAATACTTCCTTATCCATTCGTCTGCCGATGGACATCAAAGTTGCTCTCATGTGCCAGCTATTGTGAATGGGAGCTGCAGTGAACACTGGGGTAAATATCCCTTTCAGTTTTGGTTTCGTTGGTATGTATGCCCAGTTGTGGGATTTCTGGGTCATATGATAGTTCTATTTCCAGTTTTTTAAGGAATCTCTGCATTGTTCTCCATAGTGGCAGTACTAGTTTGTATTACCTCCAACAGTGTAAGAGGGTTCCCTTTTCTCCACACCCTCTCCAGCATTTATTGTTTGTAGACTTTTTGATGGCAACCATTCTAACTGGTGCGAGATGGTACCTCATTGTGGAGCAGCCATGAAAAGATACCCCATGTCCAAGGTAAGAGAAACCCAAGTAAGACGGTAGGTGATCTGAGAGGGCATCAGAGGGCAGACACACTGAAACCATAATCACAGAAAATCAGTCAGTCTGATCACATGGACCACAGCCTTGTCTAACTCAATGAAACTAAGCCATGCCATGTGGGGCCACCCAAGATGGGCGGGTCATGGTGGAGAGGTCTGACAGAATGTGGTCCACTGGAGAAGGGAATGGCAAACCACTTCAGTAATCTTGCCTTGAGAACCCCATGAACAGTATGAAAAGGCAAAATGATAGGATACTGAAAGAGGAACTCCCCAGGTCGGTAGGTGCCCCATACGCTACTGGAGATCAGTGGAGAAATAACTCCAGAAAGAATGAAGGGATGGAGCCAAAGCAAAAACAATACTCAGTTGTGGATGTGACTAGTGAAACAAGCAAGGTCCAATGCTGTAAAGAGCAATATTGCATAGGAACCTGGAATGTTAGGTCCATGAATCAAGGCAAATTGGAAGTGGTAAAACAGGCGATGGCAAGAGTGAATGTTGACATTCTAGGAATCAGCAAACTAAAATGGACTGGAATGGGTGAATTTAACTCAGATGACCATTATATCTACTACTGTGGGCAGGAATCCCTTCGAAGAAGTAGAGTAGCCATCATGGTCAACAAAAGAGTCTGAAATGAAGTACTTGGATGCAATCTCAAAAACGACAGAATGATCTCTGTTCGTCTCCAAGGCAAACCATTCAATATCATACTAAGCCAAGCCTATGTTCCAACCAGTAACACTGAGGAAGCTGAAGTTGAATTGTTCTATGAAGACCTACAAGACCTTTTAGAACTAACACCCAAAAAAAGATGTCCTTTTCATTATGGGGGACTGGAATGCAAAAGTAGGAAGGCAAGAAACACCTGGGGGTAACAGGCAAATATAGCCCTGGAATAAAGAATGAAGCAGGGCAAAGGCTAATAGAGTTTTTCCAAGAGAACGCACTAGTCATATCAAACACCCTCTTCCAACAACACAAGAGAAGACTCTACACATGGACATCACCAGATGGTCAACACTGAAATCAGATTAATTATATTCTTTACAGCCAAAGATGGAGAAGCTCTATATAGTCAGCAAAAACAAGACTGGGAGCTGAATGTGGCTCAGATCATGAACTCCTTATTGCCAAATTCAGACTTAAATTGAAGAAAGTAGGGAAAACCACTAGACCATTCAGGTATGACCTAAATCAAATTCCTTATGATTATACAGTGGAAGTGAGAAATAGATTTAAGGGACTAGATCTAATAGACAGAGCGCCTGATGAACTATGGAATGAGGTTCGTGACATTGTACAGGAGACAGATCAAGACCATCCCCATGGAAAAGAGATGCAAAAAAAACCAAAATGGCTGTCTGGGTGAGGCCTTACAAATAGCTGTGAAAAGAAGAGAAGCGAAAAGCAAAGGAGAAAAGGAAAGATATAAGCATCTGAAGGCAGAGTTCCAAAGAATAGCAAGGAGGGATAAGAAAGCCTTCCTCAGCAATCAATGCAAACATATAGAGGAAAACAACAGAATGGGAAAGACTAGAGATCTCTTCAAGAAAATTAGAGATACCAAGGGAACATTTCATGCAAAGATGTGCTTAATAAAGGATAGAAATGGTAGGGACCCAACAGAAGTAGAAGATAGAAAGAAGAGGTGGCAAGAATACACAGGAGACCTCTACAAAAAAGATCTTCATGACCCAGATAATTATGATGGTGTGATCACTTACCTAGAGCCAGACATCTTGGAATGTGAAGTCAAGTGGGTCTTAGAAAGCTATGAACTAAGAACACAGTTAGTGAAGATGATGGAATTCCAATTTAGCTATTTCAAATCCTGAAAGATGATGCTGTGAAAGTGCTACACTCAATATGCCAGCAAATTTGGAAGACTCAGCAGTGGCCACAGGACTGGAAAAGGTCAGTTTTCACTCCAATCCCAAAGAAAGGTAATGCCAAAGAATGTTCAAACTACCACACAATTGCACTCATCTCACACGCTAGTAAAGTAATGCTCAAAATTCTCCAAGCCAGGCTACAGCAATACGTGAACCGTGAACTTCCAGATGTTCAAGCTGGTTTTAGAAAAGGCAGAGGAACCAGAGATTAAATTGCCAACATCTGCTGGATCATGGAAAAAGCAAGAGAGTTCCAGAAAAACATCTATTTCTGCTTTATTGACTATGCCAAAGCCTTTGACTGTGTGGATCACAATAAACTGGAAATTTCTGAAAGAGATGGGAATACCAGAATATCTGACCTGCCTCTTGAGAAACCTATATGCAGATCAGGATGCAATAGTTAGAACTGGACATGGAACAACAGACTGGTTCCAAATAGGGAAAGGAGTATATCAAGGCTGTATATTGTCCCCCTGCTTATTCAACTTCTATGCAGAGTACATCATGAGAAACTCTGGGCTGGAAAAAGCACACACTGGAATCAAGATTGCTGGGAGAAATATCAGTAACCTCATATATGCAGATGACACCACCCTTATGGGAGAAAGTGAAGAGGAACTAAAAGCCTTTTGATGAAAGTGAAAGAGGAGAGTGAAAAAGGTGGCTTAAAGCTCAACATTCAGAAAATGAAGATCATGGTATCTGGTCCCATTACTTCATGGGGAATAGATGGGGAAACACAAAGGAAACAGTATCAGATTTTATTATTCTGGGCTCCAAAATCACTGGAGATGGTGATTGCAGCCATGAAATTAAAAGAGGTTTACTCCTTAGAAGGAAAGTTATGACCAACCTAGATCACATATTAAAAAGCAGATACATTACTTTCCAACAAAGGTCCATCAAGACAAGGCTATGGTTTTTCCAGTGGTCATGTATGGATGTGAGATTTGAACTGTGAAGAAAGCTGAGTGCCAAAGAATTGATGCTTTTGAACTGTGATTTTGGAGAAGACTCTTGAGAGTCTTGGACTGCAAGGAGATCCAACCAGTTGATTCTTAAGGAAACCAAAATTTTACCCAATGAAACCTGGGTGTTCATTGGGAAGACTGATGCTAAAGCTGAAACTCCAATACTTTCGCCACCTCATACGAAGAGTTTAATCACTGGAAAAGACTCTGATGCTGGGAGGGATTGGGGCAGAAAGAGAAGGGGACGGCAGAGGATGAGATGGCTGGATGGCATCACTGACTCAATGGACATGAGTTTGAGTGAACTCTGGGAGTTGGTGATGGACAGGGAGGACTGATGTGCTGCAATTCACGGGGTCACAAAGAGTCTAACATGACTGAGCGACTGAAGTGAACTGCACTGAACTGGTAATGAGTGATGTTGAGTACCTTTTCATGTTTTTGTTAGTCATTTGTATGCTTTCTTTGCAGAAATGTCTCTTTAGTTTTTTGGTCCACTTTTTAATTGGGTTGTTTGTTTTTTCTGATATTGAGCTACATGAGTTGCTTGTATAATTTTGAGATTAATCCTTTGTCAATTGTTTCATTTGCTATTATTTTCTCCCAGTCTGAAGGCTACCTTTACACCTTGATTATAGTTTCCTTCATTTTGCAAAAATTTATAAGTTTAATTAGTTCCCATTTGTTCATTTTTATTTGCATTACTCTGGGAGGTGGGTTATAGAGGATTTTGCTGTGGTTTATGTCAGAGAGTGTTCTGTATGCTTTACTCTAAAAATTTTATAGTTTTTGGTCTTTCATTTATATTTTTAATCCATTTTTAGTTTATTTTCATGTATGGTGTTAGAAAGTGTTCTAGTTTCATTCTTTTACAGGTGATTGACCAGTTTTCCCAGCACCATTTGTTTAAGAGGTTGTCTTTTCTCCAATGTACATTTTTGCCTCCTTTGTCAAAGATAAGGTGTCCACAGGTGCTTGGATTTATCTCTAGGCTTTCTATTTTGTTCCACTGATCTATATTTCTGTCTCTATGACAGTACCATACTGTTTTGATGATTGTAGCTTTGTTGTATGGTCTGAAGTCAAGAAGATTGATTCCTCCAGTTCCATTCTTCTTTTTCAAGATTGCTTTGGCTATTTGAGTTTTTTGTGTTTCCATACAAATTGTGAAATTATTTGTTCCAGTTCTGTGAAAAATACCTTTGGTCGCTTGATAGGTATTGCATTGAATGTATAGATTGCTTTGGGTAGTATATTCATTTTCACTGTATTCATTCTTTCAATCCACAAACAAACACAAATATTTCTCCAACTATTTGTGTCATCTTTGATTTCTTTCATTAGCGATGTTTAATTTTCTAAATACAGGTCTTTTGTTCCTGTAGGTTAAATTTATTCCTAAATCTTTTATGGGATTGTTTCCTTAATTCCAGAAATTTTCAGAATTTCTCTCTCTTTTTTTTTTTATTGTTGGTATATAGGAATGCAAGGGATTTCTGAGTATTACTTTTTTATCATGCAACTTTTCTTTATTTATTGATAGCTCTAGTATTTTTCTGGTGGTATCTTTAGGGTTTTCTATGTAGACCATGTCATCTCCAAACAGAGAGAGTTTTACTTCCTTTCCAATCTGTATTTCTTTTTTTTCCTTCTCTGTATGCTGTGGCTAGGACTTCCAAAACTATGTGGAGTAATAGTGGTGAGAGTGGGCACCCTTGTCTTGTTCCTGATTTTAGAAGAAATGCTTTCAAATTTTTGCCATTGAGGATAGTGTTTCCTTTGGGTTTGTCATACCAGGCTTTTATTACATTGATGTATGTTCTTTCTATGCCTGCTTTCTGGGGAGTTTATCATAAATGGGTGTTGGATTTTGTCAAAGGCTTTCTCTGCATCTATTGAGATAACCACATGGTTTTTATTTTTCAATTTGTTAAGATGTTTCACACTGATTGATTTGTGAATTTTGAAGAATCTTTGCATTCTTTGGATAAAGCCCACTTTGTCATGATGTTTGATCTTTTTAATATGTTGTTGGATTCTGTTTGCTAGAATTTTGTTGATGGTTTTTGCATCTATGTTCATCAGAAATATTGGTCTGCAGTTTTCTTTTCTAATGGCCTCTCTGTTTGATTTTGGTATCAAGGTGATATGGGCTTCATAGAATGAGTTTGGAAATTTACCTTCCATGGCAATTTTCTGGAAGAGTCTGAGTAGGATAGGTGTTCAGTTCATTTCACTTAAGTCACTCAGTCCTGTTTGACTCTTTGTGACCCCATGGACTGCAGCACACCAGGATAGGTATTCAGTCAGTCAGTCAGGTCAGTCACTCAGTCGTGTCCGATTCTTTGCAACCCCATGAATCGCAGGACGCCAGGCCTCCCTGTCCATCACCAACTCCCGGAGTTTATGCAAACTCATGTCCATTGAGTCAGTGATGCCATCCAGCCATCTCATCCTCTGTCGTCCCCTTCTTCTCCTGCCTTCAGTCTTTCCCAGCATCAAGGTCTTTTCAACTGAGTCAACTCTTTGCATGAGGTGGCCAAAGTATTGGAGTTTCAGCTTTAGCATCAGTCCTTCCAATGATCTCCTTTAGGATGGACTGATTGGATCTCCTTGCAGTCCAAGGGACTCTCAAGAGTCTTCTCCAACACCACAGTTCAAAAGCATCAATTCTTTGGTGCTCAGCTTTCTTCACAGTCCAACACTCACATCCATACATGACCACTGGAAAAACCATAGCCTTGACTAAACAGACTTTTGTTGGCAATGGATAGGATAGGTGTTAGGTCTTCTGTAAATTTTTGGTAGAATTCACCTGTGAAGCCATCTGATCCTGGCCTTTGTTTGTTGAAAGATTTTTTAATTACAATTTTGATTCCCATGCTTGTGATGGGTCTGTTAATATTTCTTATTTCTGAACCATAAGATTCGGTTTGGAAGGTTATATTTTTCTAATAATTTGTCCATTTCTTCCAGGTTGTACATTTTATTGGCATATAATTGTTCATAGTAGTCTCTTATGATCTTTCATATTTTTTGTGTTGTCTGTTGTATTGTCTCCATTTTAATTTCTAATTTTATTGATTTGATTCTTCCTTTTTTTCTTGATGAGTCTGACTAATATTTTGTCTATTTTATTTTTCTTCTCAAATAACCAGTTTTTAGTTTGTTGATCTTTGCTATAGTCTCCATTATTTCTTTTTCATTTACTTCTGCTTTGTTTTTTATGATTTCTTTCCTTCTACTAACTTTAGAATTATTCTGTTCTTCTTTTTCTAGTTGTTTTCAGGGTAAAGTTAGGTTACTTATTTGATGTTTCTCTTGTTTCTTGAGGTAGGCTTGTATTGTTATGAACCTCTGTCTTAGCACTGCTCTTACAGAATCACATAGGTTTTGGGTTGTTGTGTTTTCATTGTTTGTTTCTATGCATATTTTTATTTGTTTTTCTTTTTGATTTCTTCTGTAGTCTGCTGGTTATACAGAAGTGTGTTGTTTAGCCCCCAAGTTTGTGTCTTTTTTGAATTTATTTTTGTTCTTGTAGTTGACATCTAATATTACTGCATTGTGGTACATATACACAATGGAGTATTACTCAGCCATTAAAAAGAATACATTTGAATCAGTTCTAAGGAGATGGATGGAACTGGAGCCGATTATACAGAGTGAAGCAAGCCAGAAAGAAAAACACCAATATAGTATACTAACGCATATATATGGAATTTAGAAAGATGGGGATGATGACCCTGTATGCGAGACAACAAAAGAGACTCAGATCTATAGAGTGAACTTTTGGACTCTGGGGGAGAGAGAGAGGGAGAGGGTGGGATGAGATGGGAGAATGGCATTGAAACATGTATACTATCAAGTACAGGTAATCTTATTTGTGATAATGTTTTGATTTACAATAAACAGGTACTAGTTTTAAAAAAATAAAAAAAATAAACAGTAAACAACAACAACAACAAAAAAAGAAAAGATGTTTGAAATTATTACCTTTCTTTTTTTTTAAGTTTACCAAGGCTAGGTTTATGGCCCAGGATGTGATCGATCCTGGAGAATGTTCTGTGTGCACTTGAAAAAACGTTGAAATCCATTGTTTTGGGTAGATATTAGGTCTAATTGCTCCACTGTATCATTTAAAGACTGTGTATCCTTGCTAATTTTCTGTTTGGTTGGTCTATCCACAAGTGTGAGTGAGATGTTAAAATCCCCCACTATTATTGTGTTACTATTAATTTCCCCTTTCATCCTTGTTAACATTTGCTTTACATATTGTGGTGCTCCTATGTTGAGTGCATATATATTATAATTGTTTTGTCTTCTTCTTGTGTTGATCCTTTGATCATTATGTAGTGTCTTTCTTTGTCTCTTATCATGTTCTGTATTTCAAAGTCTATTTTATCTGATATGAGTATTGCTACTCCTGCTTTCCTTTGGTCCCCATTTGCATGATATATATTTTTCCAGCCCCTCTCAATCTGTATGTGTCCCTAAGTTTGAGGTGGGTCTCTTGTAGACAGCATATATATGGGTTTTGTTTTTGTATCCGTTCTGCCAGTCTTTGTCTTTTGGTAGGAGCATTCAACCCATTTACATTTAAGGCAATTATTGATAAGCATGAACCTGTTACCATTTACTTTGCTGTTTTGGGTTCTTTTTTATAAAACTTTTTCTGTGTTTTCTATCTAGCAAAGATCCTTTAGCATTTGTTGAAGCACTGGTTTGATGGTCCTGAATTCTCTCAGCTTTTGCTTGTCTGTAAAGCTTTTTATTACTCCTTCATATCTGAATGAGAGCCTTGATGGGTAGAGTAATCATGATTGTAGGTTTTTCTCTTTCATCACTTTAAGTACGTCCTGTAATTCCCTTCTGGCCTGAAGAGTTTCTATTGGAAAGTCAGCTGTTATCTTATGGGGATCCCGTTGTGTGTTATATGTTGCTTTTCCCTTGCTGCTTTTAATATTTTCCCTTTGTGGTTAATTTTTGTTAGTTTGATTAATATATGTCTTGGGGTGTTTTGCCTTGGATTTGGCCTGTTTGAGACTCTCTGTATTTCTTGAACTTGGGTGCTTCTTCTTCTTCATTATTTCCTCCTTCATTTTAGGAAAGTTTTTGGCTATTATCTCTTCAAGTATTTTCTCATGCCCTTTGTTTTTGTCTTCTTCTTCTGGGACTCCTATGATTCGAATGTTGGGGTGTTTAACATCATCCCAGAAGTCTCTGAGGTTGTCTTCATTTCTTTTAATTCTTTTTTCTTTCTTTCTCTCTGCTTCATTTATTTCCACCATTCTATCTTCCACCTCATTTATCCTCTCTTCTTCCTCAGTTATTCCACTGTTGGTTACCCTCAGAGTGCTTTTAATCCCAGTTATTGCATTGTTCATTATTGATTGACTCTTCTTTATTTCTTCTAGGCCCTTGTTAAACATTTCTTGAATCTTATCAATCCTTGTCGCTAATTAATTTATCTGTAACTCCATTTTGTTTTCAAGATTTTGGGTCATCTTTACTATCATTCTGAATTCTTTTTCCGGTAGATTTCCTATAGTCCCCTCTTTTGTTTGCTTTGGTGGTTTTTTTTTTTTTTTTTTATGTTCCCTCACCTGCTGAGTATTTCTCTGCCTTTTCATTTTGTTTCGATTGCTGTGTTTAGGGTGTCCTTTCTGCAGGCTGGAAGTTCGTGGTTCCTCTTAATTGTTGAATCTGCTCCCAGTGGGTGGAGTTGGACCAGTGGCTTGTCAAGGTTTCCTGATTTGGAGAACTTGCGTCTGTTTTCTAATGAGTAGAGTTGACTCTCTTCTCTCTGGAGTGCAATGAAGTGTCAGTAGTGAGTTTTGGGGCCTCAATAGGTCTGGCATGGCTTTGGGCAGCCCATCTTTTAATGTTTAGTGTTGTGTTTCTGTTTTGCTGGAGAATTAGCTTGGTGTGTCTTGCACCGGAAATTGTTGGCTCTTTGGGTGGAGCTTAGTTTCAGTGTAGGTATAGGAGTGGAAACTTTGGTGAGTTATTGTCTATTAATGTTCCCTGGAGTGAGGAGTTCTCTGATGTTCTGAAGTTCTGGAGTTAAGCCTCCTGCCTCTGGGTTTTGGTCCTTCTGTTATGTTAGCCTCAAAACTTCTTCAGACATACAGCACAGAAGATAAAACCCCTAGGTTAATGGTGAAACAACTCTCCACAGTCAGGAACACCCAGAGAGATTCACTGAGTTATATAGAGAATAGAAAAGGGAGGAAGGAGATAGAGGTGACCTGGAGCAGAAAAGGGAGAGTCAATAGGGGAGAGAGTAATCAAGCCAGTAATCAAATCCCTAAGTGAAAACAGATAATGAAGATTAGATTCTTAAAGGTACAAACTTGATAACAAATATCAAAAGGCAGAGATTTAAAATGTAGAACAGTGGTTAGACTCTCAAAAATACAATTCAAAAATGCAAAACAAAATCAAACACAAAAAATAAAAATATATATATGGAATTTGTTTTTTAAAATATGGCTTTTTTTGAAAGGTATGATAGTAGGCTACAAAAATGGAAGTTAGAGTAATAAAGAACTAAAATTTTAAAGTGATAATAGTAAAAATATATCTAGGAATTCCTCTGGAGCTCTTGTGGGCAGTGTGGGATCAGTTCGGTGCCAGATAGTCTCTTGTTCCAACTTGTACTTGTTCTCAAGGTCTTTAGTTGCCCCTTGAAGGCACAGCATCAGAATTAACTGAAGAGTTTTAATCTGTTGCACCTGTTTCTTCTAGAGCCATCCCCCCTTCTTTGTTCATTTGGGCTCCCTCTGTTTGCAAGTTACGTCAGTGTCTAATTTCCACCCTGACATGAAGGGACAAAGGTGGCCACTTATTTAGGCTCACTTGTTCAGTTGTGCTGTGGAGAGGGAGGGACACTGCAAGCAAACACCGCTGGCACATGTGGGAAGTGCTTTCAGCAGATGGGACACACTGGGTTTGCCACAGTCCAAGGTGATGTGTACTTCCCAGGCCCACACTGCTCAGACTCCAGGGTGCTCTGCAAGGGCACTGCCCCATGTGGACCCTGCATTTCATGCACTTCCCAGGCCTAAGCCACTCAGGTTCTCTGGTGCTCCGCAAGGGCACAGACCCAGATGGGCTGTGCGTTTTGTGCCCTTCTTCCGTCCAAGCTGCTCAGGTGACCAAGCGCTTGGTGAGCACTCTATCCCAGGCCAGCCATGTGTCTTATGCACCTCCCTGGCCCCGACCACTCAGTTTCCTGGGTGCGCCACAAGGGCACAGTCACAGGTGTGCCTTTTGTCTCCTCTGGGAAGCTGATCTGAGGCTGTGACCCTCCTGGAAGATGTTAACTGTCCAGGATGCCAGGAAGATGTGGTTAGCAACTGACAACCTGCTCAGGTTTGTGGAAGATAAGATCTGTGGGGTCGAGATTGCAGCAGCCTCTTGCCTTCCAGTTCTGGCTGTCGCACACCTGCCTCTCTGCCTCTGGGGAGGGAGGCCATGAAAGGCAGCTGACTTGCTCTCTTTTGGTGTTCACCCAGTCCTTTGTTTTCTAAACACAGCAGGGATCACCATGTGGCATTAGAATCGTTAGCAGGAACGTACTCCTTTTTGTTTTTGTCTCACTGATTACTTCACAGTTTGGGTTGTCACATTAGCTCCCTCAGATTGTCCTCAAGGCATTAAAGTCCAGTCCTTACCCTAAGGATGGACAAAGCAGCCCATGCCTCTCTACCCAGCCCCCAATCCCTGGTGGTGGAGGCAAGCATCTAAGCCACTTCTCCACTGTTAGCTGCAGTTCAGTATGTATTCTGTGTTTGTTTATTTGTTTTTTCCCAGTTATGCTGCCCTCTGAGATTCCAAATCTTCACACAGACTCACCTGAAAGAGTTTCCTATTGTGTGGAAATTTCTTCATGACTTCCTCACTAGGATGGGTCTCCATCCCTAAATCTTTTGACTCTGTTTTCATCTTTTACATTCTGTCTGATCTCCTTTTGAGGAGTTTGGGCTGCCTTTTTGGGTGCCTGGTGTCCTCTGCCAGTGTTCAGAAGTTGTTTTGTGGAAGTTGCTAAACATTCAAATGATCTTTTGATGAATTTGTGGGGGAGAAAGTGGTCTCCCTGTCCCATTCCTCTGCCATCTTGGGACTGCTCTTAAATTCTTAATGTAAATGATCTGACCCCTTTATAGATTCACCAATCTCATATTATGATATGAAATTAGTTTTCTTTTATTTCTTCACTGTTCACCTTGTCTCTGTAACATATATGGGTATAGTCAAATTTTATTTTAAAGAAAATATTTAAATGGTCTGCCTAGAAGATTAAATTAGCTCCTTGAATATATTTTTCTTTCCTTAGTAGTACAATTTTCATAGTAAAAACATCAAAATAGATGAAAATAAAGATCACATTCAGGATAAGAAATGACTTCAGTATTAAGCCTAGACTTAGTGGCCCTTTGAATCTAATTTTCAGTTGTTTAGAAGCAAAGGACTCAGTTCAGTTCAGTCACTCAGTCGTGTCCAACTCTTTGCGAACACCATGGACTGTAGCACTCAAGGCCTCCCTGTCCAACAACAACTCCTGGAGTTTACTCAGACTCATATCCAGTGAGTCAGTGATGCCATCCAACCATCTCATCCTCTGTCATCTCCTTCTCCTCCCACTTTCAATCTTTCTCAGAATCAGGATCTTTTCAAATGAGTTAGTTCTTTGCATCAGGTGGCCAAAATATTGGAGTTTCAGCTACAGCATTAGTCCTTTCAATGAATGCTTAGGACTGATTTCCTTTAAGATGGACTGGTTGGATCTTCATGCAGGGACTCTCAAGAGTGTTCTCAACACCACAATTGAAAAGCATCAGTTCTTGGCACTCAGCTTGCTTTGTAGTCCAGCTTTCACATTCATACATGACTATTGGAAAAACCATATCTTTGACTAGAAGGACCTTTGTTGGCAAAGTAGTGTCTCTCCATAACTTTTCTTCCAAGGAGAAATCATCCTTTAATTTCAATGCTGCAGTCACCATCTGCAGTGATTTTGGAGCCCCCTCAAAATAAAGTAGGTCACTGTTTCCACTGTTTCCCCATCTATTTGCCATGAAGTGGTGGCAACAGATGCCATGAACTTAGTTTTCTGAATGTTGAGTTTTAAGCCAACTTTTTCACTCTTCTCTTTCACTTTCATCAAGAGGCTCTTTAGTTCTTCAATTTCTGCCATAAGTGGTGTCATCTGCACATCTGAGGTTACTGGTATTTCTCCCAGGTATTCAGTTCAGTTCAGTGCAGTCACTCAGTCGTGTCAGACTCTTTGCGACCCCATGAATCGCAGCACACCAGGCCTCCCTGTCCATCACCAACTCCCGGAGTTCACTCAGACTCATGTTCATCAAGTCCGTTATGCCATGCAGCCATCTCATCCTGGGTCGTCCCCTTCTCCTCCTGCCCCCAATCCCTCCCAGTATTAGAGTCTTTTCCAATGAGTCAACTCTTCACGTGAGGTGGCCAGTGTACTGGAGTTTCAGCTTTAGCATCATTCCTTCCAAAGAAATCCCAGGGCTGATGTCATTCAGAATGGACTGGTTGGATCTCCTTGCAGTCCAAGGGACTCTCAAGAGAAGAGTCTTCTCCAACACCACAGTTCAAAAGCATCAATTCTTCGGCACTCAGCTTTCTTCACAGTCCAACTCTCACATCATACATGACCACTGGAAAAACCATAGCCTTGACTAGACGGACCTTAGTCGGCAAAGTAATGTCTCTGCTTTTGAATATGCTATCTAGGTTGGTCATAACTTTCCTTCCAAGGAGTGTCTTTTAATTTCATGGCTGCAGTCACCATTTGCAGTGATTTTGGAGCCCCCCAAAATAAAGTCTGACACTGTTTCCTCTGTGTCCCCATCTATTTCCCATGAAGTGATGGGACCAGATGCCATGATCTTCGTTTTCTGAATGTTGAGCTTTAAGCCAACTTTTTCACTCTCCACTTTCACTTTCATCAAGAGGCTTTTTAGTTTCTCTTCACTTTCTGCCATAAGGGTGGTGACAACTGCATATCTGATATATTAGGAAGATATTAAGAAAAGGTAGCAAGAATGCACAGAACTATACAAAAAAGATTTTTATGACCCAGATAATTACGATGGTGTAATCACTCATTCATAGCCAGACAGCCTGGAATGTGAAGTCAAGTAGGACTTAGGCAGCATCACTACAAACAAAGCTAATGGTGGTAATGGAATTCCAGTTGGGCTATGTCAAATCTTAAAAGATGTTGCTGTGAAAGTGCTGCACTGAATATCCTAGCAAATCTGGAAAACTCAGCAGTGGCCACAGGACTGGAAAAGCTCAGTTTTTTATTCCAATCCCAAAGAAAGGCAGTATCAAAGAATGCTCAAGCTACCACACAATTGTGTTCATCTCATATGCTAGCAAAGTAATGCTCAAAATTCTCCAAGCCAGGCTTCAACAGTACGTGAACCAAGAACTTCCAGATGTTTAAGCTGGATTTAGAAAAGACAGAGGATCTAGAGATCAAATTGCCAACATCTGTTAGATAATCAAAAAAGCAAGAGAGTTCCAGGAAAACATCTACATCTGTTTTATTGACTATGCCAAGGGCTTTGACTGTGTGGATCACAACAAACTGGACAATTCTTCAAGAGATGGGAATACCAGACCACCTGACCTGCCTCCTGGGAAAACTGTATGCAGGTCAGGAGGCAAGAGTTAGAACTGGACATGGAACAACAGACTGATTCCAAATCGGGAAAGCAGTATATCAAGGCTATATATTGTCACCCTGCTTATTTAACTTATATGCAGAGTATATCATGAGAAACTCTGGGCTGGAGGAAGCACAAGCAAAGGACTAATGAAAGTGAAATTATTCAGTCGTGTCTGACTCTTTGCATCCCCATGAACTATAGCCTACCAGGCGCCTCCATCCATAGGATTTTACAGGCAAGAGTACTAAAGTGGGTTGTCATTTCTTTCTCCAGGGGATCTTTCCAACCCAGGGATCGAACCTGTGTCTCCCACACTGCAGGCAGACGCTTTACTGTCTGAGTCACCAAGGAAGCCAAGGATTAATGAGGTAGCTATTATTTCTATGTCAGTTCTGGCAAGAAGAAAAACAAAAAAATCAGTTCCAAATCCTTTCAAAAAGAAGGTTTTCTTTCAGTTTAAACACCATATTGAAAAATGTTTGCTGTGGTTTATTATTTGTGATATCTTTAATATTAAAATGTTTAATGTAGCATTAATATTCTTTAGCTGAAAATAATAATACATGTGTGTTTCTCAAACATTTGTTGAGAGGAATCTAAGACTTGTAATTGCATGCAATGAAAACATCTATACTTGAATGTCATTCAAATGTAACACCCTCATGAGAAAGAAGCTGCTAGGAGTATGTTTTTCCTTGTTACACTTAATAGAACCATATGGTCTTGTTTTAATTGAAATTTTATTAACAAAGTTCTCCCTGAGTGATGAGAGTTCTTAATTTAGCAGCATCCAACATCAATTTAAGAACTTCCAGTGACTTTTCATTTATCAGTCCCTCACCTAGTTCTTTCAGTTAAACAACAAATATTGCTTTATAATTAAGGAAACAGTCCCGAATGTTTCAACAGGTAATAAGAAAATAGGAAATAATTCCATGTCCATTTAAGAGAAAATAAGTGATTATTCTTCAATATTTTTTCTTGAAATATTGCTGATTTACAGTGCTCTATTTGTTTCCGAT
>SJYQ01003343.1:1007480-1029583 GCA_006410935.1 Redunca redunca | reverse complement strand
AAGGAGCTAGTAGGATGGACAGGTGGACTTGGGGTACTGAGATCTCAGACGGCCTCAGAACTGGAGGGATTGGAGGCAGATTCCCAGAAGTCAGTGAACTTGCCCTTGAACGAGCTCCAGTAGTCTTTCAGGGAGCTGAAGCTCTCAGTCATCCAGTCTCTGGAGGTCAAAAAAGTGAGGGGAGCAGCTGGGGTGGGGGTGAGAGTTGTCTCTAGGCAGTGACAACTATGGCGCTCCCACCCTCTCCCCACTGGCACTCCCCCCACCCTCTCAACCCCACCCAGCAATGCCCCAAGACCTCAGGCTGGGACCCCTTATAGCTACACCCCGGGAGAGGATGCTGAGGGTAATGATGGGAACCCAACCAAGGTCAACCCGAGTTTCTCCAGCTGTGGGCAGACGGTGGATCTGAAGCAAGCTGGAGAGGAGTGACTGATGTGGGAGCTGTGTAAGGTCAGGACTGCCATTCTAGTGGAGGTGAGTGATGCCCCCTAGAATTGTACATCCTGGTGGCTCCAGGCGGGATGGGGCAGAGGGAGGCAGTCTCTCATTTGGACAGTCATCAGAGGGTTGGTTAGCTGTGTGATCTGGGGCAGGTCACTTGGTTAAGTGAGCCTTGGTTTTCTTGTCTGCAAAATGGGGAAATATCCACTCTACAGTGGGTCCTGAGGACTAGAAGTGTTTGTGAACACCTCTGCTATGGAAATGCCAATGCGGACGGAGTGGAGGTGGGGAAGTTGGGTAGGGATAGCAGAGGACTGGTGGGCAGGGGCAAGGAGGGAGAGGAAGGACCGACTTCTGCTCACATGCACCCAAGGACTTGAAACAAGTCAGAAACACAGACACACACAGACACTGGCCTGAAATTGCTTTGAAAGTGAAAGTTGCTCAGTGGTGTCCAACTCTTTGCGACGCCATGGACTGTACAGTCCATAGCATTTTCCAGGCCACAATACTGGAGTGGGTAGCCCTTCCCTTCTCCAGGGAATCTTCCCAACCCAGGGATCGAACCCAGGTCTCCTGCATTGCAGGTGGATTCTTTACCAGCTGAGCCACAAGGGAAGCCCAGGAACACTGGAGTGGGTAGCCTATCCCTTCTCTAGTGGATCTTTCTAACCCAGGAATCGAACTGGGGTCTCCTGCATTGCAGGTGGGTTCTTTACCAACTGAGCTATCAGAGAAGCCCCAGAAATTTCATTGGGTGGATCCAAACCTCCAGATTATCAGAAAAGGAAAATGGAAATGAGGGCAAGGAGGAAGAAAGGAAGATGACAGAGGGAGGCAAGGTGGGATGCGGTGCCTCTCCGTCATCTCTCCCTGCAAGGGAGCCTGTTTTACAGAGAGAAAGCAGGTTCAACGAGGTGCAGGTCCTAGGTGGGCATGGGAGAGACATGGGACCCCTATGGGGACTCTCACCAAGTCCCAGGCAGGTAGCAACCAAAGGCAGGAAAGTGAGGGTGTACCTGGCCTGCTGGGCCACCTGGGACTCCTGAACACTGCTCAGGGCATCCTTGGCGGTCTTGGTGGCCTCCTTCACATAGCCCTGCATCTTGTCCAGAAGGGATCCCTCCTCGGCCTTGGTAGTTTCTGGGAGAAGAGCAGGACTGAGTGGGGTGGATCAGCTTCTGGGGAGCCCTTGGCTCCTGCTCAGCCCCCCACTGGGGTCTGGTATCCCCCAGCCACTTGCCAAGCCATCCCCTTCCCACGCCCAGCCCAGTTCCCACTGGCTGCTTACCAGGCAAGACCAGGAGAGCCAGGAAGGCAGCAAGAAGGAGCAGCCGGGGCTGCATGGCGCCTTGGTTCCTGCAGGGAAGGGTCCTGTGAGCCGTTCCTGAAGTCCCCACCACCACCCCCCACCACCACCAGGCGGCCCTCCCTGGGGACATGCGGTGGTCCCTAAAGCAGGGCCCAAGTCGGGAGGAGAGAGGGCTAATATGGGGGAGGCTGTGGGCTTTCAGACAGGGGACTGGGGGACCCAGGGCAGAGGGAGCCGAGGCGGGGCATCGAGCAGGAACCCCCCTGACCAGGAATCAAGACTCCTGGATTCTGGCCAGGTTTCTGCCACTAACACGCTGAGTGACTCTGGGTGACTCTCTGCCCTCTCCAGGGCTCAGGTTTTCTGTCTGGGGCACGACTGGGGTGTCTGAGTCTTCCAGTCCTAAACATGCAGAGTGAGCAGAAAATGGAGCCAGTGGCAGTCCCAGCTCCACCACTAGGCTCTGTGTAGCTCCGGGCAAGTGACCTTCCCCTAGGGACCTCGGTCTCCCCATCCATCAAGCCTTACGGCTTCCTCAGCTCTACAGGCGCTTCTCCAGGCTTCGCTGGCTGGGCTGGGCACAGACCCCCACCTGCCCCTCCCCATCCTGCTCTCCTTCTCCCCCATGCCTCTGGGAGCCTTACCTGGAGCAGCTGCTTCTTGGGATGAACTGCGTATGCAGGCAAGAGGGTTCGGACCTGTTTTATATTATCCCCAGGACACAGGGCAGCGTGAGGGCCCAGGCAGCTGGGCAAAGGTCACCTGCTGATCAATCTAGATCAGGCCCTGACAGAGGGTAGCCAGAGGCACCCAGGCCTGCTAGGAGTTGGGAAATCTCTAGAAAGCTGAGGGGGCCCACCCAGCTCTCTGCTACCCCTATGGCTTGGACCTGGGGAGACCCCATTTCTGAGCAGCCTGGTTCCCCAGGGAGAGGCTGGTGAGATGGGAGAAGGGATTGGGGTATAGACCTCGTTCATCCCTTTGCCGTTGGTTTCCAGGTCCTTCCCCACTTTAAGCCCTGCCAACAGCCTGCGAAGTGGGGGTGATGTGAAAGGGGGATTGGCTTCTTCAGACTGGGTACAACTCAGCTGGCTGGGCTGGGGTGTCTAAGTGAAGTCACAGAAGGCCTGTGGGCAGGGGCTTGTGCAGAGGTGGGACACAGTTGAGTGCCCACAGCCTCCTCCCCAGGATCAGTCCCAGGTGCAGCTGACCCAGAAATTTCCTGAGCTGATCCCTTTCTTACAGGGGGTGGTGGGAGAAGGTCAAAGGCTGCTGAGCCCCAGGCCTTTGTTTTACCACCTCCTCTCCTCATCTTGCCCTCTGGACTCACTGATAACGTCCCCAGGGGGCAGACTGTGCAGCTGGGACCCAGGCCAGCGCTGAGTACCTCCCGACCTCAGACCTCAGCTTCCTCAGCTTAGACATGCCAGTCCTCGTAGTCCTGTGGCTGGGGAGCCAACCAAGCCTCTGGTGAGGCTGGTGTAGTGGAGAGAGGGGCCAGATAAGCTCAAAGGGACAGTCAGCTGTCCAGGAGATGCCCGGCCTCTTCCTGAGGTGAAGTACCCCTTGGGCTCATACCAGGAGCTGCAGCCTGGATGGCAGCATTAGGGAGCTCTGTCTTCCAGTGAGGTCTCAGAGCCAAGAAATTCTAGATTTAAATGGTGCCTTTGGCACCTACAGATATGACCCAGGGTCAGAGATCTAACATCTCAGCGCCTCAATATTCTCCTCTGTAAAATGGGGCTACAACACTGATACTCCAAAATTGTGGTGAAATATAAGAGATATGTAAAAGCAGCTGGTCCATGAAGGGGCTTGACAAATCTCTCCTCCTTTCTCCCAAACACCTGTCCTTCCTTAGACAGCATAGTCTGAAGGCAGGAGGAGCCTCCAATATAGAATTAGGGCTTTTGGCAGGTGGCCATCTTACCAGGAAGAAGCAACTAAACCCACCGTGGGAAGTCACAGGCCCGAGAAAGTGACCTAGCTCTACCTTCAGAATTCTTTGTCTGTGGCTGAAACTTGAAATATCCCCTTAGAGATTTATTCCTTTCACTTAGACATGGTTATCTGTTAAAATGCAAATGATTCCTGCGAAGTAGACATTATTAGGGCTCCACTGGTAGTTCAGCTGGTAAAAAATCTGCCTGCAATGCAGGAGACCTCAGTTCGATTCCTGGGTTGGAAAGATCCCCTTGAGGAGATAAGCTACCTGCTCTAGTATTCACAGGCTGCACTGGTGGCTCAGATGGTAAATAATCTGCCTGCAATGTGGGAGACCTGGATTTGATGCCTGGGTTGAGGAGATCCCCTGGAGGAAGGCATGGCAACCCACTCTAGTATTCTTGCCTGGAGAATCCCCATGGACAAAGGAGCCTGGCAAGTTGCAGTTCATGGGGTTGCAAAGAGTCAGACATGACTAGGCAACTAAGCACAGCACAGCACAGACATTATTGACCCCATTTGACAGGTAGAAACCTAAGGCAGGGCTGGAGACATACCCAGGTGCCCATATTCCATCCATGGCAGAGTTGGGAACCAGAATCCAGGTCTTCTAATACGCACACTGGGACCAAACCACATGGAGAGATGAGACCCTTGGAGGTTTATCAGTCACTCAGAGTGCATCAGTTTCAGCCTCTTCCTGAGCACAGACTGTGGTGATGGGGTGGGGAGGGGAGGAAGGTGATTGGGAGGTCCTGAAGGATTTGGACTTTGGGGAAGGTAGAGGGCAGCCATGTCCACTTCCCTCTTCGTGCTGATCTGTTCCTTCTCCCCAGAAGTGAGGGTCACAGTGGGAGTCCAGATTCCAGGCTGGGCTGGGGCATGCTGGGTTGGACTGGCTGGAACCCTGGGCCCTGGTTCCTCTAATCCTCCTTCCATGTGTGTGGAGCCTCTGGAGGAGGTCGCCCTCTCTCCCCTGGGTGGCAATGGGCCAGTGAGCCCAGGGAGGTCAGAAGATGTGGGCAGAGAGACCCAGCGGTGTGGTGTCAAGCTGGGCAGAGAAGCGCAGAGTGTGGGCCTCTGCAGCTGGGCTGAGACGTGCCCTGGGGCCTGGGACCTTACCTCACTCCAGGGCTTGGCCTCTGTGTGCCTGTGCCCCTCCCAGCAGCTCCGGGTGGGTCTCAGTGGGGTGATCTGAGGAAGGGTCTGATCAGTGGCCCAGCCTAGGCTGCCTCTCCTTCCCTTCTTCTCTCCCTGCCCCCAGCATAGCTCCCCTGGGATGAGGACGCTGCTCCAGCCCTGGCCCCCATGTCTGGTATCGGGCAGGGAGGAGGGGTGGGAGGATGGGGAGGAGAAGGTCTGACCAGCTGGGGCCAAAAGTGGTCCTCTAGGGTTAGGCTAAATCTCTCTGCTTCCACTTGTGTGCGAGTGAGGCTTAGCTCACGAGCCTCTGTGACCCATGCCCCTGCCACAAGGCTGGACTGGGCAGTGCTGACTCAGCCCTGCCAGCCAGAGGCCCCGGTTCACCACGGCCTTCTGCGCTGGAAGTTCCTCCTAGTGTCTCACCCAGATCTTCCCACCCAGGAGCCACCCCCTTTGAGCTCTGCCCTGGGTGGATGGCCAGTGTGGAGCAAACATGGGGACCTGTGTCCATGTGATTTGCCCGTCCCTGGCTGGGCCTGAGTCATTCCCTCTTGCTTTCTGGGCTCGGGCTGCCCACCGGTTTGATCTCTGGTTCGGGGGCAGGAGGGTGGCCATAGGTGATGCTAGAGTCTCAGCCTCGTCACCTCACTGACCGTTAGGTCTGCCTGTTGTACAGATAAGGAGATTGAGGCTCAGAAGGGATATGATTCACCCAACATCACACAGCCCTTTGTGCCCACCCATGTGGCCGTGCCCTGACTCACAGGGCCAGGGTCTGCTGGAGCTGCCGGCGCTCGTGTCCTTTCCATCAGCAGCTCAAACAATCTAAGACGGTGCACAGGGGCCTCTCCTCTCCCACCGCCCAGAACTAATCTGTTCACAGACTGATACACAGCATGCTCTCCGGTACTTCCCCAGCTGTCCTGTGGATAAGACTGCACGCTTCCACTGCAGGGGGCGCAAGTTTGATTTCTGGTTGGGAAATTAAGATCCCGCATGCCACACATTGTGGCCAAAAATCAAAAACACATGCTCCCGTTCAGTGAGGGCAAACTCAGCTGAGAGTCCTTGGTGACTCGTTGCCTGCTCACCTCTGGCCCATTGACAGGGAAAGGGATGGGGCCAGAGGCGAGCGAGACCTTTGCTCCCAGCCCAGGCAGGACTCTGCCTGATTTGGGAGTGTTGCAGCGCGGCGAAGTCTTCAGGGGCAAAACATGGCTCGTGCTTGATGAGTGCTGACTGTGGGCCAGTCATGTCTCCCAGCATTACTCAGATTATCTCCCTGACTCCCTGAAGCCCAGAAGGCATGCACTGTTTTATGCCCTACTGAGGCACACGGGGCTCAGAGAGGTTAAGAGACTTGGCCGAGGTCACCCAGTGAGTATGTGCGGAGCCCAGATGCAAAGCCAAGGAGTCCAACTCCAGCATCAGAAGCCTTAATAAACTACTCCAAGATGGCCCAGGCTGCTCCTGGAAGGAGGAGCTCCCTGACGCTGGGGGTGACGATCGCTGGGATGGGACACTGCCAGGTAGTGGGGATTCTACAGAGGGGTATAAGCCCTGGAAGGCCTTTTAGCTGTCTTCAACCCCATAAGACATCAAGCCACCCCTGGTCTATGCAACAGTGGAGACACGGGAAGTCAGGATCAGTCCAGCTGTGGACTCTTCCAGTGGCAGATTATAGAAGCCCATGGCATTCTGGGGCATGGCATTCCTGGAGGGCAGCCAACAGTGCAACACGCTGGATTTCATCTCCTTGTCACTCAAGCTGATCTGTGTGGTCCAGCAGAGGGGCACAAACTGGTCAGGATGCGACACCTTCTTGGTGGATGTCTTTCTGTTTGTGACCTCACTTGCAGAGGAGGTTGGAAGTCCAAGTAGAAGATCTGGATGCCACCACCACCCCCCTTCCCCATCTCCTGATGAGAGGCCCCCTGAGAGCCTCAGGTCTTGTGACCCATCACAAGCTGACCGCTCCCACCCAGGGAGGAGGTGGGCAGGAATCAGACCACAGGCCAGTCTGCCCCTCACCCTGCATTGTGCCTGCCTGATGCCCCCCAGAGGGTGGGGTCTCACTCTGCCACTCTCACTGGAGCAGCAAGCATGCTACTGTACTCCCTGCTTGGTCGAAATCCAGAAAATAGTTAATATTCTTATTAACAACAATAATGACTATTTTTTAGTGCTTACTCTGCCAGGCATAATACTACTCATTTCACCAGTAATATCTCTTTTAATATACCCAGGAATCACATTTTTTAAAAGAGAAAATGAGGCCAGAGCTGGGCCAAGTTGAATCACTAGACCAAAGTGTCACACTTGGCAGTGGTGGGACGTGAAGCACACTTACAATTAACGCCTTCAACACAGGGTCTCCCCCCACTCCTCCCACCTTCCCAAAGGCTGGCAGGGGTCGCCTTCTCCTGGGCTCACCTTGACCAGAGTCCTAGATCTTGACTCATTATCCCATCTGTGGCCCTGGGCGTCCCAGTCCAGAGCCTGGTGCTCAGAGATGGAGTCAGGGTTGGGGGATGTGGGAGTGGGGGCCCCTCCTCACTGGGGCAGACAGAGGAACTGTGAACTTTGCCCCCTCACCCCCACCCAAGCCAAGCACAGACCCGGAGCGGCCACAGGGCTTCTGGATCGCTTATCAGTCCCGAGCTCAGGTGTTCCCTCAGTCTCATTCCTCCCTTGGCTCATGGCCCCTTCCACAATGGGTGGGGCACACGTTCAGAACAGCTGCTTCTGAATGCTGCTCGAGCCCCAGTCTGCCATCAGCTTCCACGTTGTCCAAGGGTCACAGAAGTCCAAGAGGCCTCCTGGGAATGTGTCACCTTCCAGCGTGGAGTCACATTGGGGAGGAAGGTGGGGAGGGCAGCCCAGTGAGGATTTAAATGTCTGACTGATTCTGAGCTACGATCAGTGCAGTACAGTGAGCTGCCCGAGAACCTCTCCTCTGGCCCCTCTGAATCCAGGAAGGATCTGGTGCAGTAAGAGACTCTCCCAGCCCAGCGAAGATGTTCCTGAAGGCTGTGGTCCTGAGCCTGGCCCTGGTGGCTGTCACCGGTGAGTAGGAGCTGCCTTCAGATGGCACTCTTAGGCAGGACCCATCTGCTGCTTCAGGCAGGGAAAGGTGGCGAGTTTGGGGCCAGGGCGAGAGGATCGTTCTGAGTGCCTGTCAGCCCACAGCTGGAGGAGGGTGGTTCCCCAGCTGCCAGTCAGCTCTTAGGAGTGCTGTCCATTCACAGTGCTGGGCTCCCTGGCATGGGTGCTACCCTAGCTTTACATACCCCTGTGGCTTCTAACCAGCCAAGCGCAGAGAGAAAAATCAGTGGCTGGGCTCCCTGCCGACAACCAGTCTGCAGCTCAGGACTGGGGCAGGGGGGCAAGGAAGGAGACGACGCTCATGAATTTGTTTTTTCCCACCCAGGAGCCGAGGCGGAGGTCAGTGCCGACCAGGTGGCCACTGTGATTTGGGACTACTTCAGCCAGCTGGGCAACAATGCCAAGAAGGCGGTGGAACATATCCAGAAGTCTGAGCTCACCCAGCAGCTCAAGTAAGAGGGGCAGAGCTGGCAGGAAGGGCTTCTTAAAGGCCATGCAACGTGTGGCCAAGGGCTGGACTCGGAGGCAGGAGACCTGAGCTTAGGATACCCACTGCCCTGCCATCAACTCACTGGGTGACCAGAGGTCTCCAGACTTGGATCCTGGGATCCATGTGTGCAAATAAGGAAGGCTGGACTGAATAATCCCTGCTCTAACTTTTCTTTTTTTCTTTTTGTCATGCCCTGTGGCCTGTGGGATCTTAGTTCCCTGACCAGGGATCAAACCCCCACCCTCAGCAGTGAAACTGCTGAATCCTAAACACTGGACCACCAGGGAATCTCCCACTTTAACTTTCCAGAGTGTAACAGATGGCCACATCTTAGCACTGAGGCTCCCGGAAGAAAGGGAGGGAAAGAAATGTCATGTGAGCTGGCTTCTAATACATTCCCGGACAGGCCTCTGTGAAATCATGGGAAGGGGAGGGTTGAGGATATTTGGGAACCTCTGAGGGTGTCCACACAGCAGGGAAACCAGCACCCGATGTGACTAGAAGATGCTAGAAGAGGTCCAGAACATCACATGTGATCTCTGTCACAGCGCACCTGGGGTGAGAAGGACCTCAAAGTCCACTCTTTCTACTTTACAGATAAGGAGAGGCAAGCCCACTGCTCCAGCTCACATGATAGGTTTTAATTGATACTGTGACTCAAGCCCCAGGGGAGATCCAGAGGTACAAGGTCAATGTATTACCTTAGTCGATTACATCCATTTGCTTAAATCACCATCCACCATAGGGAAGGTCACAGGGAAAAGATGGGTGAACTCAGTACTCTGCACGCTCACCTGTCTTAGGCAGGTGTGTGGCAGGTGAGTGGTATGTAAGGAGCTAAGGTTGCAGTAGGGGAGCCTGGTGGGCTTACAGTCCCGGGGTCGCAAAGACAGGTCAGACAGGACCGAAGCGACTTAGCACGCAGGCAGGAATGCCAAGCCTCATGGTGGCCCCCTTGCGTCCTTTCCCCGCAGCACCCTCTTCCAAGATAAACTTGGGGAAGTGAGCACCTACACGGACGACCTGCAGAAGAAGCTGGTGCCCTTTGCCACGGAACTGCATGAACGGCTGACTAAGGACTCCGAGAAGCTGAAGGAGGAGATTCGGAAGGAGCTGGAGGAGCTGCGGGCCCGGCTACTGCCCCACGCCACCGAGGTGAGCCAGAAGATCGGGGACAACGTGCGCGAGCTGCAGCAGCGCCTGGGACCATACGCAGAGGAGCTGCGCACCCAGGTCGACACCCAGGCGCAGCAGCTGCGGCGCCAGCTGACGCCCTATGCGGAGCGCATGGAGACGGTGATGCGGCAGAACCTGGACCAGCTGCAGGCCTCGCTGGCGCCCTACGCCGAGGAGCTCCAGGCCGCGGTCAACCAGCGCGTGGAGGAGCTCAAGGGGCACCTGACGCCCTACGCGGACCAGCTCCAGACCAAGATCGAAGAGAACGTGGAGGAACTGCGCCGCAGCTTGGCCCCTTATGCTCAGGACGTCCAGGGGAAGCTCAACCACCAGCTGGAGGGCCTGGCGTTTCAGATGAAGAAGCAGGCCGAGGAGCTGAAGGCCAAGATCTCGGCCAAAGCCGAGGAGCTGCGGCAGGGGCTGGTGCCCGTGGTCAACAGCGTGCGTGGAAGCCAGCCGGGCAACGCCGAGGGCCTGCAGAAGTCACTGGCCGAGCTGAGCAGCCGCCTGGACCAGCAGGTGGAGGACTTCCGCCGCACCGTGGGGCCCTACGGCGAGAGCTTCAACAAAGCCTTGGTGCAGCAGCTGGACGCGCTCAAGCAGAAGCTGGGCCCCCTGGCGGGGGACGTGGAAGATCACCTGAGTTTCCTGGAGAAGGATCTGAGGGACAAGGTCAGCAGCTTCTTCAACACCCTCAAGGAGAAGGAGAGCCAGGCCCCCGCCCTCCCCGCGCAGGAGGAGATACCCGTGCCTTTGGGGGGCTGAGCTGCCCCTGGTGCCCCCGCCCCACCACTGACACCTGCCCTGCCCTGCACCCTGTCTGTCTGTCCCAAAGCAGTTCTTGTACAGACCTGTGGATACATGTCCAGTGGAAAGTGATGCTACCTCTCGCTTCTCAATAAAGTTGCTGAGAAACTAGCCCAGTGTGATTACAGTGGGGCTTCTTGGTTTTGTGGGACTTGAGGGCGGCAGGGAGCACTGTTAGCAAAGCTTAGATGGGTCAGCAGGGGATGCTTAGAAGGACTGGGGGGCTGGGAGATGAGACTAGGGGGGCCGGGTGTGCTGAGAAGTGTGGGGAGAGTCCTAAGGGGAGGTGGATAAAAATGTCACGCTTTGGACTTTCCTGGTGGTCCAGTGGGCTTCCCAGGTGGCTCAGTGGTAAAGAATCTGACACCAGGCTTCACCCCAAGGGCGGCACCAGTGTGGTCAGGACGCGGTCCTGGGCTCTGGGGAGCTCACGACACAGTGGGGAAGACTGTCCCTCCTCGTCTAAGATCTTCTGTGCCTTTAATTTGACTTATTTGGGTGAATTTTGGTTTATTCCACCCACCCCACCTCACTTCTATTATAAAATTGATTCATGCTTATTCCAGAGGTTTTTTTGACTACTAAACCTGTGATCTCTAGAGTCAAGGAATGGGGCCCAGAGATGTGTCAGAGTCCTGGGAGGTGGGGAGGAGTAGGTGCCTGGGGGCCCTGGTGAACTCTGCCCAGGAGCCTCCTGCAAAGGGGCCTGTTGGTCTGGGGCTGGAGTTGCCAACCACTGGATTAGGAAGATCCCCTGGAGAAGGGAAAGGCTACCCACTCTAGTATTTTGGTCTGGAGAAGTCCATGGACTGTATAGTCCATGGGGTCTCAAAGAGTAGGACACGACTGAGAGATTGTAAACGTAAAAAAAATGTAAATGGGGCAGGAGGCAGGGGAAGAGAGGAATTCGGCCCCAAGCTATTTCACCCGCATAGCCAGCTGGGGACTGAGGTGGGCTCTCCCAGGGGGGAACCCCAGAGAAGAGCCAATTCAAGCCTTTGGTCCCAAATGACTTGACATCTGCTCTTTCCTTTCCAGAATGGAATTTAGGCCTTTCAAGGGAACAACACCAAGGGACATCAAGGGATGAAAGAGGAAGCTATGCCCTGCCCCACCCCCGAAAATGGTGGCCAATGAGGAGCAACCAGTGGCAGAAACTTCTAGAAGTTTTAAATACAGAGATGGCCCTAAAGTTGACACGCATTAATGCTAGGTGCCTTTAAAAATTGTTGTACCACATTGACTCATATAATCCTCAAAACAGACAGAGACTTCAAAGACACAGTAGGTGAGGAAAAGGCAGTTCAGGATGGTGAAGCACATGGTCTAGCCGTGGTAGGAATGAGATTGGAGCCCGGGCCATCCAGCTAGAGAGTTTGGCTTTTAACTACCAGGCTGTGGTGCCTCTAGGGTGAGCCCAGCATAAGGAGAACAGTGAGCTCCGCCTGGAACCCCAGAGAGAAGGGGGATGCACTCTACACCAGGGGCTGCCACAGAAGAAAGAACTCGCTGGGCCTAGATGGTAAATTCAACAGGTCTGTTTGCGGGAGAATGGGATTTTGCTTTCTACTTCATAGATTTATGTAGTGTTGGGACTTTATGAGGTTTTAGTATTATTTTTATTGTGGTATAATATATATAAAACACAAAATTTGCCATTTTAAGTGCACAATTTAGAGGCATTAATTACATTGACAATGTTGTACAACCATCATCACTATCTCCAAAATTTCTTCGTGACCCAAACAGAAATCCTGTGTCCATAAAGCAATTACCCATTACCACTCCTCCACTCCAGTTTCTGCTGATGGCTTCTCCTGTCTCTTAGACTTTGCCTATTCTAGGTAGTTCATGTAAGTGAAATCATACAATAGTTTTACTTTTGTGTCTAGCTTCTTCCACTCGGCATAACGTTCTCAGGGTACTCCTGTGTTGTAGGATATATATCAGAATTTCATTTCTTTTTTATTTTTATTTGGGGGATAATTGCTTTGCAATGTTGGTTTCTGCCGTACAACAATGTGGATCAGTCATAGGTATGCCCCCTCTCTCTTGAACCTCCCTCTCACCCCCTAGCCCATCCCAGCCCTCTAGGTTGTCACAGAACACCAAGTTGAGCTTCCTGTGTTACAGCAACTTCCACTAGCTATCTAGAAACAAATGTTAATAAATATTCACCAGCGTTTCTCTAGAATCCAGTTTGGACCACCCGGTGAGACTGCAGCACTTACACACAGGAAAACTGTGCGCTTAGAGTCCGCTGTGAGTATCCTGGAAGGACGTTTTCTGGATTCTGGTGCAGCCCACATCAATATATCCCAGCAGTGCCCCCAGGCTTTTAGGACTGAAGCCCCACCCCAGCTACCTCTGGCTCCTTGGGTGACCTAAAGATAATAGACTCCTCTGTGCACATGGGTTAATGTCCCAAAAAGGAGCATCAGCCAGGACTGGTGTGGACCAGGCTGAGACATTTTAACCATACCCCTGCGTCTATCCCCAAAGCTCAAAGGTCAAAAGTACTCTGAGAAGGTCCGAGGGGTCACAGGCCACTGTCTGGTGGCTGGCATGGCTCTGATTGGTGAGAAAGGAACACAACCGGGGAAAGGGGGGCCTCTCTTCTCTTGAAACCACAGGACGTAGCTGCTGCTGAGGGCTTGCTGGGCTGGTCAAAAGCGGTTCCCGCATGGGGACATCGTGTCCTCCAGGCATCATCATGGGACATGCTGTGCTCTGGGAGGAGGGACGCAGGCAGTGACAGATTCTGGGGACAGAAACAACAGGGGTGGGGTTATCTGGGGACTTTTGTATCTGGGAGCCCAAGGGTGGGACCCTGGTTATCTTGCCGTGTAATGACAAGCAGCTAATAACGGAGACCTCAGAACTGCCCATGTCAGAGGAATGAGGACATGAGCTGCTGGTTCTGAGATGGTGGCCTAGTGATACAGTGAGGAAAGGACTAAGACCTAGAAGAACAAAGTCACAGGATGTAAAGACTGAAGGAATCCACCTGTCTCTCAGTCTAGTTCCTTTGACATCACCTGTGACGAGTATCCTAACTCTACACTAACAGTCTCTTGAGGTTAGGCACCCCACTTGCTCATTCATCGTTGTGTCCACAGTGTGGTAGCCAGCCTCTGAGATTGATCCTCATCTCTGGTACTCATAACCTCATGGGATCCCTCTCATATTAAAGAGGGCTGACCAACGTGATCAACAGGTTATTGTGAACGTCATGATATCTAACTCCCAAAGGTAGAGCATAAAGGCCACAGCGGCTTCCATCCTGCTTTCTCTTCGACTCTGAGGGGAGGCAGTCACCATTGTGATGTTGTGATGAGGGACATCATAGGAAGCCCCGTGGAGGGTCCACATAGGAAGGAACTACCGCCCCTCCTCAACAGCCAGCACCAGCTTGCCAGCTGTGTGGGTGAGCCACCTTGGAACAGATCCTCCAGCCTTGGTGGAGCCTTCAGGTGACCACAGGCCCAGGCAACGTCCTGCCTGCAACCTCAGGACCCATCCTGAGTCAGAACCACACAGTCAAGCCACTGGCTCGCACGAATGGTGAGACATCATAAGACACTAGATGTGGGGGTGATTTGCTTTGCAGCAATAGCTAATGAACGCACAGTGCATACCCCAGTGCCTGGAACATGGCCATCATGCAATTGTTGAGTGAATGAATGCTGCTTCGTAATTTTATATTTTTTATTTGTTTATTTTCGGCTGCGCTGAGTCTTTGTTGCCGCTGGTGGGCTTTCTCCAGTTGTGAATGGAGGCTTCTCTTCGTGGCGGTGCGTGGACTTCTCGTGGTGGCTTCTCTTGTTACAGAGCATGGACTCTAGAGGGCTCAGCAGTTGCGGCTCGTGGGGTCTAGAGTGTGGAGTCGGTAGTTGTGGCTCATGGGCTTTGTTGCTCGGAGGCATATGGGATTTTCCTGGGCCAGGGATCGAACCTGTGTCTTCTGCACTGGCAGGCACTCCCAACCATTGGGCCACCAGGAAAATTCCCTGCTGCTTAGTACCAAACACCTCCACTGATAGCCAACTTACCACCTCGAGAAACAATTGATTCTATCTTTGGACAACTCTGTTCAAGACTACCAAAATCAAATTGGTTCTTCCTAAACATAGCTTTGTTCTCATTTTTACTCCTCTTTTGAGTTACAGAATGATTATAATTCCTTCAAATACATGTTCTGCCCACAGATCATCTATCCAGAGACTCCTTGCATGAAACATCAAACCTTGTAGACAAAACGGAGTCTGAGATCTGCCATACTCCACAGCTGCCTTGGGATGAAGAATCTTGGTTAGTTTCTGAGAGAGCAGAGGTCTTGTCTTTATTTATATCTGTCTTATATCTTGTCTGTTTATTATTCTTGTATAATCAGTCCCCAGCACAATGACTTAGTTCAGTTCAGTCGCTCAGTTGTGTCTGACTCTTTGCGACCCTCTGTCGTCCCCTTCTCCTCCTGCCCCCAATCCCTCCCCACTTGGTAGGTGCTTAGTAAATATTTGTTGAATAAATGAATGAATTTAACAACTATTTTTTCCTGTTCAATTGTACAGTATGTGTATGTTCATCTTTATCATGCCGAATTGTTTTCTAAGGTGATTATGCCACTTTTTTTTTCTATCTCTTCTAATAATAGGAACTTCTTGAACAAGGTCTTCTAATTTTCTTATCTTTTCTCTCATTTCTTCCATCTCTGCATGCTCTCCTTTCTGGGAGACAGCCTCATTCTTTATTCAGTTTTCCGTTTATGCAACTGTGTTTTTAATTGGCAAGAGTTACTTTTATTTTTCAATTCTGTGAGTTTTTTATGGTATGTTCTTGTTTCATCAATGTAATATATGTTAACTCTCTAATGATATTAATGGTATGTTTAGAAATTCTTCTGCCTGTATAGTCTCATTTTCTCCAAGTTCCTTTTTTAAAACTTTTCTTTATGTATTTATTTTTGGCTGTGCTGGGTCTTCTTTGCTACATGCGTTTTCTGTAGTTGCAGCATACAGGGGCGATTCTCTAGTTGAGGTGCGGGCATTTCTCATTGCAGAGGCTCCTGTTGTGGAGCATGGGCTCCAGGGCTCAGAGGCTTCAGTAGCGGTGGAGCACAGGCTCAGGTGCCCCACGCATGTGGAATCTTCCTGGACCAGGGATTAAACCTGTGTCTCCTACACCGGCAGGTGGATTCTTAACCACTGGACCACCAGGCAAGTCCCCTCAAGTTTATTTTTTAACATCTGTTTTGTTCTCTATCTTTCATGTTAGGCTTGTTCCTCAAATGACTGGTAATTTTTGCTTGTCTGCTTACTGCAAAGTGGGGATTTAAAAGCTGATTTGGAGCTCTACGTACTGTTGGGTAATCCACTGGAATGTTTAGTTGGGGGACCCCCAATGCAAAAATATTTATATATTTTCCTTTGAGCTGGTTTTGTTTTCCTAGGCGGTTTCCTCTTCTCTCCTGCTTGGAGAGTAAAGGCCTGGGTGCCGGTGTTCCTGTGGCCAAGTGGAAGAAGCAGGATAGGAGTCAACATTTATAGGGCACACTTTATTTCGGGTACAATAACCTCTGTCCTCAACTCTGCCTGGCATTCTCCTTCCACAAATATTCAGTCTTCCCCTTTTCAGAGGATAAACCTCCAGTCTTCTGCCAAGGTTAGAAAGAAACGCTAACTTTTCTTTTTAAGTAGTTTTAACCATTCTTTCATATTTTACAACAGTCTCTTCATTCATCTCTATTTTTAGTGGTTCCTGGTACCTCCATGTCAGGGCTGGTATGTACAGCTGGGCAAGCTGTGCACTGCACAATTCTGAGAGTACCTTTCCCACACTGTAGGCATAACGGAATTGTGTATTCATTATGACAAACTTCTGGTAGATGGCTGTAGCGTGTCTTGAGAAAAGGGGGGCTGTTATTAGTTCATACATGGGTGTAACGTTGGTTAATAGCAGATTTATTACAGTTCCTTAGCCTTTGAGAATTCAGTGCAATAAATCAGGTTGGCACTTATCTTTCCCCATTGCCAACTTCAGATCAGTTTGCTCAGTCCTACTAAATTAGTTGCAACTTGTCTGCCTAATTTCTAGCTTTTAAAATTTTGCTGTGGTCTTTTTTTTCCCCCTCATTCTTTTTGTCCTCATGGTTTTTTTTTAAGAAAAAAAATCCCTTTACCATATTTTGAGGAAAATTTCAGAGAAAAATATATTAGATATATGCACTCAGTTTGCCATGTATATCTGGAAGCACATGACAGAGACAGAAAATGGCTGAAGGCTTTGTTGTGCATCTTTCCTTTAGAGTCTAAACCACTGGTTTTAACCTGGGAGATTACCTGGTCCTAATACTGGGAGGTCTCAGTATTACCACAAAGGATTTGTGAATAGGGATGTACCTGTTCAGAAAATTTTCTTCCATTTAAAATTTAACATAAAACGAATAACTACAGAATGCATGCATTTTGCTGTAAAGATGTTCATTTCAGTGGTTATAATTTTAGAAATTAAAAAAAAAAACACTGTACAAGAAGAGATTGTTAAATTATAATATGCTGTGCTGTGCTTAGTCGCTCAGTCGTTCCGACTCTTTGCGACCCATAGACAGTAGCCCACCAGGCTCCTCTGTCCATGGGGATTCTCCAGGCAAGAATACTGGGGTGGGTTGCCATGCCCTCCTCCAGGGGATCTTCCCAACGCAGAGACTGAACCCAGGTCTCCTGTATTGCAGGTGGATTCTTCTCCATCTGGACCATATAAATTATGATACATCCACATTAATTTCAATTAGAAATAAAATTGTGAATGAACATTCATTGACATGGATTATAAGTAAGATGTACTCATTAAACATTAAATCAGGTTACTAAACAGTCTGACTGCATAAAAATAAATTTGTAAAAAATAACTAAAAATATGTCTAGATAAAAAATTGGAAAATATACACATGCTCACGATGAGAATACAGATGATTATATATATGTGCATGCTAAGTCACTTCAGTCACGTCCCACTCTGCAACCCTATGGACTGTAGCCCGCCAGGCTCCCCTGTCCATGGGATTCTCCAGGCAAGAATACTGGAGCAGATGCCATTCCCTCCTCCAGGGGATCTTCCTGACTCAGGGATCAAAACTGCATTTCCTGCAGCTCCTGCATTACAGGTGGATTCTTTACCATTGAGCCACCGGGGAGTCCAAGACAATATATTTACTTATCTGTAATGTATGCTTTCTTTATAATATACTCTTGCTGCTGCTGCTAAGTAGCTTCAGTTGTGTCCGACTCTGTGCAACCCTATAGACAGCAGCCCACCAGGTTCATACATATTAATAAAAAAGCTATTTATTAATGTTAGCTAATACTTTAAAAGATAAGAATTCCTACTAAAAAATTTCAGGCACTCTTTATTCTATCCATAGGTCTTGTCATCAGATGTTTAGATATTTGAATTACCTCACCTTGACATTATTTTGCCATTTCTCAGTGACTTTTTAATATGATTCAAAAGTCTGTGGGTATAAAGTTTCATCGAGATGTTTATTTTGCTGCCAGCTGTTTGGAAAAGCTTTATTTTCCCTGTGTTTCTGACCTATTTCCTTCTTCTGCTTACAACAGTTATGTAACTGGCTGAATTTCCCTCTGCATGGATTTCCAAGAAACCCAAAACCAACGTGGAAGTCAACTGCTGCAGCTTCGTCATCCCTTATTGCCCGTGCCTGTGTCCTTCACGTCTTGTGCTTTATCAGGTCATGCTTTTCTCCCACAATTTTTATTTTCACTGATCTTGAGAGTCTTCTCCTTCTCTCATCATCATCATCATTTCAGTTTTCACTGCCAGCAGCCTCAAATCTTTGGTGACGAAGGAGGGTTTACATAAACAACACTCAAACAACTAAAATCCTTATCTTTCTTGGCTCCCATCTCTGTGTTGACTCAAAATGTGCTGAGTACATTTTGTGGTATCAGAGTCCTCGTCACCGCTCCCACCTATCTGTTGCATCACCAGCAGGCTTTCCTGACACAAACATCTAGTGGGGCACTTCTCGGGCACGATGGATCACAGCCTCTGGAGACCATGGTGATAAGACTAAAGACCCAAGAACCTGCTGTTCTAGCCATAACTAGAGCTGCTTCTACCTCTGGAGGAGACAGGAAAGCAGGGGGCACTGAAGGTGGCATATTTAAGTGTGGGATGGGACAAGGAGGGAGGGGGCTCCACTCCCTGTGATGACAGCTGTCCCTAGGCTTGGCTGTCCCTCTCCTGGCTGGCCCTGAGCTACTGTTCCTGTGCCCACATCAGCTTACACGTGGAGCCTGGCTTCCCTGCATGTCAACAGCCCTCTTTCTACTGAATCGTAAATCCCTGACACCTAGTTGACCATCTACTAAGCTCACAGGTACCTGGGCCCCCTAGTAAGGTATATAGAGGCTCTGTGTGGTTCTGGTCCCAAGAGCAAGGTTGTGTCTTACCCCTGAACGTGAGATGATATATTCGGCATGGACTTCAGAGTCAGACAGACCGAGGATGGGCCCAGGGCAAGACCCCAAGCAAGTTCCTAAATAAATCTCTTGGAGCCTCAGTTTTTCTGTAAGTAAAATTAGGATAACAATATCTATTTTAGAATGTTGACTTGAGCATTACAGGCAGTAAAGGTAAACACCAGGCCCAAGGGAAGTTCTCAGTAGAGGGATTATTGTTATCAAGGCTTTTCAGATTCTACTGGGCCAGACTCTGAGGGGCACTGAGATGTGCAGATGTGCCCAGGCTACCCTCAGGGTTGCTTCCTACCACCACGCTCTAGCCATGCTGAGCACTTCGCTGTTTTCCCAACAAGCTATGAATTGCATAGCTTCTGGCTTCCATGCCTGCTCTCATGCTGGGCGTCGCACCTCCTCCATTTGTCACTCGGAGAACTTGTCCTTTGCTGTGTAGCACTTGGAACATCCCGGGGCTCACAGTGTTATTCAGGTGAGTTTCAGGTGGTGCCCAGTGCGCCTCCAGGAACTAGCAGAGTGTCTGGAACACAGGAAGTGATCCCACCCTTCCAGCTCCCAACCATGTTGGTCTCAGTGTCAGTGGCTGTCTTCACCAAGATCTTGTACATGTTTTTTTTTTTATTTTTTCTTTATTGCTATTACAAATAATGCTTGGATTTCCCTTGAGGTATGTACTTGTGATGATAAAGATTCTCTGTTTTCTGTGGTGTGCAGGGTTCTTTATATATTGTTGTTTTAGTTTTTAATTTTTGGCCACACCCTACAGCATGTGGGACCTTGGTTCCTTGACCAAGGATCGAACCTGAGCCCTCTGCATTGGAAGGCAGAGTCTTAACCCCTAGATGGCTGGGGAAGTCCCTAAACATCAAGTTTTTTGACTATTCTTCACATCTTTTCCATTGAGAAAATGGAACTGAAATCACCTATCAAATTTGTCAAGCTCCCCATGAGACCTGGCAGTTTTTTGTTTCTGTCTTTTGAGGCTATACTGTTAGATTACATCTTTTCCTGGTGATTTTTTCTTTCAACTAATCCTCGTTGCTCCGAAGCTTATGTGTTCTGATATTATATTGTTATACCTGCTTTCTTTTGATTAATTTTTGTCTGTTATGTCTTTTTAAAGCCTGCCACCCTCCTCTTACCCTTTGCTAAAGGTTACTTTCTCTGATATAGTAAGTAAGTGTTAGTTGCTTAGTTGTGCCCGACTCTTTGCAGCCCCATGTACTGCAACTCACCAGGCTCCTGTGTCCATGAGATTTTCCAGACAAGGATACTGGAGTGGGTTGCCATTTCCTTCTCCAGAGGATCTTCCTGACCCGGGGATCGAACCCGGGTCCCTGCACTGCAGGCAGATTCTTTACCGACTGAGCTACAAGGGAAGCCCTTCTGTGATGTAAGTTTGCCTATTTAAATAGCAAATGACTGGAATTTTTGTAAAATCTGCTGTGAAAATAATAATAATTACCATAATAAATTCTTACACAGAACTTACTATGTGCCAAGGATTGCTATATGTGCCTTTGCATTTATTTCCCACAGAACCTATCAATTATATTATATACTATAGTTGTCTTCATTTTATTTATAAGGAAACTGATTCACAGAGAAGTTAACTTGCCCAAGGTCCCAGAGCTAATCTATGTCAGCATTTTAACCCAGTCAGTCTAGCTCTAGATTTGACACTGCATGGGCTGGTTTAATCTGTTTCCTTTGATTGTGATTATTGATTGATTTCTATCATATTATTTTTTATTACCTCCATATACTTGGCTTCTTTTATCTTTTCTGCTTGTACTTCTCCTGGTTGCACTGTATTTCTTTAAAAAAATTTTTCATGGACTTTAAGATGTTGTTTTTACTTCACCAGAGTGTACAGAGTTTTAAATGCCCAACAAGTCTACAAGTTAGTATGAAACGACAGAAGTCCTTCAAGCTTATCTCCATTTTCTACTCTGCAAAAATAAATTTTGGCTCTTAGAAAATCCTGTGTTATTACTCTTGACCTTTCAGTTTTAGGTTTATTTTAGCTCCAGGTTTATGATTATCCATTAGTTGTTAATGGAAATTGGGTTCCTTTCCACTTATAAACATCTTGTACACACACCATACTTTCTATCCCTGCTTTTCTGAAACCAAGCAGGACTCTTGTGGGGCCCTTCTGGGTTCAGATCCTTTCTTTGTCTCCTGTTTCTTGTTTGTAGGAAAAAGGTTTCAGCTTTCTAGACCTTTCCTGAGTTCCAAGTTCAGTTCAGTTCAGTTGCTCAGTTGTGTCTGACTCTTTGCGATCCCATGGACTACAGCACACCAGGCTTCCCTGTCCATCACCAACTCCCGGAGCTAATTCAAACTCATGTCCATCGAGTTGGTGATGCCATCCAACCATCTCATCCTCTGTCATCCCCTTCTCCTCCTGCCTTCAATCTTTCCCAGCATCAGGGTCTTTTCTAGTGAGTCAGTTCTTCGCATCAGGTGGCCAAAGTATTGGAGTTTCAGCTTTAGCATCAGTCCTTCCAGTGAATATTCAGGACTGATTTCCTTTGGGATGGACTGGTTTAATCTCTTTGTAGTCCAAGGGACTCCCAAGAGTCTTCTCCAACACCACAGTTTAGAATCATCAATTCTTTGGTGCTCAGCTTTCTTTATAGTCCAACTCTCACATTCATACATGACTACTGGAAAAACCATAGCTTTGACTAGGCGGATCTTTGTTGGCAAAGTAACGTCTTGGCTTTTTAATATGTTTTAATATGCTGGTCGTAGCTTTTCTTCCAAGGAGCAAGCATCTTTTAATTTCATGGCTGCAGTCACCATCTGTAGTGATTTTGTAGCCCCCCAAAATAAAGTCTCTTACTGTTTCCATTGTTTCCCTGTCTATTTGCCATGAAGTGATGGGACCAGATGCCATAATCTTAGTTTTCTGAATGTTGGGTTTTAACCCAAGTTTTTCACTCTCCTCTTTCACTTTCATCAAGAGGCTCATTACTTCTTCTTCATTTTCTGCCATAAGGGTGGTATCATCTGCATATCTGAGGTTATTGATATTTCTCCCAGCAATCTTGATTCCAGCTTGTGCTTCATCCAGCCCAGCGTTTCTCATGATGTACTCTGCACAGAAGTGAAATAAGCAGGGTGACAATATACAGCCTTGATGTATTCCTTTTCCTATTTGGAACCAGTCTGTTGT
>SJYQ01003343.1:984657-1006924 GCA_006410935.1 Redunca redunca | reverse complement strand
GTGACAATATACAGCCTTGACATACTCCTTTTCCTATTTGGAACCAGTCTGTTGTTCCATGTCCAGTTCTAACTGTTGCTTCCTGACCTGCATATAGGTTTCTCAAGAGGCAGGTCAGGAGGTCTGCTATTCCTATCTCTTGAAGAATTTTCCACAGTTTGTTGTGATCCACACAGTCAAAGGCTTTGGCATAGTCAATAAAGTAGAAATAAATGTTTTTCTGGAACTCTTTTGCTTTTTCGATGATCCAGAGGATATTGGCAATTTGATCTCTGGTTCCTCTGCCTTCTCTAAATCCAGCTTGAACATCTGGAAGTTCATGTACTGTTGAAGCCTGGCTTGGAGAATTTTGAGCATTACTTTACTAGGGTGTGAGATGAGTGCAATTGTGTAGTAGTTTGAACATCCTTTGGCACGGCCTTTCTTTGGGATTGGAATGAAAACTGACATTTTCCAGTCCTGTGGCTACTGCTGAGTTTTCCAAATTTGCTGGCATATTGAGTGCAGCACTTTTACAGCATCATCTTTCAGGATTTGAAATAGCTCAACTGGAATTCCATCACCTCCACTAGGGTTGTCTGGCACTAGGTGAGTGATCATACCATCGTGATTATCTGGGTCATGAAGATCTTTTTTGTATAGTTCTTCTGTGTATTCTTGCCACCTCTTCTTAATATCTTCTGCTTCTGTTAGGTCCATACCACTTCTGTCCTTTACTGTGTCCATCTTTGCATGAAATGTTCACTGTGTCCATCTTTGCATGAAATGTTCCCTTGGTATCTCTAATTTTCTTGAAGACATCTCTAGTCTTTCCCATTCTATTGTTTCCCTGTATTTCTTTGCACTGATCATGGAGGAAGGCTTTCTTATCTCTCCTTGCTATTCTCTGGAAATCTGCATTCAAATGGGTATATCTTTCCTTTTCTCCTTTGCCTTTAGCTTCTCTTCTCAGCTATTTGTAAGGCCTCCAGAGACAACCACTTTGCCTTTTTGAATTTCTTTTTTCTTGGGGATGGTCTTGAACACTGCCTCCTGTACAATGTCATGAACCTCCATCCATAGTTCTTCAGGCACTCTGTCTATCAGATCTAATTCCTTGAATCTGTTTGTCACTTCCACTGTATAGTCATAAAGGATTTGATTTAGATCATACCTGAATGGTCTAGTGGTTTTCCCTACTTTCTTCAGTTTAATTCTGAATTTTGCAATAAGGAGTTCATGATCTGAGTCACAGTCAGCTCCCAGGTGGAGGATGGTAACTTCAGGCTGAGCATGAGATTCCTGGAACACTGCCCTTGTTACCCTACCACTAACCAATCAGAAGAAAATCACACACCCCACCACCCCTAACCCTTATTTTGCTTTAAAAACTTGTCCCCCAAAGCATTGGGGATTTTGAGGTTTCTGAGCATGAGTCACACATTCTGTTAGCTTGGCTCTTGTGATAAATCTTCCTCTGCTCCAGACTCCAACATTTCCATTTGTTTGGCCTCACCGTGTGTCAGGCACAGGAACTTGCGTCCCATAACATCTTTTTCTCTTTGTGGTCATGCTCTGGTGTGGGTCTGTTTGCAATTACTGCACTAGGCATGAGAGTACTCAATGGGCCCTTTCAATCTAGCAACTCATTTCCTTCGGTTCAGAGAAAATTTCCTGAGTGACTTCTTTGATAGTTTCCCTTATTCTGTCTCTTACTGGAACTCTTATTGTCTGAAAGTTACAGCTCCAGGATTGGTTCTCTTACATTCTAAATTTTCATCTTTACCAACTTTCTTTACGTTGTAATCCTCCTATTGTGTTTTGGCTTGTTTATTTTTATTTATTTTATTTCTGTAATTTTTTAAATTTCCAAGAGCTATTTTTACCCCCTGATCATCCATGTTAATATTTAAAGAAAAACTCTATTCTGGTTTTATGGTTAAAATATCTCTTCTTACATCTCTCTGCATTTTTCCTTTTTTATTTTCTTCTCCCTGTAAAGACTGTTTTTCTGTACATTGCTGTTTTCTACTTTTTATTTTGGCCCATATTTTTCATATGAGAGACTCTCTTTAGATGTACTATGATTCTTGACGGTCTGCTTGTAAGTGGGAAACTATTACAGAGCTTATAGGACATACTGCTGCTGCTGCTGCTGCTAAGTCGCTTCAGTCGTGTCCGACTCTGTGCGACCCCATAGACGGCAGCCCCCCAGGCTTCCCTGTCCCTGGGATTCTCCAGGCAAGAACACTGGAGTGGGTTGCCATTGCCTTCTCCAATAGGACATACTACAAAGCTCTAAAGTAAAACAGTCTGGTATTGGCATATGAAGAGGCAAACAAATAGAACAGAATGATGAGTCCAAAGTAGGTCCAAGAACAAAAAGAAATTTGGTATGTAAGAAACATTTGATCTTGAGTAATGGGAAGACAGTATTGAAACAACTAAATAGCTATTTGGGAAAAGATAAAGTTGGATTCATTCCTCATACCATACACTCCAAAAGCATGAAAGATAAATGAGATGAATAAACTTCAAATGTGTGAGAGATACATACAAGTACATACAAGTACTAAAGAGAAAATATAGGTGATTCACTTTATAACTTGAGAGTAGTGACAGACTAATTATGACTTTAAGTCAAAAAGCAGTGAATGAAAAGATTAATTTGACTATACAAAAATAAAAATATTTTGGAGGACAAAAGATCAAATTTCTACCAGTAAGCAAAGTCAAAAGACACATGATAAACTAAAAGAAACTATTTATGTGTATTGTAGCTTAAAGCAAATTAATGCATAAGATAAAAGGAATAAAACAATCTTTTAAAAGAAAGATCCTGCAGTTAAAAATTTGAATTAGAAATATCTATATGAAGTCATCAATTTTTTCATATATCTCATACCTTTCTTTAACTGCAAGAGCCTACAAGCAAACACAACCCAATGGCAATGAGCACACTATGCTAAGCACCGGAACCTGGTTCATAAATACCATTTTTCACTAAAACAAACCAAGTCCCTTTGCAGAAATGGCTGATCCAGATCTGGGGCAAACTAAGGACAAGGTGAGCTTGGGAAATCTAGTTGCATCAGAAATCAAGGAAGCATTCAAAGTGTCAACCTGACTGGCTAAAGAATGCTCAGGTAGCTGGTAAACATTGTTTCTGGGTGTGTCTGTAGGGCTGTCTCTGAAAGAGATTAGCATTTGACCTGGTGGAGTAAATAAAGAAGACTTCCCTCCCGAATGTGGGTAGGCATCATCCAGTCTTTTTTTTTTAAAAAAAATACTTATGCATTTATTTGACTGCACTGAGTCTTAGTTGTAGCACTCAGGATCTTTGATCTTAGTTGCAGCACGTGGGATCTAATTCCCTGACTGGGAATCAAACCAGGTCTCCCCCATTAGGAGCACAGAGTCTTAGCCACTGGACCGCCAGAGAAGACTCCACAAATCACTGAAGGGTATGAATAAAACAAAACAGCAGAGGAAGGGCAAATTCCATCTCTCTGCTTGAGCTGGAACTTTCACCTTCTCCAGCTCTTGTCCACTGGAGCTCCTGGCCTTTGGACTCTGGCTGGGGATTAACACAATCAGCACCCCCACCCTACCTCCTTTTCTTGGGATTTTGAGTTCATCCCAGGGCTTATACCCCTGGCTCCCTTGGTTCTTGGGCCTTTGAGCTTAGACCAGCTTTCCTGGATCTCCAGCTTACAGATAGCAGATTGTGGGATTTCTCAGCATCCCTGATAATAAATCTCTTTAGATATTGGTCCTGTTTCTCTAAAGAACTCTGCCTTATAAATGGGATGTGTTAAAAGAACACGGGAGTAGCTTGAAAGGGTTCACACTAGCCAAATTTCTAAGAAGAGATTGAGTATCAAATGTGGCTATACTGTATTGTAATGACTGTGAATTGTCACAAAAATTGAAAAAAGAAAATAATTCCCTGAGTCTAAAGTGACAACCAAAAGATAAAGATAAAATTTAATTTACCACCATTGAGGAGAATATTTAAACATTTCCTTTGGGCTTCCCTTGTGGCTCAGCTGGTAAAGAATCTGCCTGCACTGTGGGAGGCCTGGGTTCAATTCCTGGGTTGGGAAGATCCTCTGGAGAAGGGAAAAGCTACCCACTCCAGTATTCTGGCCTGGAGAAGTCCATGGACTGTATAGTCCATGGGTGCGAAAAGAGTCGGACTCAACTGAGTGACTTTCACTTTCTTCTGTAAATTGATCAAAGGAAATAGCTAAGCATTTACCCTGATGTTCAGGAAGAACTGTAGTTCACTCCTATTGATAAGGGAGAGCTTTTCTTTATAGAATGTCAGCTAACACATGTAGAATAAATGATAGAAAATCACCATTTTGCAGCTCCTCCAATGAAATAATCATTTCAAAGAAAGATCTTGAATGTATGCTAATTCATCAGGTTGCCAAGGAACAAGAATGCCAAGGGATCATATGTTAATTACAAAGGAAAATAGCATGTCTTCACAACTAAGAGACCTCCTACTTGCCATCTTGACAAGTGATGAAACTTAGGGTCACTAACGGTGGGACACCTGGCCAGTGCGTTTCTCCTGATGTGATATAATGTGAAGTTCCTGACTTCTCTTTAGCACATTCTTGCCAGAAATACTTTAAACATAGCCTGAATATAACTGAGTCTTTAGTTGGATTCCAACTGATGTGGAATACAGAAGACAGAGAAACAAGGTTAATGACACTGCAAAGAAACCATCAGATGGTTTAAGAATATGGGACATTCTACAAGACACCTGGCTTGGTCTTTTCAAATAGTCAACGTCGGTTTTCGAAATGTGGGAATAATTTAGTGACGACTATAGAGTAGTGACAAGCAGGGGCAATGCATGAAGCTTGACCGAATCTTCTTTTTTAATTTAATTTTTATTTTACATTAGAGTATAGTTGATTTGCCTTGGTTCATGGACCTAACATTCCAGGTTCCTATGCAATACTGCTCTTTACAGTATCAGACCTTGCTTCTATCACCAGTCGCATCCACAACTGGGTTTTGTTTTTGCTTTGGGTCCATCCCTTCGTTCTTTCTGGAGTTATTTCTCCAGTGATCTCCAGTAGCATATTGGGCACCTACCGACCTGGGGAGTTCCTCTTTCAGTATCCTATCATTTTGCCTTTTCATACTGTTCATGGGGTTCTCAAGGCAAGAATACTGAAGTGGTTTGCCATTCCCTTCTCCAGTGGACCACATTCTGTCAGACCTCTCCACCATGACCCGCCCGTCTTGGGTGGCCCCAACGGCATGGCTTAGTTTCATTGAGTTAGACAAGGCTGTGGTCCTATGTGATTAGATTGACTAGTTTTCTGTGATTGTAGTTTCAGTGTGTCTGCCCTCTGATGCCTCTCGCAACACCTACCATCTTACTTGGGTTTCTCTTACCTTGGACGTGGGGTATCTCTTCACGGCTGCTCCAGCAAAGCGCAGCCGCTGCTTCTTACCTTGGAGAAAGTGTATCTCCTCACAGCCGCCCCTCCTGACCTTGAACGTGGAGTAGCTCCTCTCGGCCCTCCTGCACCTGCGCAGCCACCACTCCTTGGACATGGGAGATCAGTCCTGGGTGTTCTTTGGAAGGACTTATGCTAAAGCTGAAACTCTAATACTTTGGGCACCTCATACGAAGAGCTGACTCGTTGGAAAAGACCCTGATGCTGGGAGGGATTAGGGGCAGGAGGAGAAGGGGACGACAGAGGATGAGATGGTTGGATGGCATCACCGACTTGATGGAGGTGAGTCTGAGTGAACTCCGGGAGTTGGTGATGGACAGGGAGGCCTGGCGTGCTGCGATTCATGGGGTCGCAAAGAGTTGGACATGACTGAGCGACTGAACTGAACCGAACTGAACTGAATAGTTGATTTACAATATTGTGTTGATGTTGATGTACAATATTGTGTTTCAGATATACAGCAAACTAATTCAGTTATATATATACATTTATCTGTGGTTTTTCAGATTTTTTCTCCATGTACATTATTATAGAATATTGAGTAGAGTTCCCTGTTGACAGTAGGTCCTTGTTGATATCTATTTTATATATAGTAGGTATGTGTATGTTAATCCCCAAACCCTAATTTATCCCTCCCCCCACCTTGATTGGATCTTGATTGAGAAGATAATAAAGCAATAATAAAAAGCTTATTAAACGAAAAATGGGAAAATTTGAGCATAGACTGTATATCCAATGATATTATGGAATTATTGTTAATTTTCTTAGGTAAGAAAGATAAGAGTATCATGGCTTTGTAGAAGAGTGTCCTTAATTTTTAGAATATGCAAGCTGAAGTTGTTTAGGGGAAAAGCACATGCTACCTGAAACTTCCAAAGGGTGAAGCATACATATAAAATATGTATATACAGACAGGAAGTCAATATGGCAAAATGTTAACAATTACTGGGCCTAGATGGAGAGTATTAGGGTGATCATTGGTACTGTTCTTTTAATTTTTCTATATATTAGAAACATTTCATAGTAAATTAGAAGAAAAAATGAAGCTATATGAAGCCTTGAGTCCATGGGTCACTTTATAGTGTTTCATCGTGACCACAAAACCCCTCCAAAGTGTGTCTTTAGGCCTATTAATATTTTCTTGGCTTAGTCTAATTACACAGGGAGAATGTTCCAGTCTCCTTTCTGTTTAGCTTTAGCCAAACAGGCCAACATTTTGGCCGAAAGGAAGGATAGTGTGTGGAGAGAGGAGTCTTATAACTCAATATATAAAGTTTTACTTAAATCCTCTGTTTTTAGGCATAGAAATCCTGGCCACAAGAATATCTCGTTTTCCCCAGGCCAGAGAACTGCTCTTTCACTCTTTCCAGAGAATAAACCTCTGGCTTCCTGCTGCTCTGGGGGAAGGACAGTAACCCAGTCGAAAAGAATCTATGGCTGCTAATGACTGAGATTTCAGGAGTTTAGTGATACAGATCTGGGGGTTTCCTGAACTTTCTCCACTGCTGCTTCAAAATCCATCTTCTCAGGGGTGTTCAGTTATTATCATCTATCTACAGGTCTTCCAGCTCCCAAAATTCCTTGTCTCTAATTCTCTTTGTGGGTTTATGCTTTTTTTTTTTTTAAAGTACACTTCTGTGACATTTTATTGGGATTTGAGAAAAGAGCAGAGACTAATGCGTGTAATCAATCCATCAGCCTTTACTGGAAGTCAATCTGATGTTCTTTAGCCTCTTTTTCCCACATGCTAGTTTGAAAGTTATCTCTTCTTTGTATTCTTTAATGGGTTGTCCTTGAAATTTTAATCTTCCTGTTTGACTTAACAAAGTCTAAAGATAATCAATATTCTTATCTTTTTTCTGAATAATGCAAAGACTGCAGAAAGCGTTCACTTTGACCTCTCCTTTCTTGCTTTCCACACTACTTTGGTCTAATATTTTCTTTGTTGTTTCCAACACCTCCTGTTAAGCAGTCCCTTCATCAATAATATTTATTGAGCCTCAATTTAATTTCAGAGAAGGACTTTTATCACTTACAGATCTTCATTCAAAGAACAACTCAGGGACTTCCCTGGTGGCTCAGTGTAAAAATCTGCCTGCCAACTCAGGAGACACGGGTTTGATCCCTGATCTGGCAAGATCCCACGTGCCGCAGAGCAACTAAGCCATACGCCACAGCTACTGTGGAGCCTGTCTTCCCTGCCATGTGGCAAGAGGTGTTCTGAGCACTGGAAATACAACAGTGAATAGGAGAGACAAAACTACTCATAAAAATGCTTTTTAAATTTTTTTATATATTTACTTACTTATTTGACTGCACCAGGTCTTAGGTGCAGCATGTGGGATCTAGTTCCCTGACCAGGAATCGAACCTGGGCCTCCTGCATTGAGAACACAGAGTGTTAGCCACTGAACCACCAGGGAAGTCCCATAAAAATGTTTTATGTTTTGCCATACACAATACAATATTGTAAAGTAAAAAAAAAATGTTTTAGTTAGGTTGAACTATATGAAATTTCTAATATTTTGCCAATTTTTAGTTATAAAAGCTCATCTTAAAGTTGGTTAAATATATGTATATTTAAATATATATATATTTATATAAATACATATAATCACTAATGCTTTTTTAATTTACCTAAACAGTTATTAATTTCATTGTTTATTGCTTCCATGTTACCTGTATCCCACTTCTCTCTGGGTCTGTTTCCATTTCAGATCCTGAGTAGGTCTTTTTAAAAACATTTTTATTTATTTATGGCTGTGCTGGGTCTTCATTGCCACAGGGCGTTTTCTCTAGTTGCGGTGCACTGGTTTCTCACTGAGGTGGCTTCTCTTTCTGTGGAGCGCAGACTTTAGGGCACGTGGGCTTCAGCAGTTGCAGCACGTGGGCTCAGAAGTTGTAGCTCTTGGGCTCTGGAGCACAGACAGGCTCCACAGTAGCTGTGGCGTATGGCTTAGTTGCTCTGCGGCATGTGGGATCTTGCCAGATCAGGGATCAAACCCGTGTCTCCTGAGTTGGCAGGCAGATTTTTACACTGAGCCACCAGGGAAGTCCCTGAGTTGTTCTTTGAATGAAGATCTGTAAGTGATAAAAGTCCTTCTCTGAAATTAACCTGTTACCCTTGAATAACAGTTTACTTGAGTATGATTCTTAGTTGGCCATTCATTTACCTCAGTCCTTTGAAAATGTATTGCTGATAAGCCAGCTGAGAGTCTAAAAATTTTCATTTGTAGATAATTAGTCTTTTCTCTTTGGCTGGTTTTAAGATATTTTGTCTTTGATATTCTGCAGATTCACTATAACGTGTCTTGATTTGTATTTGTTTTAATTTAATTTTAATCTTACTCAGGACTCGGGCTGCTTCTTATATATGATGACTCAGGTCACAGCTTTCTTCAGTTTTCAAAATTTCTCAGTCATCATCTTTTGAATATTGCCTGTCTGAAGTGTCTCTGTTATCTCTGCAGAAATCCTAGTAGGAATATATTGGGCCTTCAAACTCTGTTCTTTATGCCTCTTAATATTTATTTATTTTTATTTTATTTATTTTTGGCTGTTCTGGGTCTTGGTTGCTGCGCTCAGGCTTGCTCTAGGTGCAGAGAGTAGGGACCACTCTCTCGTGGGGGTGTGTGGGCTTCTCAATGTAGTGGCTTCTCTTGCTATGAAGCATGGGCTCCGGGGTATGCAGGCTTCAGTTGTTGCGATTCATGGGCTCCAGAGCACAGGCTCAGTACTTGTGGCATACGGACTTAGTTGTCCTACGGCATGTGGGATCTCTCCAGACCAGGGATCGAACCCGTATCCCCTGCATTGCAAAGTGGATTCTTATCCACTTTACCACCAAGGAAGTCCAAGAACAAGGTACCTTTTCACCTTTATAAATATACATAAATTTTTTTTTACTCTACATCCAGGTTATGTTGTCAATTATTGGACTGGAGGGAAAAAAACAAACAAACGAACGATGGCTAAGTCTCTTCCAAAAGTGCAGCTGTCTGTGAAACCCAGGTAGCCCTGGTGGCTCAGACAGTAAAGAATCTGCCTGCAATATGGGAGGCCTGGGTTCAGTCCCTGGGTTGGGAGGATACCCTGGAGAAGGGAATGGCAACCCACTCCGGTATCTTGCCTGGAGAATTCCATGGACCGAGGAGCCTGGCAGGGTGCAGATCATGGGGTCGAAAAGAGTCAGACACAACTGAGTGGCTAAGCGCACACACTATGCAACAGGAAAACAGTGAAGACAAGGAAGCTTAAACAAGTTTTGTGGAAATCATCTGGTTCAAGACACTTCACAGTGTTATCTGACTCTCCTTGTTGTATTATCAAAATATCTGGTTGTCCCACTATTTGATGATGTTAAATCTGATCACTTGTTTAAGATGACCCACCAGACTTCTCCACTACAAAAGTAAAGTTTAGTGATTGATACGTAATCTGTGGGGAAGGCATGTATGCAACCCTTTCCTCAATAATGTTTCATTTAATGGTTTTAGCATTTATTGATGAACCTTGCCTGAATCAAATATTCCCTGAGGGTTGCAAAATAGCAATTTAGAAAAATTACAGCATTCCATTCACATGTATTAGCTGTTTTCTTCTATTAGGAAGAGCTTTTAGGGTATTGGGTTTTGAATCCAAAGACCTGAACAAAAACGTTTAACCTGAATCTAACAATGAGGAAATTAGTTACATTCATATTATCTTCTCTGGACTCTTCAAAAGAAGTCAGTGTCTAGGCTGGTGAATACTGTTCTTAAGGGACATAACAACCTGAGGAAGTGTGTTGGATCCTGAATTTAAAAAAAAGACAGAAAACAGCTATAAAAGCCATTTTGAGAGAACTGGGAAAACTTGAATATATGGTGTACATGAGATGATATTGAAGACTTATGTTAACCTTCATAGGGGTGATAGTGGTATTCTGTTTATGTCCAGTGTCCTTATTCTCAGGAGATGTATGTTGAAGTATTTAGTATTTATTTAAAAGGGTTCCTAGGGACTTCCCTGGTGGTCCACTGGTTAAGATTTTACATTTCAGTGCAGGGGATGTTGGTTCAATCCCTGGTCAGGGAGCTAAAATCCCACATGCCTTGTGGGCAAAAAAATCAAAATATAAAACAGAAGCAATATTGTATCAAATTCAATAAAGACTTTAAAAGTGGTTTATATATTTAAAAAAAAACTTAAAAATATTGAAATGGGAGACAGCAGGAGGTTTTCCACCATGGCCACTAGGCTGATCTCCATCCAAGTGGAACCAGGATGCCACATGGGGGCCCTTGACGAGAAGGTTAGTAAACCACTGCTGTGGGAACTCTCTCTCCAGGCAAGGCCAGTAGTCAATACCCACACGCCAAAGGATAGAGTCACTGGTCAGCACCAAGGCTGTGGTTTTGTGGAATTCTTAAGAGAGGAAGATGCTGACTCAGCCATAAACATCATGAACATGATCAGACTCTATGGGAAGCCAATACAGGTGAAGAAGGTGTCGGCTCACAGCAGAAACTTGGATGTGGGGGCCAACATTTTCATTGGGATCCTGGACCCAGTTGCTTTATGATACTTTAAGTGCCTATAGGTTCATCTTGCAAACTCCCAAGATTATGGGGGACCCTGACACAGGCAACTCCAAAGGTTATGCCTTTACTGGTTTAGTTTTATTTCATACCTTGGATGCAGCAAGTGAGCCATGAATGGTCAGTACCTCTATAACCTCCCCATCACTGTGGGAGGACACAGAAGGACTCCAAGGGCGAGTGCCATGGCTCAGCAGCTGAATGACTTGTGGCAGCACAGAACCACTCTCCCAGGCTGACCACCCTCATCAGCTGTTTGCTGATGCACCCCCTCCACCCTCTCTGCCCAATCCTGTGGTATCATCTTTGGGGTCTGGGCTTCCTCCTCCGTGCAAGCCTCCTTCTGGCTCCATCCCACCCCCAGTACTGCCTCCTGGGGCCCTTCCACTTAGGATACCCCCAGCCATGCCACCGCCACCTATGCCTCCTGGGGCTGGAGGACATGGCCCCCCATCAGCGGGAACCCCAGGGGCTGGACATCCTGGACACGGACACTCACATCCTCACCCATTCCCACTGGGTGGGATGCTCCATCTAGAGATGTCTCAGATGCAGCTGGCCCACCATAGCCCTCATGGCTTGGGACAGCCCCATGCTCGGCCCCCTGTCTCTGGGGGGCAGCCATCACCCCAGCCACCACCTGGGATGCTTCACCCTGGACATCTTCCCATGAACATGCCCCACCCCTGCCAAGGGCCTCTCTTTGGCTCTACCGTGGGTCTCCCAGGTCCTATGCCTCCGCATGGTATGCATGGACCTCCTCTACTGATGCCCCCTCATGGATGGATACACTGGCCCTCCCTGACCTCCACCCTATGGCTACCAGTGGGGGCCGTTCCCTCCACCCAGACCCACTCCCTGGCCTCCAGTTCCCCCTCGAGGCCCACTTCGAGGCCTTCTCCCTCAGTGATTTCTCATTGTCTTTCCTCCTATTATAGCCTCCCAATGTCTGTTTACTTCCTAGGACCAATCAGAGTTGCTATATGTGTACACCTAGCATGTACACATATACAAATACCTCCAACCGACCCAAACATTTTAAAAACTAAAACTATAAATTATCATCAAACAGGGAGGCATGGGTGTGTGTCTTGCATCTACCTATTGTATTATTCTAGGTTTGGCCAGAAAAACAGAAGCCACTCAGTTTTTCAAGTGTGAAAAACTATATTGCAGAAAATTAAAGGTTGATAAAACTGTTGGAAGGGCTGAAGGAGTGACCATCTCAATTAGTTCTAGAAGGAGTGATTCTCAAAAACTCACCTGTAAGTGGCTACAAATGGGAAAGTGAAAGTTGCTCAGTTGTGTCCAACTCTTTGTGATCCCATGGACTGAATTCTTTAGGCCAGAATACTGGAGTGGGTAGCTTTTCCCTTATCCAAGGGATCTTCCCAACCCAGAGATCAAACCCAGGTACCCTGCATTGCAGGTGGATTCATTACCAGCTGAGCCACAAGGGAAGCCCAAGTATACTGGAGTGGGTAGCCTACTCCTTCTCCAGCGGATATTCCTGACCCAGGAATCAAACTGGGGTCTTCTGCATTGCAGGTGGATTCTTTACCAACTGAGGTATCAGGGAAGCTGCTACAAATGGGAAGCTCACCTAACTATCTTAGTTTACAAAGCCAATGAGAGTGATTCTTAAGAAAATCACCCAGGGGACTATCCTGGTGGTCCAGTGGTTAAGAATCTGTCTGCCAATGCAGGAAACACGGGACCGATCCCTGTTCTGGGAACTAAGATCCCACATGCCTCAAGCCTGTGCCTCACAAATACTGAGCTTGGGCACCTTGGAACCCATAATCTGCAACAAGAGAGGCCGCTGCCATGAGGAACCCGAGCACCGGAACTAGAGAGCAGCCCCCATTTGCTGCTACTAGAGAAAGCCTGTGCACAGCAACACAGGGCCCGTGAGCTGCAACAAAGGCCCAGCACAGCTGTAAATAAACAAATAAAAATTTTAAAAAAGAAGGAAAAGTCATCTGGAAGCTGCTTTAAACTCCAAGTCTGGCTGTGTATCTGCCTGCAATAACCAATGAAGAATAATGGTCTCTACCCTTGCATCTTACACCGGTAACTCTTATCTAGGCCCACAGAGGGAAGGGAATTCTGGGAAATGTGGTTCCAGGTGTCTCCTCTGCACCACAGAAAGGACCTTGGAAACGGTGGTGATGATGATGATTCAGACAATCAAGTGCATACTTTATAGCTTCAGTCAGTTCAGTCGCTCCATTGTGTCCGGCTCTTTGTCACCCCACTGACTACAGCACGCCAGGCTTCCCTGTCCATCATCAACTCCCAGAGCTTGCTCAGACTCATTTCTATTGAGTTGGTGATGCCATCCAACCATCTCATCCTCTGTCATCCCCTTCTCCTCCTGCCTTCAATCTTTCCCAGCATTAGGGTCTTTTTCAATGAGTCAGTTCTTCACATTAGGTGGCCAAAGTATTGGAGCTTCAGCTTCAGCATCAGTCCTTTCAGGGAATATTCAGGACTGATCTTCTTTAGGATGGACTGGTTGGATCTCCCTGCAGTCCAAGGGACTCTCAAGAGTCTTCTCCAACACCATAGTTCAAAAGCATTAATTCTTTGGTGCTCAGCTTTCTTTATGGCTCAACTCACATTCATACATGGCTACTGGAAGAACCATAGCTTTGACTAAATGGACCTTTGTCAGCAAAGTAATGTCTCAGCTTTTTAATATGTTATCTAGATTGGTCATAGATTTTCTTCCAAGGAGCAAACATCTTTTGCTTTCTTTCATGGCTGCAGTCACCATCTGTAGTGATTTTGGAGCCCAAGAAATTAGTCTCTCATTGTTTCCATTGTTTCCTCCTCTATTTGCCATGAAGTAATGGGACCAGATGCCATGATCTTCGTTTTCTGAATGTTGAGTTTTAAGCCAACTTTTTCACTCTCCTCTTTGACTTTCATCAAGAGGCTCATTAGTTCTTCTTTGCTATCTGCCACAACAGTGTTGTCATCTGCATATCTGATGTTATTGACATTTCTCCTGGCAATCTTGATTCCAGCTTGTGCTTCATCCAGCTAGACATTTTGCATGATGTACTCTGCATAGAAGTGAAATAAGCAGGGTGACAATATACACCCTTGATGTACAGTTCAATTCAGTTCAGTTCAATCACTCAGTCATGTCCGACTCATTGTTTGCATGAATTGCAGCACGCCAGGCCTCCCTGTCCGTTGCCAACTCCCAGAGTCTACTCAAACTCATGTCCATTGAGTCGGTGATGCCATCCAGCCATCTCATCTTCTGTCGTCCCCTTCTCCTCCTGCCCCCAATCCCTCCCAGCATCAGGGTCTTTTCCAATGAGTCAACTCCTCACATGAGGTGGCCAAAGTATTGGAGTTTCAGCTTTAGCATCAGTCCTTCCAATGAACACCCAGGACTGATCTCCTTCAGAATGGACTGGTTGGATCTCCTTGCAGTCCAAGGGACACGCAAGAGTCTTCTCCAACACCACAGTTCAAAAGCATCAATTCTTCGGCACTCAGCTTTCTTTACAGTCCAACTCTCACATCCATACATGACCACTGGAANATCCACACAGTCAAAGGCTTTGGCATAGTCAATAAAGCAGAAATAGATGTTTTTCTGGAACTCTCTTGCTTTTTCCATGATCCAGCGGATGTTGGCAATTTAATCTCTGGTTCCTCTGCCTTTTCTAAATCCAGCTTGATCATCAGGAAGTTCATGGTTCACGTATTGCTGAAGCCTGGCTTGGAGAATTTTGAGCATTACTTCACTAGCGTGTGAGATGAGTGCAATTGTGTGGTAGTTTGAGCATTCTTTGGCATTGCCTTTCTTTGGGATTGGAATGAAAACTGACTTTTTCCAGTCCTGTGGCCACTGCTGAGTTTTCCAAATTTGCTGGCATATTGAGTGCAGCACTTTCACAGCATCATCTTTCAGGATTTGAAAGAGCTCAACTGGAATTCCATCACCTCCGTTTGCTTTGTTCGTAGTGATGCTTTCTAAGGCCCACTTGACTCCCATTCCAGGATGTCTGGCTCTAGTTGAGTGATCACACTACCATGATTATCTTGGGCATGAAGATCTTTTTTGTACAGTTCTTCTGTGTATTCTTGCCACCTCTTCTTTATATCTTCTGCTTCTGTTAGGTCCATACCATTTCTGTCCTTTATTATGCCCATCTTTGCATGAAATGTTCCTTTGGTATCTCTAATTTTCTTGAAGAGATGTCTGGTCTTTCCCATTCTGTTGTTTTCCTCCATTTCTTTTCATTGATCACTGAAGAAGGCTTTCTTATCTCTCCTTGCTATTCTGTGGAACTTTCCATTCAGATGCTTATATCTTTCCTTTTCTCCTTTGCTTTTTGCTTCTCTTCTTTTCACAGCTATTTGTAAGGGCTCCTCAGACAGCCATTTTGCTTTTTTGCATTTCTTTTTCTTGGGGATAGTCTTGATCCCTGTCTCCTGTACAGTGTCACAAACCTCAGTCCATAGTTCATCAGGCACTCTGTCTATCAGATCTAGTCCCTTAAATCTATTTCTCACTTCTACTGTATAATCATAAGGGATTTGACTTAGGTCATAACTGAATGGTCTAGTGATTTTCCCTACTTTCTTCAATTTAAGTCTAAATTTGGCAATAAGGAGTTCATGATCTGAGCCACAGTCGGCTCCCGGTCTTGTTTTTGCTGACTGTATAGAGCTTCTCTATCTTTGGCTGCAAAGAATATCATCAATCTGATTTTGGTGTTGACTGTCTGGTGATGTCCATGTGTAGAGTCTTCTCTGTATTGTTGGAAGAGAGTGTTTGCTATGACCAGTGCATTCTCTTGGCAAAACTCTGTTAGCTTTTGCCCTGCTTCATTCTGTACTCCAAGGCCAAATTTGCCTGTTACTCCAGGTGTTTCTTGACCTCCTACTTTTGCATTCCAGTCCCCTATAATGAAAAGGCCATCTTTTTTGGGTGTTAGTTCTAAAAAGTCTTGTAGGTCTTCATAGAACCATTCAACTTCAGCTTCTTCAACGTTACTGGTTGGGGCACAGTCTTGGATTACTATGATATTGAATGGTTTGCCTTGGAAATGAACAGAGATCATTCTGTCGTTTTTGAGATTGCATCCAAGTACTGCATTTCGGACTCTTTTGTTGGCCATGATGGCTACTCCATTTCTTCCAAGGGATTCCTGCCCGCAGTAGTAGATGTAATGGTCATCTGAGTTAAATTCACCCATTCCAATCATTCTTAGTTTGCTAATTCCTAGAATGTCGATGTTCACTCTTCTCATCTCCTATTTGACCACTTCCAATTTGCCTTGATTCATGGACCTAACATTCCAGGTTCCTATGCAATATTGCTCTTTACAGCATTGGACCTTGCTTCTATCGCCAGTCACATCCACAACTGGGTATTGTTATTGCTTTGGCTCCATCCCTTCATTCTTTCTGGAATTATTTCTCCACTGATCTCTAGTAGCATATTGGGCACTTTCCGACTTAGGGAGTTCCTCTTTCAATATCCTATCATTTTGCCATTTCATACTGTTCATGGGGTTCTCAAGGCAAGAATACTGAAGCGGTTTGCCATTCCCTTCTCCAGTCGACCACATTCAATTTTGAACCAGTCTGTTGTTCATGTCTGGTTCTAACTGTTTCTTTTTGACCTGCATACAGATTTCTCAGGAGGCAGGAAAGGTGGACTGGTATTACCATCTCTTTAAGAATTTTCCACAGTTCATTGTGATCCACAGTCAAAGGCTTTGGTGTAGTCAATGAAGCAGAAGTAGATGTTTTTCTGGAATTGTCTTGCTTTTTCTATGATCCAGTGGATTGTAGCAATTTGATCTCTGGTTCCTCTGCCTTTTCTAAATCCAGCTTGAACATCTGGAAGTTCATGGTTCACATACTGTTGAAGTCTAGCTTGGAGAATTTTCAATATTGCTTTGCTAGTGTGTGAGCTGAGTGCAATTGTGTGGTAGTTTGAACATTCTTTGGCATTGCCTTTCTTTGGGATTGGAATGAAAACTGACCTTTTCCAGTCCTGTGGCCACTGCTGAGTTTTCCAAATTTGCTGGCATATTGAGTGCAGCACTTTTACAGCATCATCTTTTAGGATTTGAAGTAGCTCAGCTGGAATTTCATCAGGATCTTTCTTGTATAGTTCTTTTGTGTATTCTTGCCACCTTTTATAGCATAGCCTCAGCAAAAAGCATTAGAGTACCAGAGAGGATTTTTAAAAAATATTGTGGTATTTGACACATACACACTACCATATGTAAACAGATAACTAATAAAAACCTAGTGTATAGCACAAGGAACTCTACACAATACTCTGTGAGGACCTATATGGGAATAAAATCTAAAGAAGAGTGGTATATGTGTGTTCCTTTCTCCCTCCCCCAGTCCCTGATAACCTCTGACCTACTTTCTGTCTCTGGTTTTGGCTATTCTAGGTACCATGTATAAGTGGAATCACACAAGATTTGTCCTTTTATCTGGCTTGTTTCACTTAGCATGGTGTTGTCAAGATCCATCCGTTTTTGTAGCATGTACCAGAATTCATTCCCTTTTAAGGTTAAATAATATTCCCTTGTATACATGTATATAGCATATTTTGTTTAACTGTTCCCGTTCATCTGTTGAATGGACACAAGTTATGCAGTCATCTACCTACTTGCCCAGGAACCTGGGAAACATCTGGATTCCTTCCTCTCCATCTCTTTCATCCAACCAGTCAGTAGGTACTGTCAGTTCACTACTTCAATTCCTTCAAATATATTATCTCCTACCAATCCTCACTGCCATGCCTGAGTTCAGAGAGCTCATCATCTCTTAGGTTACTCAAAACAGCCTCTAAACAGTCTCTTCGCCTTCTGTCCTCCAACCTTCCAGAGTGATCTTTCCATCATGTAACCTACAGTGACCACTTGCACAAGGCCCTTCATAACCAGCTCCTGGTCTCCTTACCCTTTCTGCCCCATCCCATGCTGTCCTGAGCTATCAGAGATAAACACCTGGGTTCCAATTCTGGCTGCACCTTTTACTGGGTGATGATGGACACTCATTTAATATCCCTAAACCTTAGCTCCTTAATCAATTGAATAAATGAATTCAATCACTCCGTTTTATGTATTATGTGAACATAAGCTGGAATCAAGATTGCCGGGAGAAATATCAATAACCTCAGATATGCAGATGACACCACCCTTATGGCAGAAAGTGAAGAGGAGCTAAAAAGCCTCTTGATGAAAGTGAAAGAGGAGAGCGAAAAAGTTGGCTTAAAGCTCAACATTCAGAAAACGAAGATCATGGCATCTGGTCCCATCGCTTCATGGGATATAGATGGGGAAACGGTAGAAACAGTGTCAGACTTTATTTTTTTGGGCTCCAAAATCACTGCAGATGGTGACTGCAGCCATGAAATTAAAAGATGCTTACTCCTTGGAAGAAAAGTTATGAGCAACCTAGATAGTATATTCAAAAGCAGAGACATTACTTTGCTGACTAAGGTCCGTCTAGTCAAGGCTATGGCTTTTCCTATGGTCATGTATGGATGTGAGAGTTGGACTGTGAAGAAGGCTGAGCACTGAAGAATTGATGCGTTTGAACTGTGGTGTTGGAGAAGACTCTTGAGAGTCCCTTGGACTGCAAGGAGATTCAACCAGTCCATTCTGAAGGAGATCAGCCCTGGGATTTCTTTGGAAGGAATGATACTGAAGCTGAAACTCCAGTACTTTGGACACCTGATGCGAAGAGTTGATTCATTGGATAAGACTTTGATGCTGGGAGGGATTGGGGGCAGGAGGAGAAGGGGATGACCCAGGATGAGATGGCTGGATGGCATCACGGATACGATGGATGTGAGTCTGAGTGAACTCCGGGAGTTGGTGATGGACAGGGAGGCCTGGCGTGCTGTGACTCATGGGGTCGCAAAGAGTCGGACACGACTGAGTGACTGAGCTGAACTGAACTGATGTGCCAAACATAAGAGGAGTACATGGAGATGAATTAGACAAAGTTCCTGTACTCAGAGAAATCCAATATATGTCAACAAATCATCGCACTGCAGGATAGTAAGTGCTATACTCCAGGAATATACAAAATGTTCCATGGTTAGTGTGCAATCGTCCATCTCCAGAGATAGCTGAGGGCAGAAGAGGGCATTTAGAGTGATATTGGAGCTGTGCAGCAGAGCCTACTCTTGTCCTCCTAGAAGCATTTTTCTCTTCTTCCTGAATAATACAACTCTTTCCCAGCTGGAAATACAGCCATCCAGAATAAAGACTACATTTCCCATTCTCCTTTTCAGCTAAGTATAGCCACGTGACTATGTTCTGACCAATGGGATGTCATTAAAAGTGGTAAGAACGATTTCTGGGATGTGTCTTTAAAGGGAGGGAACATGTCCTTCCTGCTGGCTGGGAGGTAGATTTGATGGCTGGAGCTGAAGCAGCTGAAACTTGGACATGAGCTTTTGTTGAAGATGATAATGCAACCAGACAGAAGGAGGCTCAGTTGGTCTATGTTTTACATGAGAGACAAATAGGAATCCATTTTGTTTAAAGTATTCATTTTCTCCTTTGTTTTTGTTGTTTGCAGCTGAGCCTAACCTTATCTAATACAAACTAACACTGAAAGAAATGAATATAAGTTCACCAAAGGATATTTCAAACAGAAGGAATGGCAGGTGCAAATGCTTAGTGTGCTGAAAGAGGAGGCATGCTCAGGGAATGCCAAGGGTTTGTGTGGCAGAAGAAAAGGCTGGAAGTGGGTTGGGAACAGCCACAGCAGAGTAGACTGAATAGGTAGGATTGTGGCAGGGAGACCTGCCGGGGGCTACGAATGTGGTCCAGGTGAGAGGTGAGTGGGGCAGTGATGCTACCCGTGGTGGAAATGGAGGAGAGGAGATCAATTCAAGATACATTTACAGGGCTTCCCTGGTGGCTCAGTGGTAAAGAACCTGCCTGCCAACGCAGTAGACATGGGTTTGAACCCTGGTCTGAGATGATCCCAAATGCTATGGAGCAGTTAAAGCTTGTGCACCCCATCAAGAGAAACCACCGCAATGAGAAGCTCATGCACCACAACTCGAGAGGAGCCCCCGCTTGCTGCATCCAGAGAAAAGCCTGCACACAGCAACAAAGACCCAGCACAACCATAAACAGATTTTTTTTTTAAAGATACATTTAGAAGCAAAAGTCAGGAGTGTATGAATGTATGTGTTTAAGTACATGGAGTGGGCATTCACCAGAGGAAGACTGGGCTTTTTGGCTTCTCTTCCTCAGAGGCCCTGTAGGTAGGGTTCAGCCTTTCCCCACAGGGAGAATCCTCTTCTTGCTCCCACTCTTTGGGCCCAATGTCCCCTGGCCCAGGTGCCTCTCACTACGTCTAACTCCCCCAGCTTGTTTCAGGATTATTTCATAAAGCAGGAGGTGGGTGGGTCTTCAAGCCTACTGATGCTGGCTCTTCCCAGGCTGTATGAGTAGCTCCAGGTAGAGCTGTCAAGGGCTGCTCAGTTTCAGTCTGGCAGCTAGGCACTGTCCCTGTCTGTCTGGGGACACAGTGCTTCTGGGCAGTTGAGTAAGAGCAGGGCCCTCAGCAACAAACAGGCTTGTCTCTATCGGCGGGCCAGCCAGCAGGTCTACAGGAAGGTTGGAGGTCAGGTTAGGGGGAACTTGCATGAGGAATTCAGGTCCACTCCTTGTAAAACTTTCCAGGAAGCATTTTTTTACTGGGGAAGCACCCAGATACTAGGGCACTTCTTAACCCCCTGATGCTGCTGCTAAGTCGCTTCAGTCGTGTCCGACTCTGTGTGACCCCATAGATGGCAGCCCACCAGGCTTCTCTGTCCCTTGGATTCTCTAGGCAAGAATACTGGAGTGGGTTGCCATTTCCTTCTCCAATGCAAGAAAGTGAAAAGTGAAAGTGAAGTCACTCAGTCGTGTCTGACTCTTCGAGACCCCATGGACTGTAGCCTACCAGGTTCCTCCATCCATGGGACTTTCCAGGCAAGAGTACTGGAGTGGGTTGCCATTGCCTTCTCCTCTTAACCCCTTAGGTGCCAGAAAAGGGAGGTAACCTCCTCTTAACCTCTTAACCCGCTAGGTGCCAGAAAAGGGAGGTAAGCATGGGGAGGCAGCTGAGGTCATCCCTCTTTGAACCTCCACGTGGTATTTACTCAGAGCGATTGTTGCCAGAGGCCCAGGCCCTGGACTATAAAGCGGAATGTCTGCTCTCTGTGCCCAGAACTGAGCAGGTGAGCAGCCGGGGCAGAGGGATGTGGGTCGGCTTCCTAAGGGAGGAGATTGAGCAGAGCTGGGGGTGGGGACTAAGAACTAAGGACCTCCTCTTGGAGCACTGTGGTAGAATTTCTTCTTCCCTCCACTCCAACTTCAGTCTTTCCAACAGTAAAATGGGGGCAGGAATAAGTGAGCAGGGGCATGGGGGCAGAAGTGGCTGACAGAGCCGCTCCTGGTGTCTGGGGGCAGTGGATGGGAGGGAAATTTTACTAAGCAGTTTCAGCTCCACACTCCATATGATCTGATGAGATGAAAAAGGAGCATCCCACCCCATCCCAGGAAGATATCCCTTCCCTTGCAGCCACGTTCAACTAGGTCAGTCCTTTTGAGCCCTGACAGCTTGTGCTCCCTACACCCCAGGGAAGGGTTAACAGATTTGGGGGCAGGGCCCCCTGGGGCAAGTCCCCTGGGAGGTGTCCCTTCTTTGCCTCTTCAATTGCATCGGGCCTCCATTCACCTTTCTTCTCAGATAACATCATGGCAAGCGGGGCTGCAGTTCTGACCTGGGCTCTGGCCCTCCTCTCACGTGAGTCTCCAAGACTGACTTCTCCCTGGAGGTGTGGGTGGACTGAGGGGTTCCTCCACTCTGAGGGAGGAAACCCAGCCCCTGTTCACCCCCTCTCCACAGTGCTTTCAGCCACGGAGGCACGGAAAGGCTTCTGGGACTACTTCAGCCAGAGCAGCGGGGACAAAGGCAAGGTTGAGCAGCAGCAGAAGCTGGCACGAGAGCCCCCGTGAGTGGCCAGGGCTTGAGGTGCAGGAGAAGGGAGAAGACACCAGAGGGTGGGACGGCTGCTGCTGCCCGGTTCCTCAACCTCCCGGTACTCCCTGGGAAGAGAACATGCCTGCTGAGTCGCTTCAGTCATCTCCGACTCTTTGCGACCCTATGGACCATAGCTCACCAGGCTCTTCTGTCCGTGGGATTCTCCAGC
>SJYQ01003343.1:957371-983929 GCA_006410935.1 Redunca redunca | reverse complement strand
GGGGTGCCAGTGCCTTCTCCGTACATGACCACTGGAAAAACCATAGCCTTGACTAGACGGACCTTAGTCGGCAAAGCAATGTCTCTGCTTTTGAATATACTATCTAGGTTGATCATAACTTTTCTTCCAAGGAGTAAGCGCCTTTTAATTTCATGGCTATCCAAGCAAATCCAGGTCGGAGTGCACCTCCTTGGGGATACCTATGGATGGCCAGGCCCCTTGTGGTCAGGGCTCTTGTAGTTAGACTTGGGGACCAATAGTTAGAACCTTGTGCTACGGAGCTATTGCAAAGGATCAATAAAACTGCCCTGGGTCTGAGAGTACGCCCTGGGGGCAGTGACGCCAGAATTGAGGTGGAGGCAAAGCCTGGACCCGGCAGGCTTCTCAAGTCAGGACCGAATAATCCGGCAACTGGGAAACCAGGCCGGATGCGTCACCGAGAGGAGTCCGCGGCCTCTTTAAGAAGGGGCGGGGGCGGGAGGATGCGGCCAGAGCTGGCGGAAGTGCCGGAGGAAGGGGTGGGGCCAAGAGAGGGAGGCAAAAGCCGGAAGTTGAGGCCTGATCTTCGCGTGGTGATGTCGGCCGGCGGAGCTGTGGAACCTGGGCTCCCGGCGGCGGCTGCCGCTCCCTCGCCCGCCCCGGCTCGGGATCCAGGGCCGGGACACTTGTTCCGGCCTATCAGTGCTGAGGACGAGGAGCAGCAGCCCACTGAGATCGAGTCGCTGTGCATGAACTGCTACCGCAACGTGAGACGGGGGTGCGGCCGCGGGCGGCTGGAGGGTTGGGCAGAGGCGGGGAGGAGCGGGGGTCGGCGATCCTGCCAGGCTGGCCCAACTGGGGACCTGGAGGCGAGGCACGCTTGGGGCTCAGTAGACGGGAGGTTGGGAGTTCTTGGTACTCTCCTTAACTGTTTTCTGCTTCCTCAGGGCATGACGCGCCTCCTGCTCACCAAGATTCCCTTCTTCAGAGAAATAATCGTGAGCTCCTTTTCCTGCGAGCACTGTGGCTGGAACAACACGGAGATCCAGTCGGCGGGCAGGATCCAGGACCAGGGAGTGCGCTACACTCTGACTGTCAGGGCTCAGGAGGTGAGAGGGGCCCAGGGCAGTTACCCTGGTGTCCTAGGGAAAGCTTGGGGACTGGAGTCGGAGCTTCGGTCCAGGTGGTCAGACCTCAAATAAACCCACTGAAGTGTCCAAGCCTCAGTTTCCTCCTTTGTAAAATGGCGTTGGTGCCATCATCTGCTCAGGTGCGGTAAGACTGGTGAACATGCTTTGTAAGGTATCAAATGAAGCAGTAGTATCAGAAGGTATCAGATGAGCAGCCGTTTATGAGCAGTACTCTAACCAGTTGGGTAGCTGGTTCACATCAAGGTGCTATTCTGCAGGAGCAGTCTGGACTGCCCCTAGTAGGGAGAAGAAAGAAAACAGCTGGGCTGGGGGTTCCTGTACTGTTGACTTCTGTGGACTGAAGGGTTTTTGTTCTACCCAGGACATGGACAGAGAAGTAGTGAAGACTGACTCTGCCACCACAAGGATCCCAGAGCTGGATTTTGAAATTCCTCCCTTCAGCCAGAAAGGAGGTATATTTAAGATCAGAGTGTTTGTGCTGTTCATGCCTGGCCTGGGTCTTACTGTCTTGCAAAACTCTTGGTGCCAAGTGTAGTGGCCTATGTATGGATTTGGCCACATCCTTGTGATCTTCCTTGGTTTAACCTAAGAGAGCTTAGATAAAGTAGCTTAAGGTAGTATATAGTGATAGTAACACTCTGACCTACTTATTACAGAATTGTCTGTAATAATCACTCTTAACTAGAGGTGAATGGAACTTTGTTCCCTGCCTCCTTGACTTTATAGATGAAGTCAAGGCCCAGACGGTTCAGCGAACTGCCCAGGGTCATACCGGCACTTGATGGCAAAGCGAAGCCTGACCTGTCTTTTGTTTTTACTCACCAGCTCTGACTACTGTTGAAGGATTGATTAGCCGTGCCATCTCTGGCCTGGAGCAGGATCAGCCCACTCGAAGGGTGAGCTGGGGTTTTATCATTGCAGCAGTTCAGGGAATAATTTCTTCTGTACACTTGTTCACCTTCCCATGTGGCTGAACTGTCTCTGACTGAATGTTGGAGAACTTTGAGGGGAAGTGAATGGTGATGCTATAGCTGCCTGGATGTTACATGTGTTGTACCACTGTCCTTTCTAGTTCCCCTCCTCCACTGTACGTTGAGGCCTTTTCTCAGACAGACACTGTACCCTTATCTCTGAAGAGCCTTCCCTAACACCCTTGGGTTTATCTGTGCTTCCTAAGTGCTCCATTGTGTCTTATATTTATTATGACATCTTATATATACATATATTTATGTGAGATAATATAATTAAAAATTTAGTCATCTGTCTTCTTAAGTGGACAGATGTCTCTGGTTTTCTTAAACAGAGCCCCATGAAAGGGTTCTTGTTTATTTACTGTTGTCTGTTACCTGGCACAAATGTCTGGACTAAATAGTTGAATGAGAAAAGGAGACTTGACTGGCACCACCCATAAACTTCAAACTTATTTGCTACTTTTATTTATTTACTTTTTAAAATTAATTAATTTTTGGCTGCACTGGGTTTTCACTGCTGGCGCGTGGGCTCTCTCTAGTTGTGGCAAGTAGGAGCTCCTCTTAATTGTGGTGCGCAGGCTTCTCATTGCAGTGCTTTCTCTTGTTGTGGAGCACAGGCTCTAACTGCATGGGCTTAGTTGCTCCACAGCACGTGGAATCTTCCTAGGCCAGGGATTGAACCCGTGTCCTGTGCATTGGCAGGCGGATTTGTATCCTCTGGACCCCCAGGGACGTCCTTATTTGCTACTTCTTCTTGTGAAGCCCGAGTGTGTTCTCAGTTACACTAAGATGGGTCGTGACTCCTTGTTGGAAGTGATGGGGGCACAAGGTCTGTCACCAGGGCTGATCTTCTACTCTCTGTTCCTGTCAGGCGAACGAAGAAGCCGTGGCTGAGAGAATTGATGAATTCATTGCCAGACTGAAAGAACTAAAGCAAGTGGCCTCTCCTTTCACATTAGTGAGTATTAAGGGACTCCAGGTGCCCTAAACTTAGGGGAGGAGAGACCAATAAGACTGTCTGAGATTTTCCCATGGTGCCTCAGTGTTAGATGGAGGATTGTATGTGATTTCTTGTTGTAACGGCTCTCTCTTTACCCATGTTAGATCATTGACGATCCCTCAGGGAACAGCTTTGTGGAAAACCCACATGCTCCCCGGAAAGATGATGCCCTGGTGATCACACACTATAATCGGACTCTGCAGCAGGAAGAGATGTTGGGGCTCCAGGTGAGTGCATTGAAGAAGCGAAGAATGCTCTGGAATTACCTTGCACTCTGGATTACTTGGAGTCAGCTCTCTTCTTCCCTTGACTAGGGCTTTGCTCTCTGACTTCCTTGTTCCACCCACAAGGTGGTAGGTGACATAAGCAAGCCAGAGCATTTTCTCTCACCTCCAGGGGAGGCTGAGGTCCGTGTGCCAACATTTGATTTGCGTCTCTTTTACTTTAGGCAGAGGCACCAGAAGAGAAGCCGGAAGAGGAAGATATCAGAAACGAAGTGAGTCACGTTGGCTCTTGTGGAGGAAGCAGTGGTAGGCTGAGACTGACACCGTTCAGTGTCTCTTCTTGACCAACAACACGGGTGGACACCAGCGTACCAGTAGAGTGTCTGTAGCCTGAGCAGGACTCACCCTACCTCCCCATGTTGTGTTCCAGGTGCTCCAGTTCAACACAAATTGCCCAGAATGCAATGCTCCAGCCCAGACCAACATGAAGCTAGTTCGTATCTTTCATCGGGCCATTGCGTTGCTCTTCATCTGACTCAGGCATGAACATTATGTTCAGTCTGGAAAATATCTCCTTCAAAGAAAGCATATGCTTTATTCTGAGTGATGAGGAGGATGTTGCCTTTGACGAGACTGTGCACTTTGGCTTTTGGGTTCAAAGAGAGAATAAGGCCATGGTCACAAAGAGTCGGACACGACTGAGCGACTGAACTGAACTGAACTCTAGGCTCTTGTGCGTGGTCTGAGCCATGTTGTCGCACATCGATGAGTGGGGATCGCTGTGGGTGGTGACATTGCCCTTTTCTGGGGGCTTGTCTGATGTAGGCTTGTGATCTGTTTCCTGCAGTCCTGGGACCAGCATCTGTTTGTGTGGGAGGTTTGGGTTTGTTCTTTCCCAGTGGATGGTCTTGCTCTCCTGGAAGCAGATTTCCTTAATTCCTTCTTCCAGAAATCCCTCACTTTAAGGAGGTTATCATCATGGCTACCAACTGCGAGAACTGTGGCCATCGGACCAATGAGGTGGGTGGGCTTTGTCGATTGGGAAGAAGCCTAACTTGAGGGTAACCCCTATTGAACTGTCTTCCTTTCTAAAGCTGCTTAGGGTGAGGAGCTCTTGAAGCAACTAGAAATTAGCTTAGAGGAGAAAAGTTAGAAATAGCATAACTTATTGAAGACATTCAAAGTTAGTTATATGGAAGAGAGAGACCCATTTTTTGACTTACCTCTCAGAGGGGTGAAAGTACAGGGAGGCAGATTTTGGCTTAATAAAAAGCTTTCTGGGTCTGTCTGAAAATAGAGCAGTCTGCCTTGGAGGGTTGTAAATTCCCTTTTCCTGGGTGTATATAATCAAGCATAAATTTTAAATTCTTAAGCCAGAAAAACTGTAAAGGGAATCTACCCAATAGATGCAGCTAAAAGTCCCTTTCACCCTCGAGTCATTTTTTTCAAGGTGAATTCAGTTTCTTGGCAATCTGGGGTATGTTTTGGCAGGCTGCTGGTGCTAGGCACTCTGCTCCTGGCCCGCTCGCCCTGATTTCAGCATGGATGACTGCTGCCATTGTGGGTATAGGAGGCACCGTCCTTGGAAGCCAGTAGTGGGCCTGAGTGGAGGTCCAAGCCTTTATCCCCTCCCCCTCCCCAGACTCCCCGCACTGGGTGAGGATGGCGTCTCCTCTGCTGCTGCTGCTGACACTGTTGCCATCTGTGCAGGTGAAATCTGGAGGAGCTGTGGAGCCCTTGGGCACCAGGATCACCTTCCACATCACCGATCCCTCAGATATGACCAGAGATCTGCTCAAGGTGACAGCCTGCATGGGGAAGTGACTTTCACACATGGCTCTGTGTCAAGCGGAAATTTGTCTTCTCCCAATCATGTCCTGGGGTTGTGAGGTACCTCCTTACTCCCTTGGGTTTGAGGATCCCTGAGTAGAGTTAATCGATGGTCAGAAGTACAGATTCAGAAGGTGACCCAGGAGTGCTTTCTGATGACTTGGCAGCTTTTTGCCTCTAGTGTCTGTAAGGGCCCTTGTTTCTAGACTCTTAATGACAGGATGCCTGCCAGCTTGGACCCATGACTCAGAATGTCCCCTTTTAAAATTGGCTTCAGAAGTGAGTCTGGCTTTAATTGGAGATTCAGACAACACTGGGACAGCAGACTTTGTCCCCAAACTGTTACTGGTAGTATTAATGTGGCAGGAGGACTCTGGTTAGCTTTCTGCAGGGGCTCCTGATTTAAAGCCTAATTTGATCTCTCCCCTTGCAGTCTGAGACATGCCGTGTGGAAATCCCAGAGCTGGAATTTGAACTGGGAATGGCTGTCCTTGGGGGCAAGTTCACCACACTGGAGGGGATGCTGAAAGACATCCGGGAACTGGTGAGTCCCCCTGAGGATAGAGCATGCAGCTTCACAGTGTGGCTGAGGGGGAACAGGCTCAGAGGCCTCAAAGGTCCTGGGTTTTGCAGCTGATAACTGAGGTTGCTTTATTTTTAAGCTGATTTGAGTTAAACATTATTTTGGATTATGACATTAAGTTTATGGAAAGTTCAGAGTAGAGAATCTCAGGCCTGACTCTGGGCTGATATAGATTTTTTTTTGGTTTTGAGTAAGTCATTTATTTCACTGTAAAATGAGGGGACGAGGGTCCTTTTAGTACCTGAAACTCCTGAACATACATGTATATGTATGTGTTGCCTTAACCCATATATTTTTCTTAGTGAATCATTTCACTTAATTGATTCTCAGTTGTTAGGTATTTTGTCTTTGTAACTGAACTTTACTTTGTGTTTCTTCAAACAAGGACTAGAGTTCATATTTAAGAACCTTTCTATAGCTTTTGTTTCATGTTGCCCATTATCACTTTGGCAGATTAGTCTACACAGTCTTAGGAGTGGCTGCCTAGGTCAGAAGGTGGTGTAGAAGAAATAGACACCAAACCTCCCCAACAGGCATCCCTGGTCTCCACCCCTCCCCCCCGCCCCCCCGTCTCCATCAGGTTTGTGGTTAAACCTAACAAACGGTGAGCCAGTATTCTAGCAGTTTGGATGCCATTTATTGCAGGTAACCAAGAACCCTTTCACACTGGGTGACAGCTCCAGTCCTGGCCAGACGGAGAAACTGCAGGAGTTTAGTCAGAAGTTGGACCAGGTGAGAGAACTCTGGTGGGTCAGTGTTTATGGTCCTGGGGTTCCAGTGAACAAACAGGAAGCTATACACCCCTTCTTGCCACATATAAACATCTAACATGTTCTCCTGTTTCTGATATCCCACACCATCTCCTTTCTTGGTTTTCTCCCTTTTTTTGTTAGAGCATCTTTTCCAGTAGAATCATGAGAAAGTGCATGGGAAGTAGAATTTCTGGGATTTTGCATGTCTGAAACTTTCTTTATTCTACTCTTGTACTAGCTGAATGGTTGGAGATAGAATCTGGGTGGAAATAATTTTTTATCAGAATAGTCTTCCAATTTCCTGCTAATGTCTTTCAGTTTCTCAGTTTGGCTGCTGAGGGGTTGGAAGGCATTCTGCTTCCTGATCTTTTGTTTGTGACCTATCTTATGATAGCTTTCTGTCTCCTGTGATGTGAGATTTTAGAATGTGCTTTGGTGTGGGTCAGTTTTCAACCACTGTTGCTAAGCACCTGGTGGATTCTTTAAATCTGGAGAGTCATGTGGCTCAGTACTAGGAGCTTGTAAAAAACGCTGTATTGCTTCTTCTCTGTTCTCTCTTTTTGAAATCCCTATGTTTTGGATGTTAGACTGACTTGTCTGATTTTCTGTAATTTTCCTTTTTTTTGGGTCCTATTTTTGTTTTTTTTGTGTTTGCTCTACTGTCGGAGAATAATTTTCCAGCCCTTTAATTGAGTTTTTCATTTCCACTGACATTTTGATTTTACAAGTGGCTTTTTTTGGTCTTTCAATACTTTTCTGCTGGCTTTTTTTTTGGGGGTGGGGGTGGGGGAATAGCATCCTGTTGTATTGCTGCTAAGTCACATCAGTTGTGTCCGACTCTGTGCGACCCCATAGACGGTGGCCCACCAGGCTCCCGTCCCTGGGATTCTCCAGGCAAGAATAATGGAGTGGGTTGCCATTTCCTTCTCCAGTGCATGAAAGTGAAAAGTGAAAGTGAAGTCACTCAGTCGTGTCCTCTTCGAGACACCATGGACTGTAGCCTACCAGGCTCCTCCGTCTATGGGTTTCCCAGGCAAGAGTACTGGAGTGGGCTGCCATTGCCTTCTCCATCCTGTTGTATTAAGGATGTAGTATTTTTTCTCTTTGAGAATATTAATATTTTTTCTTATGTTTAATTTTCCTTGCATAGGTTCCATTTCCTCCTAAGTTCTTTTTTTCCCCATTTGATTTCTATCTTTCAGTGTTAGGGGCTTTGCTCAGATGTCTGGTAATCGTTGGTTGTCTGTTTAAAAGTAGAGGGCTAAACCACCTGAGTGGGGTGAGTCTTATTGACATTGGGTCATTGGAGGAGGATTCAGCTTAGCCATTTTGTTGAGGTGACTCCAGTGCTTGAGTTGTTAAGTGTTTCCTCTTGGGCTGGTCAGATTCCCAGCAGTGTGTGTTCCATTTCCTGGCCTGAGGGTGAAGGCTTGGCTGGCAGTGTTCTGAGAGCCCCGTGTGGGAACAGGACTGGGGCTGTGTATGTTTCCAATAAGGCTACATTCACTTAACTTCTTGTTCTTGATTCCTTCCGCCCTACCCTCCACTGGGTCAGTGTCCCCCGAGCCATAGTGCTCTGCGCTCACTTTTCCACAGCATCCTCCATCTGCTCTTGGGATGGAGGAAGGACAATTGTTGATTTGTTTGGGGTGAGAGAGGAGATAGGGATGCTTCTTAAATAACTGTCAAAGACTCTTATTTTAGATCCTCTCCCCTCCACCTCTAGAGGTACCTTCATTTCACTAGTTCTTAAAACTTTGGGGGATTCTGCAGTGTAAATTAGGTTGCTTGTAAATTACACTGGCAGACACAGCTCTTTCCTGCAAGGAGCTATGTAAGATTTACATGACCATGCTGAATTCTCTCTCCTTTAGATCCTCGAGGGTATTTTGAAGGCTCACTTTATTATGGATGATCCAGCAGGAAATAGCTACTTGCAGGTACAGTAGACCTTCCCTGGTATTTCATAGAGATGTCTTTTCTAACCTTCCTTAAATATATATCACTTCTCCAGAAACTGAGACACTCAGTTCTAAATGAACTGCTTTTTATCAGGGAAACTTTTTTAGCAGAAATTGGAACATAAGGGAGGAAGGGGGGAGGTAGAAGGGACTGTGTGTCAAGAGGGTAAAAAGGAGACTCCCAGGTTCCTTCTTCCTCTAGGCTAGCTGGAGTCCCAGCTCTCAGTACAACATGGAGTTTTCATTTTGTAAATCTGGCTGTAGAGTGAGGAGAAATGGTGGCTCATCCAGAGGCCAAGATGGGAAACTTTAAGCTGACAAGGGAGATACTCTGGTGATTGATGGTAACTTTAAGTAGTTTGAGTAGTTATTATGGATCAGGCAAAACTTTTCTAAGATGGCTCCACAATTAAGAGTATGCTACCTTCTTTGTAAGAAGGTGCAGATAGAAAGTTTTTCTCCCTGCAGTCCCACTCCCAGCCCATGTGAGCTCTGTTGCTGCCCATGAGTTGAGCCTAGTTGTTGTGTTGAAGGCCCTTCGAAACAATGAAGGGAATTCCCTGGTGGTCCAGTGGCTAGCACTCTGTGCTTCCATTGCAGGGGGGCATGGAATCAGTCCCTAGTTGGGGAACTAAGATCCTGCATGCTGCTTGGCCAAAAAAAGAATGAAAACTCATTAAGGTCTTGATAAAGTGGCAGTTTGGAAGTTGCCAGGGGAGGGGGATGGGAGGATGGCAGAGGCACTGATGGTCTGTCCTTGGCCTTGCAGAATGTGTATGCACCTGAAGATGATCCTGAAATGAAGGTAGAGCATTATAAGCGCACATTTGACCAAAACGAGGAGCTGGGGCTCAACGACATGAAGACAGAGGGCTATGAGACAGGGCTGCCTGCCCAGCGGTAGCAGTGGCAGTTCCTGACCAGCCTCCAGTGCTACTCAGACGATGGGGTTATTTATTGTTTTTGGAAAAGGCTGGAGTTGCCTCCCTACCAGGCCTTGCCCGTGCAGGGAGGACACCTGGTCTAAGTCGGAGATCTGGGCACACTTTCTGAACAGTTTGTGATGGAAATACAAACCTCTTGGGTTACTTGACCTTACTTTGAAGGATTTGAATTGGCGTGGAAAGAAACCCAGAAACGAACCATCGGGCATGTCATTGTCACTTTTTTCCTTTCAAGTCTTTACCCTCCCTCCACACAGTGCTCTCTCATATAGGGCTGGAACTCTCAAGAGTTGGGAGAAGGTGGAAGACATCTACATCTGGAGTCTGGGAGTTGGGTTGGGTATATAAAATACTGACTTTCAACAGAAACAGTCTTCTGAGGGGAGGGAGTCTAGGACAGGTGAAGAAGTTCTCATTAAAATGGTGGCACTGGCCTCTGAATTCACTCTGTCTTTGTTTGATATGCTGGTAGAATTGAACCTCCCAAAGAAAGTGTCCTCTGGTGGAGCAACTGTGACTTGGGGAGTGGAGCTGGCATTTCATTCACCTCTTCAGTAGATGTTCGAGCGCTTGCTTTGTGCCAGGTCCATCACAGAACTGAAGAAAATAAAGCTCTGCTTTCATGGAGCCTCAGGTGTAGTGGGGAGAGTTGACAGAACGGGTGGGGGTTCTCAGAGCCAATAAGGAGAACAATGTCAGATGACTGACCATGTTATGGAGGAATGTCAAGCAGGGAAGGGGTCTGGGTAGTGCCAGGGAAGGCAGGGCATTTGCCTTATTAGATGGAACTGCAGAGAAAGGGCCAACCAGGGCTTGAACCCATGTCCCTCTTTGGCCATGCCACCGGTGGTGAATTCATGTGATCCTTGAGCCCTGTGAGGGAGGCTTAAGACCTGAGCTTGGTCTTCTCAGGCTAAGGTTTGGTAGTAGAATGGTTAGAGGTGGAACTGAACACAGAAATGGGCAGGAGGTGATGGGGTTGAGAGGACTCTACTGGTAACATTCCTGGAGCAGAACTGTGAGACTTTCCCAATGCCTACTGACACCAGGGAGGACGCTGGGCTGTGGAGTTCAGCTGGAAATATGTTAAAGTGGACTAGATGCCAAGGCGGTGTTGTGAATGGACCTGTGGGGCCTTCCAGCTGGTGAGGCCCTATCAATCCAGTGCCCCCTTCTCACAGGCCCTAAGAGACTCAGCCTTCCTGTCTTCCTTGGCCTGTGTTGTGACCACTCCGTATTCCAGTGGTTTAAAGTTCAGGCCTCAGGGCAGTAATCTCAAACCTGTTCTATCATATTTTTTGAACCTGTGTCCCAAGATATGCATTTTTATTTATTAAGTATAATAATGCCTCATTGACTAATATATATCTCTTAAAACAGTGACCAAAAAATTGAGCATATGGTGAGATAAGTAAAATATACAAACTAACTTATTTTTCAAAAAATTTGGATTACCTCTTGCACCCCACTTTTTTAGTCTCTGATCCCAAGGGTCATATGTTCTAGCTATGTGAAGCTGGGCAACTTAATCTCTCCAAACTTCAGTGTTTTTATCTGTAAGGTAAAGGTAATAAAACCATGTGAGAAATGTGAGGGTTAAATGAGATAATTCAAGTACAGCTCTTAAAACCTCAAGAAGAAAAATCTTTCCAAACTTGAGTGTTAGAATTCATTCTCTAGCTTCTCTCTTTTGCCATACTGAAAACATCAATAGATCTAGGTTCTTTTCATTGGGAAGAGTTTGCACAAAATCTAGGGACAACCGGTATCAAATGCAGGTAAGTTACGTAGGTTAGAAACTACCATATTTTTCATCATAATTATACTGTGTCTGGAATCCTGAATTCCTCTCTTGAAAGCCCCTTAAAGCAGATTCCTCTCCTCCTAAACATATTAATAAAAATTACTTAAATACAATGTGTCAGTTGTTTGAAGCACTTTGCACAGTAATATTAGTCCACCTAATCATTGAGTTCCATTTCATTATTATCCCCATTTTGTCAAGTAACTTGCCCCAGCCCTCTCACAGTTAGCAAATTATTGAGCCAGAACTCAAACGTAGATGGACTGCAGCTCCAGAGCTCACGTTCATATAACTACTACTCTGGTGCTTCCGAAGCTGCTGGGGGCAGAAGTCTTGGGGTTATGGATGTATCCTCGCGACAACTACAGCGCTTGCTGCACAGTTGTTTGAGCAGATGGAAGGACGAAGAGAAGAAACACAATCGCCGGGTCAGAGGGGATGTAGAGTGGGCCCCGGAATTGTGCGTGTTCCTGTTCTTCAGTCCTCCAAGATACCGAGACTCGCACATGTCTGCCCAGCACTTCCAAACAGACGTCACTTCCGGCCCGGGCCCCGCCCCCAGCTCGCCGCTGTTCCGTTTCGAGTTCCACAATTTTGTCCCCAGCCCTGACCCGTCTCCCTCGGCTGCCATGGCGGCAGCTCCACCGCTCTCCAAGGCCGAGTACCTGAAGCGTTACTTGTCTGGGGCCGATGCCGGCGTCGACGGGGGCCCTGAGTCCGGCCGCAAGCGTCGCAAAAAGCGGCCGAAGCCTAGCGGGGCCGGCGGCAAGGGGTGAGTTGGCCCTGGCAGGGTGGGGTCCGCGCGGCCCGCCGCCCCTCACCTTCCCGCTCCGCCCTCGGCCCGGCTCTCGCTGGGCTCCGCGCCCCTGCCTGCTCGCCTGACCCCGCCTGAGCTCGGAGCCCTCTCGGGCCGCTGCCCGCGCCCCGGGGCAGTATCTCCAGTGCGTTCAGGCCGGGTTGTAACTTTTACTAGTCTTTTCCCGCCTTTGTAGCATTCCGTCCTCCCTCAGAGAGTGAATACTGTTTCCTGAGAATAAAGGTGAAACGAATCCAAAGGCTCTGTGCTGGTATATGCGGCCCGGAACCTGCCCGTGCGGGTTCCCCTAAGCCAAGGGCTCGGGTCGCGACCTCTGCTCACTTCCTGTTACTCTGGGTACTACCAACAGTAACAACTAACGTTTATACCGTTCTCGTCATGTGCCTGGTAACATTGTAAGTACTTTAAACATGATTTTATTTAAGAAGTAGATATTTTTGCTATCTCCACTTTTCAAACGAGAAAACTTCTGTGGCCTAGAGTACTGGGTTGAGTATTGTCCCTCCCCTCCAAACCAGAGCCTAAGCATGTGACAGTATTTATAAGTAGGGTCTTTGCAGATATAATTAGTTAAGATGTCCAGTGTAAACTGGTGTCCTTTTAAGAAAAGAGAAATTTGGATACAGAAACAGGCTTAGAGGGAAAACTTCTCAGGTGAAGATGGGAGGCTGAGGCTGGACTGGATTTATGCAGCTGACAGAGGCTACCAGAAGTTGGAAGAGTCAAGGAAAGATCTTTCCCTGGAGCCTTTCTTGGTGGACATTGCCTTGCACACACCTTGGTTTCACACTTGAAGTCTCCAGAACTGTGAGGGAATACACTTCTGTTGTTTTAAGCCACTCAGCTTGGGGTCCTTTGTTGGGCAGCTCTAAGAAACTAATATACCCTGTAAAGTCAAATAGTTCCAAAGAACTAACCGATTTAGTTAGTTAACTCTCTGGTTGTTGCGTTATTCTTGCTGTCTTCTGACCCCTCTGACTTGTGTGGATTTTCTGGAGGCAGTGCCTTGTAGTGAAATTGTCTTGAGCTTTGAAGTAACATTGATCAGTCTTTCAGTCCTAGCTGTGCCAATTTATGAGTTGTGTGGCCTTGGACAAGGTATTTCATCTCTCTAAGCCTCAGGTTTTTCATCTTTAAAGTCAGAGTAATATTGAATTATATCACTTATATTAAATGGTTGTTGTGATTAGTAATCTGGCTTTTCAAATACTAACTGTTAATAATAACGGTTTACATCATGGCAGTCATTATTCTTTGGACTCATCCATTGTTGATTCATGTAACAAACATTTATTGAGTACTTCATCTATCACAGTGAGGCTATCACTGTGAATGAGATATCACTGTCCCTACTCTGATGGAGCGTATAGTTTAATGGGGATACAGTCTTTAAACAACTAATTATGCAACTAGTTGATTTATTTCCTTTGTGATAAATGAAAGTACTCCAAGAATGTGTAACGGATTCTTAGTTGGGAGAGGTGAGGGGAATAGTTTTGTAAGGTCTGCTCAAGGAATTTATATATATGCTAGGATTTTAAGAATGACTAAGAGTTTCCCAGTAAAGAAGAAGAAGAGTAGGTTAGGCAGAGGGAAGGAACTAAATATGTGAAACTGATATGGAAAGGAATTTGGCTCATTCTAGGCATCAGAAGATGACTAGTGAGTAGTGAATTGAGGAGACAGTGGTGCAAGATGAAATTGGCCATATTGGCAAAGAATGGACCATAGGATCTTGTAGGATTTTGAACTTTAGCCTAAAACCAGAGAGGAATGTTTGTAGGCTGTTACCCAAGTTTTTTTTGGTCTTTTGTTTTTCACCTTTAGAATGCGAATTGTGGATGATGACGTGAGCTGGACATCTATCTCAACCACTAAAGCAGAAAAGGAGGAAGAGGAAGATGATGGAGATTTGCCTGTGGTGTGTATCTTTTTGAGGCTCTGAGGACTTTGAAATACAAGCCTCTTAATCTCGGCTCCCAATGCAGGGTAGATAGTAAGGAGGAAAGTTAAGGTCAGAGAAGAGGTGACATTTTCCAGGAGCTATTTTAAAATAGTTTTCTTTGATGATGCTTATATACAGTCTTTGTATATGGAGGGCTCCATCTGCCTAGAAGTGGGAACTAATCACAAGGATTCCTCAGTGTCAGTGATAGAGAGTCGTGATTAGAATTAGCCGTGGTTCAATTTGTTGGAACTTACCTTAAAAACCCTGTTCAGTTTCAATGAAAGGAAGTGTTATTTGCTCCTTTTATTTACTGATTCAACTAAACTTTAAAATTGTATACTTTTGCCTAGGTGCAGCAGATATGTAGATTAACAGAATATAGTGTTTATACTTTAGAGGTCATACCCTTAGAATGGAAGACTGAGTTTCAAATAATTTCAGCAATATGATGAATGTCCAAGATATAGTTCACATACATTATTGTTATTTAGTCGCTAAGTTGTGTCTGACTCTTTTGGGACCTCATGGATTGTAGCCTGCCAGGCTCCCCTGTCCCTGGATTTCCCAGGCAAGAATACTGAAGTGGGTTTCCATTTCCTTCTCCAGGGATCTTCCTGACTCAGGGATTGAACTGTGTCTCCTGCATCACTTGCATTGCAGGTGAATTCTTTACCAGCTGCACAAATGGGGAAGCCCCTCACATACGTGCCAAGTGCTCTTAGAACCCAAGGGAGGGAGCACATTTTATTTCTTGAAGGATGGAGATACCTGAATTGAGTTTTGAAGGATAAGTAAGAGCCAGGTGGTCAAAAGCATAGGTAAATAAGTTAGCATTGGTATGGCCATGGGACTTTTGCTCAGAATTGCTGAGAAACAAGGTGGAAAGGAGATGGTTACATCTCTGAGCCATAATTTGCTCTTAGTAATGTGGAGCCTTTCTTTGCAGGGCTTTTGTGAAGATTGAGTGAGATAATATAAGTAAAGCACAGAACAGTGCTTTGCTCATAGTTGCAGGTCTGTCATGTGGAAAGAGGATCATTTGCATCAGAGGTCGGAACTTGGGTCGATAGAAAGAAGTTACAGGAAGGTAGATACGGGTCCAATACAACTAAGAACTTTGTAGCCCCCAGATGCAGCAGACTGCCTTGTAACATGAGTTCCCTGTCAGTGAATTGGTTCTGTCAGGAGGGACTGCATGAGTGATCATTTATCAAGGATACTGTAGGGAAGATTCCAGATTTATTTGGGAATTGGGGTGATAGGAAATATGGTATTATCCCTTAAAGATTCTATGAGTCTTTGTACATTTTAATGACTTCTTTTGGTGGGATTCTAGAAAAACTATCATTGTGATCTACAGTAAAGCTTTCATAAGGAGTCCAAATTCCTTAATGAATGATAAGTATGACAGGAACCCTGCCTGTGTTTTTACTCTGAACGGAGTGGTAAACAGGTAAAAGGAGTTTAGCTTTTAGTTTTGAGTGGCAGTTGTTATACCAGGCAGGTTAATAAAAAGGTTTGTAATAAAAGAAACGAACATCTGGAGGGAAATTGATGAGTCAGAGAAAGATCTATAATTAAACCATCCAGTGACGTTCGCATGTTTATGGAGCACATGTAACTGAGGACCACTATCTGTTTCTTCAGGGCTGTTTTGAGTCTTTGTGAGCCATGTATTGTTAGGAGTGGAATAGTCATCGCTTCAGGTTCTTCAGATAGCACTGCTACTTGGCTGGATCCTGTGGATTTCCTTAGAATGTTGTTCTCACTTCCACAGGTGGCTGAGTTTGTGGATGAGCGGCCAGAAGAGGTAAAGCAGATGGAAGCCTTTCGTTCCAGTGCTAAATGGAAGCTTCTGGGGAGTGAGTTCCAGTAACAGATAAATCTGAATTTCTCATTAATAGGGGACGACTTTTATCTTTTTTTTCTTTTTTCTAAAATTGAAGTATTGCTGATTTACAATATTGTGTTAGTTTTAGGTATATGGCAAAGTCAGTTATGTGTATATATATATATTTTTAGATAATTTTTCATATAAGTTATTCTAGGATATTGAATATAGTTCCCTGGCCTGTATAGTAATTCCTCATGGCTTATCTATTTTATGTATAGTGGTTTGTATATGTTAGTCCCATACTCCTCTAAGTTATTCCTTCCCCCTTCTCCTTTGGTAATCATAAGTGTGTTTTCTATGTCTGTGAGTGTGTTTCTGTTCTGTATACGGATTCATTTGTGTTATTTTTCAGTTTCTACATGTAAAATCTGTCATATAATATTTATCTTTCTGTCTGACTTCACTTAGTATAATATTCTCTAGGTCCATCCATGTTGCTACAAATGGCAATATCTCACTATTTTTCATGGCTGGATAATATTCGTGTGTGTGTGTGTGTGTGTGTCTATCCCACAACTTCTTAAACCAAAAATTGTGTCTTGCTGGGCACTTGAGTTGTTTCCATGTCTTGGCTATAGAAATAGTGCTGCTGTAAACACTGGGATGCATATATCTTTTTAAATTAATGTTTTTATTTTTCCCAGATATATACCCAGGAGTGGAATTGCTCCATCACATGGTAGTTCTGTTCTAGTTTTTCAAGGAACCTCCATACTGTTTTCCATAGTGACTACACCAGTTTACACTTGGGTTCCCTTTTTTCCATATCCTCTCCAACATTTATTAGTATAATTTTTTAAAAAAATAATATGTTGTATTCCTTGTTTTGGTCATGCTGCATGACTTGCAGAATCTTAGTTCCCTGACCAGGGATCAGCCCCATCCCCCCCTGCAGTGAAAGTGCAGAGTCCTAGCCATTGGACCACCAGCAAATTCCCTTGGTAGACTTTTTGATGATAACCATTCTGACAGGTGTGAGGTGATACCTCATTGTGGTTTTGATTTATATTTCTTTAATAATTAGCAATGTTGAGCATCTTTTCATGTGCCTGTTAGCCATATGTATGTCTTCTTTGGAATTATGTCTATTTAAGTCTTCTGCCCATTTTTTGATTGGGTTGGGTTTTATTTTTTGTTGGTTGCTTCATTTGCAGATATTTCCTCCCATTCCATAAGCTTGTCTTTTATTTTGTTGATAGTTTCCTTTGCTGTGCAAAAGCTTTTAGTGTAATTAGGTCCCATTTGTTTACTTGTGCTTTTATTTCTTTTGCCTAAGGAAACTGAGCCAAGAAAACGCTGATTTATGTCAAAGAATGTTCCACCTATATTTATTCTTACTAGTTTTGTAGTTTTAGGGCTTACATTTAGGTTTTTGAACCATTTGAGTTTATTTTTATATATAATGTGAGGGAATGTTTTAATTTTATTGTTCCTCATGCATGTCCTGTTTTCTCAGCACCACCTATTGAAGAGACTGTCTTTTCTCCATATATATATATTGTTGCCTCCTTTGTCATAGATTAATGGACCGTAGGTAAATGGGTTTATCTCTGGCTCTCTATTTTGTCCCATTGATCTGTATTCCTCTTTTTGTGTCGGGACCGTGCTGTTTTGATTATTATAGCTTTGTAGTATAGTCTGAAGTCTGGGAGGGTTATACCTCCAGCTTTTTATAAATATCATGGGATTTATCAACCACATGGATTAGATTTACTGTCAGGTACTTCCCAGGTGATGCAAGTGGTAAAGAACCTTCCTGCCATGCAGGAAACAGAAGAGATGCAGGTTCGATCCCTGGGTCAGGAAGAAAGATCCCCTGGAGGAGCGCATGGCAACCCACTCCAGTGTTCTTGCCTGGAGAATCCCATGAACAGAGGAGCCTGATGGGCTACAGTCCATAGGGTTGCAAAGAGTCGGGCATGACTGAAACAACTTAACTCACATGCATACACCCTACAGGGATCTTTCCTTTGAAGGGTGGATTCTGGTCAGAGGAGCCTATTCTCCAAAGTAAAGGAGGTGACTTGTTTATTCACCCGTTAACAAATATTCATTGGATCCCACACAACTTTTAGTGTTTATATTTGCTTAGGGAGCTCAGTGATAAGAGAGAGAAGAAGAAGAGAAACTGGATTTTGTCACTCTCTGGATTTGCTATAAACATTTCATTCTGTTATGTCTTTGAATATCAAAAGTCTCAAACTGTTTCCATTTTAAAGATTGTGGACTCTAGAGTCACACAGATCTGGGTTTGAATATTCATTTCACCACTTACTAACAGTATGAGTTTGGCAAATTACTTAGTCTTTCTGGGTATCAGCTTCTTTATCTATAATATGAGGAGAACAATATTTATCTCCTAGGCTTGTTGTGCGAATTAAATGAAATAATCTGTATAGACATGGGCATGCAGCAGGTGATCAGTAAAGTGCTGATCCTTCTTTCTTTCTGGTGCTCTTGCTGCTTTTAATAAGGAGCACAATGGCATGGATTAAATAGCTCACAGGATTTCATTTTGATGTGGCGTGGAATTATTCAGTTTGCCTTTTGAGAGAAGAGTGGATGCAAACTGTGAATTGCCTAAGTTAGATATCAGTGGGAGCTTCTCATGGAGAATTCCATACAGATAAGGTTTGGGGAAGAGCATTGGATTGGGATTAGAAGGTCAGGGTTCTAGCCTGTCTCTTCATTTTAGTAGCAGTGACCCCTAGGTAGGAAACCACTTAGCTTCTTAGGGTCTCTGTTTTCATGTCTGTAAAACAAGGATATCTGCCCTGCTTACCTAACAAGATACAACATGAAAAATACATTTAAAGTGCCTTGCAGATTATGACCTGTTAGGCAAATGTGAGTGGTTTTTCTTAGGATATTCATGAGTGCTACTTTACTGCCCTGAAGTAGCTGTGCATACCTTTTGGGCTTTGTTAGTAGTTTTGAGATGTATCCTGCTGGGGTGTTTTTTTGAAACTTTGGTTATAGGGATGGCAGAGCATTTGTGGGAATCTGATTCTTTGCTATTTGTGTTTAGGCCAGAGTGAAGATATACCCTCACACAGACAGTTCTGTCATGACACCCCGGACTCATCTCCTCCTAGGAAGGTTCGTCATGACACCCCGGATCCATCTCCTCCTAGAAGGGTTCGTCATGACACCCCGGATCCATCTCCTCCTAGAAGGGTTCGTCATGACACCCCAGATCCATCTCCTCCTAGAAGGGTTCGTCATGACACCCCGGATCCATCTCCTCCTAGAAGGGTTCGTCATGACACTCCGGATCCATCTCCTCCTAGAAGGGTTCGTCATGATACTCCGGATCCATCTCCTCCTAGAAGGGTTCGTCATGACACCCCGGATCCATCTCCTCCTAGAAGGGTTCGTCATGACACTCCAGATCCATCTCCTCCTGGAAAGGTTCGTCATGACACCCCGGATTCATCTCCTCCTAGGAAGGTTCGTCATGACACCCCGGATTCATCTCCTCCTAGAAGGGTTCGTCATGACACTCCGGATTCTTCCCCTCCTAGGAAGGTTCGTCATGATACCCCGGATCCATCTCCTCCTAGAAGGACCCGTCATGACACCCCAGATTCATCTCCTCCTAGGAGGGCCTGCCACAGTTTCTCAGATCTCTCTCCTGCCAGGAGGGCCCGTAATTGCTCCCCTGACACAGCTCAACCTAGAAGGACTCTTGACTCTGTGGATAGATCACTGCTTAGGAGGGCCCATCATAATTCCACTGACTCTGCTGCTAATGTTCCTCACTCACTGCCCAGAACCAAAAGCAGTGAAGCTCCAGAAAGCTCTAGCAAAACTTCTCCACATTGGAAGGGGCCAGGACCTTCTCATCCATCACTTCCAAAGAATAGCAAATATGAGTATGACTCAGACCTCTCTCCTTCACGAAAAAAGCAGGCAGCATCCCATGTTGGAAGTAAGCAACACGATTCTAAAGGTGAGCATTTGTCCACGAGAGGGGCTTGTTCCTAGAGTGCTTTCTTTTGGATCTTTTAGTTGCTTTACTGGGTATTTGTGGTCTTTAGAAACGAGAATGGAGCTTTGGAGTTTTAAAAACTGGAGGGAAATAGTGGGAGGTTGGGCTGAAGAGAGTTAAAAATTAACAGTAGTAGGGTAGAAGGTTTTATATATATTTTTTTGTTCATTTTCCCCACCTCATGAAAATACTACATGTTTGTTGCAGAAACTTTGGAATGTATAGAAATGTAGAAGAAGATCATACACAATTCTGTCCAGTCAGAGGCAGTCTCTCTCTTGTAGCCAATGTTCTTTTAGTCTTTTTTTCTAATCATTTTTGATGTAGTTTGGACGTGTCTAGGCAGTAAGTAAATATTGCGTGTGTAATCTTGCTTGCTTTTTTCACTTAGCATTATGTTTTCTGAGTCATAAAATATCTCTTTGTTAATATAATTTTTGTTGGTGTTCCATTAACCATTCCCCTAATATTGCATATTTTATGTTATTTCTAAAGCATTTCCTCTGTAATTCTGTAATGAACATCCTTATACATAAACTGTTGCTCTGTTCTGGATTTCCGTGTCTATTTCTAGATAGACTTCCTGGAAATTGAAGTGCTTCTAGATGCGTTTCCTAGGGTACAAAGTAGAAATTGATTTACTGGCTCAGGGGGGTTCTTTGCTTATAGGACTGTTGATTCGTATTGCAGATTGCCTTTGGGGGAGGTGATTTGTGATGCCTATGTCTACAGCTCACCTGTGCGATGAAATTTGTTTGCTCCATCTTTTGTCCCTAGGTACTGCTTTAGTTTTTAATTCAAATACATTGTGATGTTTTAGTCAGAAGACATCAGAATATATTCTGTGTGTGTGTTAGTCACTCACTTGTGTTTGACTCTTTCTGACCATAGCCCACTAGGCTCCTCTGTCCATGAATTCTCCAGTAGAATACTGGAGTGAGCTGTCACTTTCTCCTCCAGGGGATCTTCCTGACCCAGGAATCAAACCTGGGTCTCCTGCATTCGGGCAGATTCTTTACCATCTGCACCACCAGGGAAACCCAGAATATATTCTAGGTCATCTTAACTTGCTAGGGCTTCCTGGGTGGCTCAGATAGTAAAAGAATCTGCCTGCAATGTGGAATACTTAGGTTCAATCCCTGGATCAGGACGATCCCTTGGAAAAGGGAATGGCAACCCACTCCAGTATTCTTGCCGGGAAAATTCCATGGAAGAGGAGCCTGGAGGACCACAGCCCATGGGCTTGCAAAGAGTCGGACACGATTGAGTGACTGACAACGCCACTGAGCCCTGAGTTCAGTTTGTTTTGGCCACTCTATGTGTGGATAAATAGGGCGCAGATGAGGATGTTGAGTTGTCTTGTGCTAGTCACAGTAACTGGTAACTTGGGACTAGGACCCCACCCATTGGTTTTAAAAGTTATCTCTGACTTTGCTCTTCTCCCTTGTCATTTATACTTACGTTTAGGTTAGTGATAGTTCCTCACAAGAGGACTAAATGAATGTTGAACATTAGCCTGGTATATTCTTTTTTAGATTCTGCCAAGGGGATTAAAATCTTTACTCTTCAATTTCTAGGCTCTTCCCCCACCCATAGGAAACATCACACAAGCTCTCCACCCAGGAAACATCAGAGTCACACATTGGACTCTTCTTCCTACCCAGGGGACAGTAGGAAAACCTCTGATTCAGATCTTTCTCCTCCACGGCACAAACAGAGTTCAGGGCCCCAGGATTCCGATTCTGATCTGTCACCTCCACGGAATAGACCTAGGCATCGGAGCTCTGATTCTGACCTCTCTCCACCAAGGAGAAAGCAGAGGGTCAAATCTTCTGATTCTGATCTGTCTCCACCTCGAAGGAGCCAGCCTCTGGGAAAGAAGGTAAGAACTTTCAGGGGCCATGTCTTGGTTTAGAGTAACTCATCTTCTAGCTCTGTACAAGTCTCAGAGATCCAAGCCGGAGAAATCTAGCTCACAGGACCTCTAGAGCTCTTTTCTTCTCTCTGAAGGCAAGACTGTCTAACTCAGCCCAGGGGAACTTGCAAGTAGCAGATTTCCTAAACAGCATCTGCCTTTATGTTCTCTCAGTTCCACAAATCTCATTTTAATAGTTTAAACAAAACTTCCTATTTTTTATGAACAAATTGAGAATGTAGTTTACAGAGAGGACTTAGGAGCACGAACTTTGTGTCAGACAGATCACACATGGAATTCTACTTCTTATGTGAGATTTGAGCAAGATACATAATGTCTCTAAACCTCAGCTTCTTCATCTTTGAAATGTAGATGGTAGTAGTACATACTTCAGGTTCTTTTGAGAATTAAATGTGCTAGTGTAAGTAAAACTCTTAGCCCAGGGCCTGGGACAAAGTAGCCATTTAGTGTAAGCCATTTACTATTATAAATTGGACTGTAGGTCTCTGTATCCAGAGCTTAAAGAGAGGCATTTAAAATATAAAACGACTTTAAAAATCATATCGCCTGGGAAGTAAGGGTTTTGTATTATTTTAAGTCTGCGATGAAGGCTGAATTAACAAAATCCACACGAACCCCAAGTAACTGTGTTGTAAAGAACACCACTACTAGTACAGAAATGTTATTCCAAAAACAGAGAAAGAAAAAGAAAAAAAGAACTGCCACTCCAGTGAGTTGGTTAAGAAAGAGCCTGTGCTGTGCATGTTACCTCAGCACAGACTTTTGGGGACTACACAGACTCCTCTGCAGTCCATGTGGTCCTTGTCGGGTGGACCAGTCAGTCCCTGCCCTAGCATGTGCGGAACGGAGTGAGGTCAGTGTTTCAGCTGGACCCAGGGACATCTTTATGTGTCTGGTTAGTCCATGGACAATTTAGTATTAATCAGATCTAACTCATTGCTTTTTTTTTGACCATGTCGCATGGTATGCAGGATCTTTATTCAGTTCCCCAACCAAGGATTGAAAACCACTGGACTTCCAGGGAAGCACCTAGCACATTGCTTAAGGATATTAGGATATAATTTATATACATTGATTGTGGGATGGTTTGTTATTTTGATACAGGGTGGGTTTTAGTAAAAAGTTTGGATTTGGTCATATCTTGTCATTATCCTGAAACATAGCCACAATTTCAGGTTTGAAATTGATAGGTTTGCTTGACTTTGTGATTTAAATGGAATATTTTATCAGTGTTGATCTCTACTGAAGGGCTCAGAGCTTGATAGAGGTTTCTGATCAGGTGACCTGAGAGTCTTCATGTATGCAGTTTATATGCTGAAAAGTCAGAAATACAGATGCTTAGCCTGCCCTTTGGCTCAGATGGTAAAGAATCTGGCTGCAGTGTAGGAGATCCGGGTTTGATCCCTGAGTGGGGAAGAGTCCCTGGAGAAGGGGATGGCTACCCACTCCAGTATTCTTGCCTGGAAAATTCCATGGACAGAGGAACCAGGCAGGCTACAGTCCACGGGGTCACAGAGTTGGACATGACTGAACGACTAAAAGTTTCACTTTTTTCAGCCTTCCCTTTAGTAAATTGTTGGTTTGTGTTTCTGTTTGCTCTTAAACTTAACAGTACTGTTAATTTTCCATGAAATTCAGTTTTATTTCTTCTATTTTGCCAATCCTATGGTTGATAATGAGAATATAAGGTAGCGTTTTTGGTTTGGTAGTTGCTGATCCTCAGACATAACTGTACACCCACAGACCTGTTGCCACATTGTCTCATTAATGTTGGATGCTCCCTTTTCCATTGCATAGGCTACGCACATGTATTCTGGGGCTAGAACTGGGTTGGTGTTAACTGACATACAGCGAGAGCAGCAGGAGCTCAAGAAACGGGACCAAGAGACCGTGGCATTTGAAGGTAAAAACGTGAGAGTGCAGAGACCAGTTGAGGCTTACGTGGCTTTTACTTTTTTAAAAGATATATAGCTAATTTACCTGATATTTAAAAATTTTAATTGCTATCAAATTTCAGTTCTGGTTTTCCGCTTTGTTTTAACTTCTCATTGGGTTCAAGTGGATCTTTTCCTTCTTAAAAAATGTTAATTTTCAGAATCATCACCAATATGCACTTAGATGTTGGTAAGGACTACTTGTGGTCTGGCTGTGAAAGTTCTTATCCTGCATCAGAACACTAACTGGTTGACTTCAGCTGTTAGAATGTTATTTCTGATATTGACACCTTTTTGTTTATCTTTAAAAGTGTACTTTTCCTTTGCAGCTGAATTCCAACATGCTGAAACTGTATTTCGAGATAAGTCTGGTCGCAAGAGGAATTTGAAACTGGAACGTTTAGAGCAGAGGCGAAAAGCAGAGAAGGACTCGAAGAGAGAAGAGCTGTATGCTCAGTGGGGCAAAGGGTAAGAGAGCCACAAGACTGCAGTTACTGGAGGAAGTAATTTCTCTTCTCTCCTGACCAGTTAGTTCATTGTTCTGCCTTTAAAGCTGTTTTCAGGAATGGGAGCCTCAGTGTGCTCAGTCTGCTTCCTACAATACTGACGTGTTTCACACTTTTGGTTGCTATTCTGGGAATTTTACCTTCTTCAGTATTTGCCGTAGACTGCTAGGAAGAGGAGGCAGTATGGTCCATCTCAGTATAAGAGTGGAGATGTTACACAGGATAGCAGACGCTCCTGGTTCTTTTTGTCCAGGCTTGCCCAGACCCGGCAGCAGCAACAAAATGTGGAGGATGCAATGAAGGAAATGCAGAAGCCTCTGGCCCGCTATATTGATGATGAAGATTTGGATCGGATGCTGAGAGAACAGGAGAGAGAGGGGGACCCCATGGCTAACCTTATCAAGAAGAATAAGGCCAAGGAGAACAAGAATAAGAAAGGTGAGCCTTCTGGGAATCATCAGAGATAGAGGCGATGTATGTGAAGAGAGAGAATCATTAGAATGATGACACTAAATATGTGCAAAGAAGGCGTTCCTGTATAATTTCAAATTCCTTGTATTTGGGAATTTAAGTTGAACTCGATCAGAGATTTCTGTATAAGTTTTTTTTTCCTCACTGCCGTTCAGCTCTGAATTAAATTACATAGGTAACTAACTTTTCTCTCTCTCCTATCTTTAGTGAGACCTCGCTACAGTGGCCCTGCGCCCCCTCCTAACAGATTCAATATCTGGCCAGGGTATCGCTGGGATGGAGTGGATAGGTAAGCCTGAGTATTTCCTACAGTTTTGTTTTCTCTTCCTTGTAACCCTAACCTTCCCTGACTGTTCTCAAATCATTGTACCCTCTGCCTCATTCTCTGCTCTAACCACAAGGTTACTAATGTGCAGTGTACTTGCTTCTGTTTCTCAAATCCCATTTCCCATGCTCATAACACTCCTCTTTCTCCTCTTTCCCTTTTCAAAGCTTTTTAAAGCTCTGGGTAAATAGCCGAGATGGTCCAGATAGATACCATTTTTGATGTTGGTCACTTCTGGTGATATTCTCTTAAGGTTTAGAGGGGATTGAGTGATGGGTGCTAGTCTGTAGCCTTCTGTATATTGTATCTTTAAAATGTAGCCCTTGAACCTTTTCTTCACTGCCTTAGGAGTGAGTCATTTGTAATGTTGCACTGACCCCTACCGCCTTATCTCTTCACCTACCCATGTCTGTACCCACATACACTTAACTTTCTGTATGCTATCATGGGTGAATTGTATGTGCCCCTATCTGCAGTCAGTGCCTCTACTTGCTGTTAGATTCCATCTCTTGCCTGCTAAAGGACATTGTTGTATTATGTAGCACAGTGACTCTCAAACTTTGTAATCTCAAGACCCCTTTATACTCTTAAAGATTAGTTAGGACTCCAAGATGTTTTATGTGGGTTATGTCTGTTAATATTTACCATATTAGAAAGTCAGTTCAGTTCAGTCGCTCAGTCGTGTCCGACTCTTTGCGACCCCATGAATCGAAGCATGCCAGGCCTCCCTGTCCATCACCAACTCCCGGAGTTCACTCAGACTCATGTCCATCGAGTCAGTGACGCCATCCAGCCATCTCATCCTGGGTCGTCCCCTTCTCCTCCTGCCCCCAATCCCTCTCAGCATCAGAGTCTTTTCCAATGAGTCAACTCTTCCCATGAGGTGGCCAAAGTACTGGAGTTTCCGCTTTAGCATCATTCCTTCCAAAGAATTCCCAGGGCTGATCTCCTTCAGAATGGACTGGTTGAATCTCCTTGCAGTCCAAGGGACTTTCAAGAGTCTTCTCCATCACCACAGTTCAAAAGCATCAATTCTTCGGTGCTCGGCCTTCTTCACAGTCCAACTCTCACATCCATACATGACCACTGGAAAAACCATAGCCTTGACTAGATGGACCTTAGTCGGCAAAGTAATGTCTCTGCTTTTCAATATGCTGTCTAGGTTGGTCATGATTTTTCTTCCAAGGAGTAAGCATCTTTTAATTTCATGGCTGCAGTCACCATCTGCAGTGATTTTGGAGCCCCCCAAAAGAAAGTCTGCCACTGTTTCCACTGTTTGCCCATCTATATCTCATGGAGTGATGGGACCGGATGCCGTGATCTTCGTTTTCTGAATGTTGAGCTTTAAGCCAACTTTTTCACTCTCCTCTTTCACTTTCATCAAGAGGCTATTTTTAGTTCCTCTTCACTTCCTGCCATAAGGGTGGTGTCATCTGCATATCTGAGGTTATTGATATTTCTCCCAGCAATCTTGATTCCAGCTTGTGCTCTTTCCAGCCCAGCATTTCTCATGATGTACTCTGCATATAAATTAAAC
>SJYQ01003343.1:927115-957023 GCA_006410935.1 Redunca redunca | reverse complement strand
TTTTCCTCTATTTCTTTGCATTGATCGCTGAAGAAGGCTTTCTTATCTCTTCTTGCTATTCTGTGGAACTCTGCATTCAGATGCTTATATCTTTCCTTTTCTCTCTTGCTTTTCACTTCTCTTCTTTTCACAGCTATTTGTAAGGCCTCCCCAGACAGCCATTTTGCTTTTTTGCATTTCTTTTCCATGGGGATGGTCTTGATCCCTGTCTCCTGTACCGTGTCATAAACCTCATTCCATAGTTCATCAGGCATATCTATCAGATCTAGGCCCTTAAATCTATTTCTCACTTCCACTGTATAATCATAAGGGATTTGATTTAGGTCATACCTGAATGTTCTAGTGGTTTTTCCTACTTTCTTCAATTTGAGTCTGAATTTGGTAATAAGGAGTTCACGATCTGAGCCACAGTCAGCTCCTGGTCTTGTTTTTGTTGACTGTATAGAACTTCTCCATCTTTGGCTGCAAAGAATATCATCAATCTGATTTTGGTGTTGACCATCTGGTGATGTCCATGTGTAGTCTTCTCTTGTGTTGTTGGAAGAGCATGTTTGCTATGAGCAGTGCATTTTCTTGGCAAAACTCTATTAGTCTTTGCCCTGCTTCATTCCGCATTCCAAGGCCAAATTATTAGAAATTAAGTAGTTTTAAAAGTATTTATTCTTTTTAAAAAGCCATTATAGTAGCATAGTTACCCTGCTTTTAAAGAAAAATAAGTATATTTTCTGAATGAAAATGTGAGAAGAATAGCTTTGATTTGCATTTTTGCAACTCTCATTAATGTCTGGGCTAATAGAATACATTGGGATTTAATCTGTTGCAATATGTTTAGTTGAAATATAGTAAGAAAATTCAACTTTATACACAGGTAGTTAGGAAAGGAAGGTGTATTAGAAGTTTTTGTAATACTCCACAAAAACTCAATAAGGTTCTTAAAGATTACTTATAATATGGAATCAGAAACCATATAAAAATCTTTTCATTCTGTTAGATTAAAATTTATTGGTCTTTTTTCTTCTTTGTTTTGATCTTTTACTTATCTGCGACTTTATAACATCATCTACTGTTCATTAGTTTGTTGAGTTTTTCAGGGCTTTCAAATGTTGACATATTTCACGTACAATATCAGATAATTATTATATACTAACATTAACCCTGATCTCATCACAGAAAATCTTTAAATAACTAGAAACTAAAGCAATCTGTGGTAGTTTGTTACCGTATTACCAAAGCTAAAGTTTAAAAAAATTCTAGTTTATCCTCAAAAGCTCCAATTTTATCATTAGCAACAACCCAATATTATATCAGCCACTTTCCTTGAAGCAAAGGTCACTTCATACAGTGGCCTTTTGTAGCTTCTACCAGATTTTGAACCTTGAGGATTGTGTCTTCTGTGAATATAGACAGTGTTATTTCTCCCTTTCCAATCCAGTTGCCTTTTGTTTCTTTTTTTTGCCCTGTTACACTAGCTAGAACTTCGAGTGCATATGTTGAGTGGAAGTAGTCAGAGCAGACATCTTTTACCTTATTGCTAACCTTAGGAGGAAAAAATTCAGTCTTTTCACCATTAAATTTTGTAAACTACAGTTTTTGGTGAAGGGATAAATTTCCTTTATTGAGTTGAGAAATTTCTATTCCCAGTTGGCTAAAGAAAGTCTTTTCTTCAGGAATGTATGTTGGATTTTGTTTAAAATATTTTCTGATTTTCTTTTTGGTTCACTCTTTGACCCATGAATTACTTAGAAATGTATTTTAGAATTCCAAACATTTAGACTAGATATCTTAATTGATTTCCAATGTAATTCCATTGAGGTTAGAGAATATACTCTAATATTTTTAAATTAATGCTATAATATTTTGATCTTTTTAAATTTGTTAAGACATGTTTAGTGGCCCAGTATATGGTTTACCTTGGTGAATACCCCATTTGCATTTGAAGATAATGTGTATTTTGCAGTTGTTTGGGGGTAGTGTTTTGAAAAAGTATTTGTATTCTATCTGTTTTGGAATAGTTTTATATATATAGAAAATCTGCAAACAATTCTTGTACACACCTTATCTAATTTTGTTACCATATTACCATGATACGGTAATCAATTCTAGGAAACCAACGTTAGCATATTATTAACGCACCAGATTTTATTTGGGTCTCATCAGCTTTCTGTTAATTTCTTTGTCTGCTCACGGATGCATTTCAGTGTGCTGTATTATCCTTAGCTGTCCTGTCTCCTCAGCCTCTTCTGCTCTGAAACAGTTTCTCCGACTTTTTGCTTTTTGTAACCTTAACAGTTCCGTGGGGGTATTGTCAGGTATTTTTGTGAAACAGTCCTCAAATTGAGTTTGTTTGATGTTTTTTGAATGGTTAGCCTGGACGTTATGGGTTTTTGCAAAGAATTCCACAGTAGTGAAATGTCCTTCTCATCACGTCATTTTAGGGGTTACATGATATCCACATGACATCACTAGTAATGTTAACCGGGATCACTTGGTTAAGGTAGTGTTTGCCAGGTTTCTCAACTTTAAAATTACTCTTCTTTTTCTTTTATACTCTCTTCTCTGGAAGTGAGTCGCTGAGTTCAGCTTATACTCAGAAGAACTATGGAAGGGTATCTCCATGTATTATTTAGATTTTTTTCTGTAAGGAAGATCTGTTTTACCTCCCCATTTATTTGTTCAATCATTTATTTATATTAGTATGGACTCATGTATATTTTATGTTATACTTTGTACTGTAATCTAGTGGTATGTTATTTTGTTGCTTATGTTATCTTTTTTGTTCCATTCCTTGAATACTGGAAATTCTGTCGGGTGTCCCTTTCACTGCCCGAGCCGTTTCCTTTTTCCTTTTCTCTGCCCCAGCCCTAAGGAATTGCCTTTTCTCTAAGAAACCCTGGCAGCGTTTAATGGAGAATGGTATTTGGAAACCAAGATATGACTGCTAGAACGCTTATTATTACTGGAGTGTCATTGCTTCCAGATCCTCTCAGCAAACAGAGCTTGGTAATGCTTGTATAGTATGTATGTGTGTATACACACATATCTATAATTGTTTCTGTGTCCCTCTGGAAGTATGTTATATATATGCATATATAAATATGAGTTCATACTGATGTAACTGACTCTAACCAAGTTTTACCTTTCTTTTTTCCTTACCTATGAATTCCCTCCCCAACATTGAGAAAGGGGCACCCACCATCCACTATTCATTTTGCTCATCCCACGATGCACATAAAACAGTTTCAAAATTGAGAAATTTAGAAATGAGAAACTCATTTACCATCTGAGCATGGATGTATGTGTAGTTCTTTCATGTGTAGACATAAAGAATCAGTCCCCTATCCCCCCAGACGTCCTGGGTAATTTTTTTCCGTTAGAATTTACTTATATTAGTGTTTACTCTTTCTGGTGTAAGTTCTATTGGATTTGACAAGCGAGCAGAGTCATTTATTCACCACCCTAGTACTGTACGGGATAGTTTCATCATTTTAAAATTTCCTGTGTAAGTCACCTTTTAGTTACCTAAGCCTCCTCCACCAACCCCTTGCAATTTCTGCTCTTGTTTTCCATCCCTGTAGTTTTATCTTTTCCAGAATGTTACATGAATGGAATCATACAGTATGTAACCTTTTGAGTCAGACTTTTTGAAAGGCAACTATGCTAACCACTGTACCACCAACGCTTGAGTCAGACTTTTTGCAGTTAGCAAAATGCATTTGAGATTCATCTGTGTTCTTGAATGAATCAGTACTTCATTCCTTGTTTATCACTGAGTATTGCATTGTATGGGTATACCACAGTCTGTTTATTCCCCAGTTGAAGGACATCTTGGTTGCTCTTGGTTTTTAATGTTGTGGATAAAGCTGCAATAAACATTTGTGTATGGCTTTTAATGTGGATATAGTTTTCAACTTACTTGGGTAAATACCTGACAATTGCTATTTTGTTTTTTTGAGATCATGTTCACTTTTATAAGACACTGCCAGTTGTCTTTCAAAGTGGCTATGTCATTTTACATTACTGCAAAGGGTGGGGATTTCTGTTGTTCCATATCCTATCCAGAATTTGATATTGTCAATGTTTTAGATTTTAGGTGTGTGGATTTAGTTTTGAACCTTAATTACTTTGTTTTCCTTTTAGTTATAACTCTGCAATTTTTTTTTTAGTTTTTGCTGTAAGGATGACAGTATATATCTTTAACTTACGATAGCCTACTGACATTATAATTGTTCTGTTTCACAGGAAGTGTAAGAATCTTGCAACACTGGATTTCCACTTAATCTGTTTTTGTTGCTGTTATTTTCATGTTGTTGTTCAGGCACTAAGTCATGTCCGACTCCTTGCGACCCCATGGACTGCCGCACATCAGGCTTCCCTGTCCTTCACCCTCTCCCAGGGCTTGTTGAAACTTGTGTCCGTTGAGTCAGTGATGCCATCCAACCATCTCGTCCTCTGTTGTCCCCTTCTCCTCCTGCCTTCAGTCTTTCCCAGCATCAGGGTGTTTTCTAATGAGTTGGCTCTTCTCATCAGGTGGCCAAAGTATTGGAGCTTCAACTTGAACTTCAGTCCTTCTAATGAATTTTCAGGATTGATTTCCTTTAGGATGGATTGGTTTGATCTCCTTGCAGTCCAAGGGACTCTCAAATGTCTTCTCCAGCACCACAGCTCAAAAGCATCAATTCTTTGGCATTCAGCTTTCTTTATGGTCCAACTCTCATATCCATACATGACTGCTGGAAAAACCATAGCTTTGACTAGATGGACCTTTGTTGGCAGAGTAATGTCTCTGCTTTTTAATATGCTGTCTAGGTTGGTCATAGCTTTTCTTCCAAGGAGCAAACGTCTTTTAATTTCATGGCTGCAGTCACCATCTGCAGTGATTTTTGAGCCCAAGAAAATAAAGTCTCATTGTTTCCATTGTTTCCCTGTCTGTTTGCTATGAAGTGATGGGACCAGATACCATGATCTTAAGTTTTTTGAATGTTGAATTTTAAGCCAGCTTTTTCACTCTCCTCTTTTACCTTCATCAAGAGGCTCTTTAGTTCCTCTTCACTTTCTGCCATAAGGGTGGTGTCATCTGCATATCTGAGATATTGATATGTCTCCCAGCAGTCTTGATTCTAGCTTGTGCTTCATCTAGCCCAGCATTTTGCATGATGTACTCTGCATTGAAGTGAAATAAGCAGGGTGACAGTATACAGCCTTGACGTACTACTTTCCCTATTTGAAACCAATCCATTGTTCCAATTCCGGTTCTAACTGTTGCTTCTTGCCCTTCATACAGATTCTCAGGATGCAGGTAAGGTGGTCTGGTATTCCTATCTCTTGAAGAATTTTCTACAGTTTGTTGAGATCCACACAATCAAAGGCTTTGGCGTAGTCAATAAAGCAGAAATAGATGTTTTTCTGGAACTCTCTTGGTTTTTCTATGGTCCAGTGGATGTTGGTGATTTGATCTCTGGTTCTGTGCCTTTTATAAATCCAGCTTGAACATCTGGAAGTTCTCAGTTCATGTACTGTTAAAGCCTTGCTTGGAGAATTTTCAACATTACTTTGCTAGCATGTGAGATGAGTGCAATTGTGCAGTAGTTTGAGCATTCTTTGGCATTGCCTTTCTATGGGATTAGAATGAAAATTGACCTTTTCCAGTCCTGTGGCCACTGCTGAGTTTTCCAAATTTGCTGGCATATTGAGTGCAGCACTTTCACAGCATCATCTTTTAGAATTTTAAGTAGCTCAACTGGAATTCCGTCACCTCCACTAGCTTTGTTTGTAGTGATGCTTCCCAAGGCTCACTTGACTTCACATTCCAGGATGTCTGGTGCTAGGTGAGTGATCACACCATCATGGTTATTTGGGTCATGAAGATCTTTTTTGTACAGTTCTTCTGTGTATTCTTGCCACCTCTTCTTAATATCTTCTGCTTCTTTTAGGTCCATACCATTTCTGTCTTTTATTGAGCCCATCCTTGCATGAAATGTTCCCTTGGTATCTCTGATTTTCTTGACGAGATCTCTAGGCTTTCCCATTCTGTTGTTTTCTTCTATTTCTTTGCTTTGTTCACTTAGGGAGACTTTCTTATCTCTCCTTGCTGTTCTTTGAAACTGTGCATAAAAAATACATATTTTCATACATATTACTTAAAAAATATAATAGATCTCATAATACAGTGGTAAAATTTTTACTTTGCAGTTGTGTATTTTTTTTTTTTTGCAGTTGTGTATTTTTAAAGAAACTAAGAAAACCAAAGAAAAAAATTGTAGTTGTTAGTATTTACTCATATAGTTATCGTTTCTGGTGTTCTTTTTTTCTTAAAGAAATTAGGAAATTTTAATATTCCTTCAGTACAGATCCATTGGCAACACATACAGTTTTGTTGAAATGAAAAAGTTTTTATTTCACCTTTATTTTTTAAAAGCTTTAATTTTGGAATAGTCTTAGACTCAGAAAAACCTGAAAAAAATATTGTTAGTGTACCCTTCAGCCAATTTCTCCCAATGATAACATCTTATATAACCATAGTACATTATCAAAGCCAGGAGTTGGCATTGGCATAGTTCTGTTAGTTAAATCAGAGAACTTTTTCTCACCTTCGTTTCTGAAGGATTGTTTCACTAGCAGTATTGGAGGAGGTTATTGAGGAGATGTGACCATTGGTTGACCCATAAACTGGACCCAGGCAGTTGCAGGCCCTTATCTCTCCCCTGTCCTTGGAATGTGCATCATGCCTACTCTTCCCATACTGCAGCTTTTTCAAGGACGCAGCCTTGAGAGAATAGGGTGTTGAGATCATCTGGACTGAATATGTGACTGAACCCATAAGGGCTCTATATAAACATTTAAAGTTCTGAGAGGCAGGTGCAGAGATCTGTTTTTTTGTGGGGTTGCCCAAGACAGAAAACCTTTTATGTAAATTCCCTTGCTTATTAAACCTGCCACCTGCCAGTCTGGACTGGTCTGCCTCTTTCTTTGGTCTTTCCTTGTCCTCTGTATGGGAGCCAATTTCAGATTGCACCCAGGAAACTCCTGAGGTTTCAAACCAACACGTGGAACTCTGAATTGACAGTACCAGACTTCAGTGACAGCTCATTAAAGATCTTTCATCACTTTCTGGCCACCATTGTTTCCAGTTGGAAGTCAGTTTGTTTCATTGTCCCACTCCCCACAACCTCAGCATACACACATAATATATTGGTTTTCTCTGGCAGCTTTCAAAATTTTCTTCTGGTCTTTGGTTTTCAGCAATTTGATTGTGATGTACCTACGTATGGTTTTTCTTTGTGTTGATCCTTTTTTGAGTTTGTTGAGCTTTTTGGATTTACGAGTCCATGTTTTTCACATTTGGCTATTTTTTTGCCCATTTATTATTTTTTTTAAACCACTTTCCCTTCTCCAATTGTTCTGTGTCCACTGTTTGATATTATAACACAGTTGTCTGAAGCCCTGCTCATTTTTCTATCATGATTTTCCTCTCTGTTCTTAAGATGAAATCGTTTCTGTTGATCTCATTTCAAGTTGATTGACTCATCTGCCATCTTTAGGTTATTAGACTCATACACTGAATTTTTTGTTTTAGCTAGTGTATTATATTTTTCAACTCTAGAATTCCCATTTGACATATTTCTCTGCTGAGATTTCCTACCTATTCATTCGTTGTGAATCAATTAATTTTCCCATGAGAATATTTATAATTGGTGCTTTGAAGTCCTATCTGCTAATTGCAACATTTGGGTTATCTCAGCATTGGTTTCTATTTATAGTTTTTCTTGAGTTTGATCACATTTTACTGTCTTTACATACCTGGTCATTTAAAAATGCTATACTGGACATTACGAATGATACGTTGTGGAGACTTTGAATTCTAATAATTCCTTTGAGGTGTGTTGATTTTTATTCCAGCAGACAGTTAACTTGAGTGCATTTGAACTCCAAACACTTATCTCCTTCATAGTGGCAGCAACTGAATTCTTGCTCAGTTGTTTTAGTTTCTAGCTGCTGCTTTTTCAGTGGGCCCATTGGGGTTTCCCTTGCACGAGCACAGGTTAGCAGTTAGCCAAAAATTTGGGTGCAGTTTGTTTATAGATTTGGGGGTTCGTCCCTTTTGAAGCTTCCTCCCATTCAGTGTCTCTTTCTCCCATTTTGCCTCTGATGTTTTGGCTGCTCTGCCCACTTTGTGCTCATGCCTAAAGCCAGGAAGCCTGTGGCCTTCTGCCTTCATGAACTGTGCAGTTTGGGAAGTGCCCTCCAGAGAAAAGCTTCACAAATCTCTTCTCACAGTAAACGCCCACTCAGGTTCTGCCTGCTTTTGGTCACTCATGCCTTCAAATATTTCACATACTGTTTTTTGGCCAGGTTTTATAATTGTCCCCTGAGAGTAGGTTAGTCTGCTTGAGTTCTCTGCCATGATTGGAATTTACTCTGCTGCTGTATATGGGCCCAAGGCATTATCTTCTGTCCCTCAAGCTGCCATCTAAATCCAGAGCTCTAGTTCCTGATATTTGGTTTGTTATTCATAGGACTTTTGTATGATCATAGTAGTGTTGATTCTCTTAAGTACTTATTCCTCAGGCAAGAGGAATAAGTGGTTTCCTTGGGCTCTAGAACACCACTCATGCTTCTAAGGTTGGAGATGATGCCATTCTTAATAAGCTTCACTTCTTACTGAGCCTTTCATTACTCACCCAACTCATCCCTTAGGTGAAGCCTGAAGAAAGGGGGACACCTGTCATCCCTATCAGTTCAGTAACACTTAGCACACGTTATAACATAAGGAGCTGTGTACTAGGTGCCAGGGTCTCACAATTAGTAAAAGATGGTCCTGGAGCACACCAACTCACTTTTTATCTACAGAAGAAGACAGACGAGTAAATAGTTTCAGTGCTACTTGCTACGTTTTACTATAGAGGGTGTTCAAGGTGCCTTGGGAGCACAAAGGAAGAGTAGATTCAGCCCTGGGAGATTGTGATCAGGGAATGAATGCTACCTCGAGGAGGTGATACATGATACATGAGTGGGAGACCTGAGTTTGGTCCCTGGTTTGGGAAGATGCCCTGGAGAAGGTGAAGGCTACCCTTTCCAGTATTCTGACCTGGAGAATTCCATGGACTGTATAGTCCATGGGGTCACAAAGAGTCGGACACGACTGAGCGACTTTCATTTCATTTTTCATTTCATATGTACATGTATAACTGATTCACTCTGTTGCATACCTGAAACTAACACAACACTGTAAATCAGCTATACGCCAATGAAAAGTTTTTAAAGAATTAATGCTCACTGTGTGGAGTCTGAGCGTCGCATTCTGCCCTGTGGTGCTTTTTATGTTGTGGCCTCTGCCTGCCTCTCTAACTTTGGCTCGTGCTACTCTGTTTCTGCTTTTGCTCCAGCCATATAATTTGACTTTGGTTCCTTGCGTGTACCACACCATTTCTTATTTTTGTGCCTTTGCTCTTGTTGCTTCTGCTGTGCTGTGTGCTGAAATGCCCTCCTAACCCCTCTGACTCTTTTGCTTCACTCTGTCTTTTCAGACTTAGCATAAGGACCCCCTCCATGAAGCCTTTCCTGATCACTCTTGTCCACCCCACTTCCAAGCTGAGCAAGGTCCCCTTTCTGCTTCTTTGATACCCAGTGCATATTTCTACCATAACCTATGCCTTTTGTTTTAATTATTTGTTTAAATGTCAATCTCCTCCACTAATCTATGAGTATTCAGGACAGGTGCCATGTTATACTTGTTTTCATGACACAGTACCGAGTATAATAAGAATTCACTAAATGTTTGTGTAATGCATGGATAAAATATAATATGTAGACATCAGCTGAGAGTGAGTTGGACCTTTAGAGAGTGGTAAATATTTGAAACAGTTGTCAAAATGAGAGGGGAAAAGGCTCTGAACAAGGACTAATAAAAGGGTGGATTATATATTTTGTCTTTCTGATTCTGTTGCTTATGTCTTAATATTTTCACTTTCCTTTTTGTTCATTGGATTGTGAGTTCTTTATTTCAAACGTACATGTTCAGTTCAGGATTCTGGCTGATCAGTATCTCTTGATTGCAGATCCAATGGATTTGAACAGAAGCGCTTTGCCAGGCTTGCCAGCAAGAAGGCGGTGGAGGAACTTGCCTACAAGTGGAGTGTTGAGGATATGTAACTTTTTTGAGGCTGTGGGAGTGACTGTGGGTTGTGGTAGTGGACATAGGGCAGCTGTTACAGAGTACCAGTCGTCTATGCTAATAATCAGGGCCACTCAGACCAGCAGCTTGTTCAATGCCAATTTTGACTACAGAAGAATATTTGAGACTTAATATTTGGACGAAGGACCCATACATCTCAGGTGTGCTGACACTGCCGGATGCTGGCTTTCAGAGGAAGCGTTGATTTCTCTGTGTCGCAGGGCTTGTTCTTGGTTACGGTATTCCTTTTTTAATAAACACACATTTATTTTTTTAAAATAATTTTCTTAATTGGATATTCTGTTTTGGGGAAGAATACAAGCTAGTATGGATCCTCCAGGGGTTTTGGGGGTTGGTAGTTGGATTTTTCATCCATCTAGGAGGCAAGATGAGTAATAACTTTCACAGTGATAGATCATTCCATTTAGAAAGTAAGAATTATTGCTAAACTAGACTTTGGAATGGACATGGATATTTGGAGACATGGTATCAGATAGAGGTAGTGTCACAAAGTAGTGGGGAAGAGGTGGATACTGGTGCTTAGAAAATTGGCGTATTATATGGACAAAAATAAAGTTGGATATCTCCCTTAAACCACATAAAGCAAAGACAAATTCCAAAGTGAATTTACCTAAATGAAAGGTAAAAGACTAAGGCCAATAAGAAAAAAAATGGAGAATGTATTTGTGACTTTGCGATAAGGATAAATCTGTTAAGTTAGATCTCTAAATCACAATCCAAAAGGTTTGATAATTTTGCCTAATTCATATTTAAATATTTCTAGTCACCAAATCACCCAGTAGTCAAAGCTAAAGATAGGTATAGATTAAGACAAAATATACCAATGTCTGAAACTGACAAAGGATTACATTTATTAGAGATTGAGTATAGAAGGAACTACTGCAGATTGGAAAGAAAACACATAAATAAGAATAGGCAAAGGATGTGAATATGTGAAATCTAAAGGGAAAACCAGAATGGCTAATAAGTATATTACCACTTGTAATTAGAGAAATAGAAATCAAAACAGTAATGAGTTTCTACTTTGTATCTATTAGTAAAAGCAAGCAAGAGACTGGATTCTCACGGGGAATCAATACTCATGGGAGATTTCAACTAGGGCCTCCATTCTGGAGAACAAACGGGCAGCACTTAACTGAAAGTAAGTAATGAGTTTGAATCCCAGGTGTGTCTTTTACTGAGACCGTGCGGCCTTGGTAAGCCACTCTTCTGTGTGTAGTCCCTTCATCTTTGAAATGGAGCTGGTACTCACTTCACAGGTTTATTGTGTGCCCAGAACAGTGCCTGGAACAGTGTGTGTGTCACAGCATTGTTAGCTGTTGCTGTCATTGTCTTCCTAGCCATCACGTGTTGATAGCCAGCTTCCAGCGTGGCCCTCCAGTGATCCCTGACTCCTGGCAGTTGAGCCCTTGTGTCATCCCCTCCCTACAGTGAATAGGGCTGACCTATAGGTACATGATAGGATGTCCTGGAAACGTGCGACTGAGCCAGAAAAAGACATTGAAGGCTTCTGCCTTATACTCTCTTGAATCACTTGCTGTGGAAGAAGCTACTATGTCCTGAGGACACTTATGTGGCCCTTGGGAGAGACCCACATGGAGAATAACTGAGGCCTCACCGGTAGGCCCACCAGGTTATCACCCACGTGAGTGAGCCGCTGTGGAAGTGGGTCCTTCAGCTCCATTCAGGCCTTGAGCTGTGAGCAGCTCTGATCAACAGCTTGGCCACCACGTCGTGAGAGATCCTGAGTCAGAATCACCCAGCTCCAAATTCTTGACCCAAAGAAACTGAGGTAGTAGTTGTTTATTATTTCTTAACATCTTGAGATGCAATTCACATAACTATAGTGTTTACTCGTTTAACGTGTACAACAATTCAGTGGTTTTTAGTAGATTGTGGAGTTGAACTATAACTTCATCATAGTTAATTTTGAAACATTTTGGATTCAGGGAACTTTATATATGCATTAGCAGTCACTCTTTACGTGTCCCCACCTCCCCCAGCTCTAGGCAACTGGCAGTTTTTCTGTTTTAGGTTCATTTCATGTAATGTGTGCGTGGACTGTCATACCACATGTAGCCTTCTGTATGTAGCTCTTTTCACTTAGCATGATGTTTTCAAGGCTCATCTGTGTTGTAGTATGTATCAACATTACATTCCTTTTTATGGCTGAATAGTATTCCCTTGTATGGGTATAACACATCTTTAATTATCCATGCATCTGTAGACAGATGGGTAGCCACTTTTTGGCTCTTGTGACTAATACTGCTATGAATATTCATATATAAGTTTTTGTATGGACTTATGTTTCCACTTTCCTTGGAGTAGAATTTTTGGTTCCGTATGGTAACTCCAGGGCTTCCCTGGTGGCTCAGCAGTAAAGAACCTGCTTGCAATGCAGGAGCTGCAGGTTCAAACCCTGGGTCAGGAGGAGGAAATGGCAACCCACTCCAGTATTCTTGCCAAGATAATCCCACAGACAGAGGAGCCTGGTGGGGTTCAGACCATAGGATCACAAAGATTCAGACATGGCTGAAGCGACTGAGCCGCAGGCACGCGTGGTAACTCCATGTTTTACTTTTTGAGGAGCTACCACACATCCAAAGCCGCGTAAGAAAGTTCCAGTTTCTCCACATCCTTGTCAGTTCTTGTTTCTGTTTCTGACCATACTGCATGACTTTCGGGATCTTAGTTGCCCAACAGGGATTGAACCCAGGCCGTGGCAGTGAAAGCGCCGTGTCCCAACCGCTGGACCATCAGGGAACTCCTGCCAATACTTACTTTCTGTCTTTTGGATTATAGCTATCCTAATGGTATAAAGCTAGCCGTAATGAAAAAGACAGTATGTATTGATAAAAGTGGTATGTCGTGTTTTTGATTTGTATTTCCCTAATGCCTAATGTTGTTGAATATCTTTATATATTTTTTTGGAAAATGTTTGTTTAAATCCTTTGCTCATTTTTTCAGCTGAGTTCACACACACACACAGATACAGACATGCACACACACTCTTATGTAGAATTCTTTATATATTCTGGTAAAAATTCTCTTATCAGATGATTTCCAAATATTTCTTCTCATTCTGTGGCTGTTATTAGTTTTAAGCTGCTAAATTTTGAAGTAATTTGTACACAGCAATAGATAACCGATTCATTAAGTTTGTGCATACCCTTCATCAAAGCAGTTCCACTCCTGGCTTTAGCCTTCAGAGAAAGTTGCACAGATCCACAAAGAGTTAGGTATGAGGATGTTTATCGATATGTAGTTTGGGTAGCAAGAAGCTGAAAACAGCTTAGATGCCTGTCTATAAAGGAATTGATTAGTAAAAAATGTATGTGCATATGATGAAATATTATAAAAAGCAGTCAGATGCAGCTACTAGGACATGATAGACTCCAGGTGAGGAAAGGAAGGAATAAAGGAATTTACAGCAAAAATTAGCTAAGTAAATTGAACACAGAAAACAACAGAAACACAGAAGGCAGTTTTAAAGGAGAATTTATACCTTAACTCACTAGAATGGGATCTGTGGGAGGGGACAGAATGGGACTAGAGTGGGGAATGAAAGAGGGAAAGAGAAACAGAGGAGGATGAATGAGATGATGTGTCCTAAACTCAGGCATGCAATCCACTCTGTTCTCTGTGCCTGCAGCTCTAAGCACACATCCAGAAGCAAGATCTTACTCTAATGGAATTGACGTTTAGTACCTGTATCAGTTGGGGTAAGCTAAACTGCTGTGACAGCCAAATGGACTGGCCTAAACAATGAAAGTTTGTTCTCCCTCCTCACTCATGTCCAGGGAAGTTTCAGATTGGGGCAGAGGGAGGGGGGATCCCTACTCCATGCAGTCATTTAGGGACCAGGCTGATGTCAGCATTAACATGGCTTCCAAGGCTGCTTGGGGCATCGCCATTTTGGTGAGTTGAGCAGAGCTTGGAGGGTTGCTTGGTGGATATTATGGGCAAGCTCTAGAAGTGGCATACTGCCCCTCAGATACATACTGTTAGCTGCAGCTTAGTTGCATGGCTGCCTCTTAATGCAAAGGAGCTTGAGAAATGTACACCCAGGAAGAAGGGGAGATTGAATGTTGTTGGGACAGCCATTCTCTCTGCTGCAGTCCTGAAGAAAGGCTCTCTGCCCCCCAGGCATTTGATAGATGCATGGATTTTATTAAAATAATTTTAAGATCTGAAAATCCCAGGAAGACTCCATTCTCTAACTGGGGAGTCAGCTGAAGTCACTACCAAGTGAGGAATATCTCTTTTCTAGTTGGTTAGTGGCTGTCAGACAAGAGGTTAGGCAGGGAGATGAAGGCTAAACTTGTGTCTAGCATCAGCATTTATGAGAAAAGGTACTTTAGAGAGGAAACAGCTCAGAAAATAAACTTGAAGTTTCTGTAGTTAGCATGGGGCAGAGTTGGAACTAGGACCCAGTGTTACACTAGGCTCTATGCTGCCTGTCTGGTCCTCTGGCTCCTTGCTGTAAACCTGTTTTTAAAAGGCCCAAGGGTAGAACTTTGTGGTGAAACTGGTAAAATCCAAATAAAGTCTGGAGTTTACTTCATAGAATTATACCACTGTTAATCTTAGTTTTGAAAAATGCATATAAGTTTACTGTCAAGAAATCTTTGTGAAGAGTAATGAGTAACTTTGTATTGTCTTTACAACTTTCGGTAAGTCTAAAATTTTTCCAGAATAAAAAGTTTATTTTTAAAAAAGGCCCCAGGGAATATAGGCTGTAGACCCTGGATCCCACTCTTAAATTACTACCTTTTGAGTTTATCCTTTCATAAGCTGTGTTGAAGCCAGTCCCTTTCCTTTAAGTGGCAGCAAGTACATTCAAGTCACATCTCTTGTCTGCAGCTGGCTTTTATTTCCATATGGGTTCAGGTTTTAACTTCATTTTTGTGGGGCCCTACACTGTTTCTTGGGAAGAACTCACTTTAAGAGGCTGTTACGGACTGAATGTTGTATTCCCCCTCCCCTCCAAATTCATTTGTTGAAACCCTTGCTCCCAAGTTAGTGGTATAAGGCGGTGAGACCTTCAGGGGGTGATTAGGTCATGAGGGTGGAGCCCTTGAGAGTGGGATTAGTCCTTATGAAAGAGACCCAAGAATGATCTCTTGCCTCTTTTGGTCATGTGAAAGCACATCAGGAAGCTAGCTGTCTGTGAGCCAGGAAACTGGCCCTACTAGTTAGCAAGTCTGCTGGTGCCTTGATCCTGGACTTCCTAGCTTCCAGAACTGTAAGAAATATGTTATTAAACCATGCTATGGTATTTTTGTTACAGCAGCGTGAATGGACTGAGAGATTCAGATACTTTGAAAATCTTAAACAATCAAATTTTTTCTCCTTAACAAAAGATTTATCACCTGTTTTCAAGCAGAGACTGAGGTAGAAGGGAAGCATAGTCTATGCCAGATAAGCTTTATGCTTAGTGGACATTGGTGAAAATGTGTGAATTCCTCCTCCCCCCAATTTTTCTGCCTTTACATGTATGAGCGCAGTACATCCTTAAGAGCAGAGATCTGTTCAGCTGAAAGCTGTATGTGATTCCCTAGGCTGGCTGCTAGAGGGCAGTGTGATACATGTTTTCTGGACTAGGGAAGCAGGGCCCTGGGTCCATTCAGGTTTTTTCAAAATAATAAGTCGTAGAATCTTTCAGGGGCTTCCCTGGTGGCTCAGATGGTAAAGAATCTGCTTCCAATGCAGGAGACCTGGGTTTGATCCCTGGGTCAGAAAGGTCCCCTAGAGAAGGGAATAGCAACCCACTCCGGTATTCTTGCCTGGAGAATCCCATGGACAGAGGAGCCTGGTGGGCTGTAGTCCGTAGGAGCCCAAAGAATCGGACATGACTGAGCGACTAAGCACACACACAGAATCTTTCAAGGATATAGATAGCTAAATTCAGTTGCAGATTCCTCTACTTCTATCCCTACCTTAGATCCAAAAATAGAACCCTGACTTCAATTTGGTAACTATTTTCAAGAGACAAACCTACTATTTAGATTTTGAACAGAATCTACCTTACTTGAGCTTTGGAAACCTTTCTCTACATGGAAGACTTATTATTTTTTTAATTTTTAATCATATTCAGACCTTCTTGCTCTCTTTCTTTTCCTAGTCCTTCTTCAGTTTGAAGTTTAGATTTAAGGAGCAGTGAGCAATACTAAAAACTACAGAGTTGTACACTTTACAAGACTACATTTTATGGTATGTGGAATATATCTCAAAAAATATGAAGGGAAATAAAGAGTAGTGAGCAGAGGCTGTATCTCAAATAGAATATAATTAATTGATGATACTGATTTGAGAAGCCTTAATGCTTTGCCATTGGCTCATTAGCAAGAGGGAAAAACTCTGATCTCTTTTTTTTTTTCAAGTTTCTTGGAATGCAGTGACCTTCTAGGACACAGAGGGAATTATTTCTGTCTAAAGAGGTTACTCACCCTAGTCAAAGAGCAGGACTAGGGTTAGGGTTTGCCTGGGAAATGCCAGTGAGAAGGCCGAGTCTGGGCTGTGAGGTATCTATCTTGAGGCCTGAGTTTTATGTTTGAGTTTGTTAAGACATGTGTGTTCTGAACTGTGCATTTCTGCATAGGTTATTTGGGTAGTTTCTTTCTTCCAATTTCTCTCTCCCTCTCCCTCTTTTTTTCAGTGTTGAGTCCTGTTTTTGGCATAAATATGTCTGGATCCGGCTCACGGGCAGCTGGACCGACCTGTGAAAACAAGTAGAGAGATCATGGGGCCAGGCTGGAGCCGAGTCTCGTCTCCCATGGCGCTGGCCTTTTTGCCACGTGCCAGTGACATTACTTACCTGGGAATGACTCAGCGTCTCCTTTGTACCTGAGTGTTTTCCTCTGCTCAGTAGAGGAAGTATGTGTGTCTCACATTTGATGCTGTTGACCTTGGGCTTACACAGGTTCACCCTTTCGGAAAACAAGGGCAGGTAGGAGGTCCTGGTGGTCGTTTGGTCCTCAGCTGGTGCCTGTGAAGCCGTACCCTTGGGAGGGCACAGAGAGCAGTGAGCCAAAAAAGGAATCAGTCTTCTTCCTGCATATTGTGTTCAGCACCCTCTGTCAGCTGAGGAACTGAAGGGAGTCACAGGTCAAAATGCAATGTCTAGTGCTTAGTAAGCAGGGCCTGTTTTCTTCCTCTTTTGGCAAGAGAGGTTGACTTGCTCAGAATCTCTCTGAACTGCAAAGGACCCTGGATTTAAACATCAGACTCCTCTCTCAGCAGCTCTTCCCCTATCCCTCCTCACCCTGGTGGCCAGGTGAGAGGTCAAGGGAGAGTCCCGGGACAGTCCCCTGCCGACAGAAGGGGCGCCTACCAGGGCATTCTCATCGCCTCTGTGACGAGGGTCTCCATGGTGTACTCTGGGCTGAGTTCCACGGTCCTGGAAGCTTTGCTTGCTGCGAGTTTCGGCTTGGAGCTTGGCTTTGAAGAGCCTGAATGTACTAGAGGGGCAGTTAACCTTGACTCTTTTTTCCAGGGATTGGAGAGGAGGTAGATAAGACATCTGGGAAGAGAGGAATGTATGTCTGGGGAAATAATAACAGCAGCAACAATGATTTTAATTGCTATCTTTTGTTAAGTACTTACCATATGTCAGGCATATGTTAAGTGCATACATACCTCACCTCCGTGGTCAGGAAGAGTTCAGAGTCTAAGTGGCTGTGGATTTGGGAAGGCCAAGTTTCTGTATTTCTCAAGAAAAGTGGCATGGGGGTATCTTGGCAGGGTAAATTCTTTTTTTTTGTTCCCTGCATGCCATCTTGGGATGAGGGGGTTACTAGGATCTTTATGTGATTCCTTTCGACAGAGAGCTTGGGCACTTTACCCTGGTCACTGTGTCTCCATCAAACTTGGCAGCCCTCTTCCCACCCAGGATGGGCGTCTCCTGCTTCGGCCAGCTCAGCTTCTCATGCCTATGCGTAGTGGGCTGCCAGACAGGAGCCAGGAGCCTCCGCAGGGCCTGGATATAGTTGCTGCATGGGGTAAAAAATCTTTCTGTTGGTCCGAGTCTGTAACTCTGAGCCAGTCCAGTGATGCCAAATGCAAAGGCAACGGGGCCTTTGCGAGCTTGCTTTGCTGGTCGTTCGTGTGCCTGCCTAAATCATGCAGTGTATTTTCAGGTCATTTCAAATGGAAATTTATTTCTTCTCTGAAAACAAAAATTTATTTTATCTCCATTTGTTTTCATACTCCCAGGTTATCAGGCTGAGACCCGGCAGAGATGTGACACCTGCAGCTAAAGGATAGGGCAAGAGAGGGAATTTCTGAATCACCCTGTTAGGTATTTTGAGGCTACAGCTTAGAGAATGTGGTCTTGGGAAACAGGAGCTTGGAAGTATGTTTGCTGGAGGGGGCAGGGCAGGGGGGGTTCTGTTGCTAGGCTGGTGGTCCCTGATAACTTTGGGGTGAAGGTTATATTTTCATCTACCATCTTAGAAGGGCTTCCCCAATGGCTCAGCAAGTGAAGAATCCACCTTCAGTGCAGGAGACGTGGATTTGATCCCTGGGTTGGGAAGATCCCCTGGAGAAGGCAGTGGCAACCCACCCCAATATTTTTGCCTGGGAAATCCCATGAACAGCAGAGCCTGTGGGCTACAGTCCATTGGGTCTCAAAGAGTCAGACAAGACTGAAGTGACTACCACCTTAGAATAGGATGGCTGTTTCTGTAACATTTGTATAACACTGTGTGCATGTTACTGGCTTCCGGTTGGAGCTGGGCCTTCTAACTTTCAGGAGTGAGTCAGAGGTATGTAGAGGGCCATTCCAAGCTCCCAGAGAATCAGGCTTTAATAGCGGAGAAGCTAAGACGAGATTGGACAAGTGGAGTGTCCGATTCTCAATAATTTCACAGGCACTGGATAAGCCTGGCTGCCCTACCTCCTGGCTTGCAATTAGAGTTCACATCTCCCAAGATGCCTAAGAGAAGAGCTGACCACCCCTGGTTATGAACAGCATGCAGTTTGCCCTTGCTCAACACTTATTTGAGGTTAGAGGTCGAACTAGATGGAGTTGCAAGATTATCAGTTAGTCCTTCGCACTGTTGCCTTCTCCAGTTATGTCTCTCAACTGGCAGAAGAAGTTCTGAAGTTACTACCTATGGGAGACAAAGCCCTCCTCTGGCCCCTCCCCCCATAGCAAAATTACTAGTTTGCCCATAGTTCGGGTCACTCACTTGATCCCCTGGCTGCTCTTGTCTGGGTCAGGTTTGAGGACTTGATTGCACTCTGGAGCTTGGAAGTCTCTCTGATACTGGTTGATACAGTCCCTGTAGTCTGGATGCATTACTGCTGCAATTTTTCTCCCCTGGATGTAAACTGGGAACATCGACTGACCCAGGGGAGAGTTCTGGAAGGCAGTCTGATGAGGAGTGGTCAGGTAGTGGTCACCTAAGGGGAGTGAGAGAGTGTGCAGAGAGCGCCTCCTGTCTGTGCGAAGGGCACGAGATGAAAGGCGGGGATGTGGACACCAGCTGGGCAACTGAACCAAGCCTTTTATATGGAAATAGCAGATGCCAGAGGGCTTCCCAGGTGGCTCAGGGGTAAAGAACCTGCCCGCCAATGCAGGAGACCCAGGAGACCTGGGTTCCATCCCTGGGTTGATAAGATCCCCTGGAGGAGGATATGGCAACCCATTCCAGTAGTCTTGCTTGGAGAATCCCATGGAGAGAGGAGCCTGGCGGGCTACAATCCATGGGATCGCAAAGAGTCAGTCACGACTGGCTGAGCACAAGCACCGCAGATCCCAGATGTATACCCATATTGGCCCCTCTACACCCTGACCTTTAGGGTCATCTCCCCAAGACCAGAAAGAGAGTCCTTAGTGTGGAGTTTCAGAGTGGCCTTGCAGCCCCTTTTAGGTAATTTGAGCTTTGACAGCCTGAACTACAGAGCTGCTGCTGGTCCAGCCCAAACTGGAAGGAGGAGGGTTGGCTGGGATAGGGTAGTGGGTGCCCTTCCAGAGGGGTCCTGGCTAACAGTGTAGCTAGGTATGGCCTGCGAGCCTCTTGCAGGGTCACTTGCCACTTATTGCGTTCTGCTGGGTTGGTATTTCCCATGCCTGGGATCTGCCTGGGGGACAGGAGTGCCCTGGTTAGGTTGGGGACAGAGGAATCAGTTTCTGCTTTATGCAGAGTGCCATTCTGCCCCCTATTACCTTGCACCCTGCCATGCTAAGTCTCACCTGAATGGGAGGGCTCCTCTTCATGGTAAGTCCAGGGCTTGTGGCTTTCTCCATAGGCTGTACTGAGGGGAATCCATGGAGGCCTGGGCTCGCTGAAGTAGCTTAGGTGTTGTAGCTGGAGTGGAGCCTTGGGAAGGGTCTCCAGGCGGTATTTAACATCTTCTGGGGCTATTTCATTCTGGGCTTCTGACTCCTGCAAAGCAACCCCCTCTTGCTGCTTCCCCATCGCGGGAATTTCACTTCCGCCTCTGTTCAGAAGGGTCCTTCTTATCTTCCCCTCATTAATAGTGAAAGTTGATGGGAATGTGTCTCCTAGAGTGAGAGGTTGGCAGAAACTAGGCGGGTGCTCCCATCTAGCAAGTTCCTTGAATTCTCTGAGCCACAATGTCCTTATTTGAGAGGATTGGAAATAAAGTACCTAGCCCAGTGCCTGGCATGTAGTAGGTGCTTCATAGATAGTATCTTCTCTTAAAATGTTACTGTTAAGCTATTTCTAGAGGTGCCTGCTGCACCAGTGGCACGGGCCCCTGTTGACTCCACTCTCACCTCACTCCTGACCTTACCTGAGCAGCAGGATGGCTTTTCCTTGGCAGGGCTTGGTGAGCCAGCATCTCTTGCTGGGTGGGGTTGAGGGCTAGGCCATTTGAAGCAGGGTACTGAAATGGGTCGGGTCTTCTGTCCCCAGGAGAGGGAGTGTCTAGAGCAAGGGGAGGAGTCGTGATTGACTTGTTCCCATGATTCTTCCCCATCCACCTCCTGGCAGCCTTCCCTCACCCATTACTGCATTAAGGGAAGGAGCGGGCTGCTGCTGGTAGTATGTCCAGCAAGGACCCAGATTTAGTTTATTTGTGGTTGGATCAGTAAGAACCAGATGGGGGGCTTTCTCTGCATCTGAGGACATACAGCATTTCAAAAGCAGTTCTTTTTAATTAGTATTTCAGCTCTGTCTCTTTTTTTTTTTTGGCCTTGGGAGTAGTGCTGGCTCGGGAGGGGTGGGCTCACTGAAAGGTAGGTGGAGCCCCAGATAGGCCGCTACCCGGCTCCAGGGCTTGATGTGTTTGTGGTGGTGTCTGTGATTCCTACGGGGCAGAGGAAAGAGTGGTCTAGGAACCCAGGAAGGTGAGAACCCCAGGGGTTTTGCTCCTTGCCTGCTTCTAAAGCTGTGAGTAAGGATACACCCCCATGGGGCCACTGGAAAGCCCTCCAGATCCTCAGAGATGGCAGAAGGTGGGCTTTTTTCCGGCTACACTGACTCAGCATTTGAATTTTGAGGGTGGCAGATGGGGAGGGGGTGCGCTGCTGCTCATTCTAAGCACCTTTTTGATGGGTGAAGAAAACATTTTTGACTGGCCAGCGTGAGATGGAGGAGGCAGGGCAGGGTATGTGGTGTCCTTAGGGTGGAGAAAGAGGCTGCCGAAGGGCCGTTTTTCCTCCGGTAGGTAGTGGGGAGCAGGTAAGGAGAACTCTGTGAGAGGACTTCCCTCGACCCATCAAGGCCCGGGTGAGTCCTGGGCCAGAGCCATACCCAGGACGGAGTGTCCTGTCAACCTTACTCCAGAGTGCAGGAGAGGCGGGCACTCTGGGGGCAGATACGGGAGTGGGGTGGTAGTCCTGGGGCGGGCAACTGGGCCCTTACCCCCAGTGACAGGAGCCCACAGAGAGGCTTCAGGTGGGCACTTGGGCCCACTGGCTTTCTGGGCTGTGTTGCCACCAGCTTCTGTGCCTGACCCTGTCCTCTGTCCCTCGCTCTCGACTGAGTGCCCTGCTTTGGTGTATTGGCATGGTTCTGAGCTCTGGTGACTTAGAGTGCTGTGTCTGCCTCTGTGAATGTGAGAGCCACTGCACTGGCTTTGCAGGGGAAGCGGGGGCTGCTGTGTTCCTAACACGGGAAGGCTGCAGCCTGGGGGAGGGGGAGTGTGAGCCTGCTCAGGCCTGGTATCTGCTCAAGTCTCACTCTGGATTTCTACTCTGTGTGTGAAGTGTGTGAGCCCAAGCTCTGGCCCTTCAGATGCCTGTCCTTTCCTGCTCTCTTCTCCACCCAGCGCTCGCGCGTGCACACACACACACACGCACACACACACACACCTACCAGGTGTTGTCTTGAGACAGAAGGTTGACTGGCATCTTAGCTGTATAGATTCGCCAGTGGCTGACACTCTTTCAGAACCTGTAATCACCAAAGAGTAATCTCAGAGTTGGAAGATGCCTTAAAGGACCTCATACACTACCCTCTATCACACCAGTTAATTTAAAAGTATTTTCCATCAGTTCAGTTTATTAGCTCAACTGCTGTCCCAACTTCTGCTCTCATGGAGGGGCAGTGCTGTTTGTCTTAATCCTAGAATCAGAGTTGGAAAGTGTTATAAAGAGATCTAACTGTCACACCTACTCTACTGCCAGAGTTCAAAGGCAAGTCATATTTGTGGGAAGGGCCACACCCAGCCGTGTTTAAGCACTTTCCTCCCCGTCTCCACCTCCTGGGACAGAATGTATTCCATTTGTGGGCAGCTCCAGTGACATTCGTGTTTCCTGTGGCTTCACCATTTGTCTGTGTTCTCCGTCTTGGGGCTTACAGAAATAGATTCAAAACCCCTTCTCTACCTGACAACACTTTGTTGGGACACGCTTTTTCCCATGCCCTACCTGCTTCCCTCCCTGGAACCATGTTAAGGTAACAGGAGGAGAGTTATGTATTGAAATTTGTGTAAGAAAGGAAACAAAACAATTTTTATATAATAAGATGGTAGGAAATTACTCTTCATACTTAGAGGGTTTAATTGTGTTTACAGATGCTTTATACGGGGACTCTTCCCTCCCTTCACACCCAGTCCAGCAGCAGAACTAAGCATGACCACCCTGTCATGTCAGCTAGGGGCTGACAGGAGAGGAGGAGGTGGGAGGAAGAGGATGAAGGACCAGAGGAGAGGACCAGGCGGGTCATGGGAGGTATCTGGAGGCCTGCTCAAGTTAACCTGCAAGGGTGGTCTCAGGCTGGGTCAGAGCCATGAATAAAGAGCAGGGGGAACTCAATAGGTTGGAGGAACTATTCAACAGACTAGCCCGGTCAGCATGGCCTCATGCTGGAGAGGAGTTAACTTGTGGGTCACAATGTGAAGAGCCTTTTGACGTGTACTAAGGAGAAAGTGCTGACGAAGGCAAACTCAAGCAGCCTCCTGAGGTGCTGGGAGACCCCCAGGTTATGGGGCAGAGGCTGGAAGGGCCTGTTTTCCCACTTCTGCTTCAGAACTCAGAATGCAGACTCACGGGATTTCCCTGGAGGCCCAGTAGCTGAGACTCCATGCTGCCAAGGCCGGGGGGCTGGGTTCAATCCCTGGTCAGGGAATTAGATCCCACATGCCACAGCTAGGAGTTTGCACGCCTCAGCTAAAGATCCCATATGCCGCAACAAGGATCAAAGACCTTGTATCCTGCAACTAAGAGCTGGCAGAGCCAAATAAATAAAATGTTAAAAATAAAAGAATACAGACCCGTGCTCCCGCTCCCAGGCACACTGCTGCTCGCCTGCTCAGCCTTTCTCTGGGTCTCCATGGCACTTTGGACCCAACATTCATCATGCTGCTTTATGAGTCATGAGCTCCTCTGGCCAGAACTCTTACTCGCTTTCTGATTATTATTTATTATTCGCTTATTCAGGTCTCTTACCCACTTTCAAATCTCCAGCTTGTAGCCTGAGGCACTACCCCTCAGAACTAATAGCTTTCATTAATTTGGGCTACTATGCGCCAGGCCTCTCCATACATTAATCTCATAAAAACTGAACAAATCTGATGCTAATATTTTCATTTTGCAGATGAGGAAGCTGAGGCTAAAGACCACAGTGCTGTCAAAGCCTATGCTCTCTGTCCAGTTGAATGAATGAGTCTTGAGGGAGTTGCTCTAGGTGAGAACAGGCCAAGGTGGGCTCGGCGCTTTCAGGTACCCCCACTCAGCTTAATCTCTGACCAGCTTGCTAACTGATTATCATGTCTGCAACATGAGGTGAATGCCTAATTAGCACATGGGCCTCCTGTTATATATTCACGGAGTGGCTCTGCCAGCCATCCCAGGCCCAGGGACAGGGAGCTTGTAGCTTTTGTGGGAACCAGGGATGGGAAGCATGATTTTCCCATTGTTGGCGGGGACCATGGAGGATATTGGGGTCACATGGGAGGTAGGCTGAGGACGAAGCCTTGCCTGCAGGGTGTGTCCAGTCTCCTCAGTGTTTGTCAAGGGCCCTTGGGACCTGACCTGTGAGCCCTTCCCCTGTACCATCTGGACTTGTCACATCCTTTGGTCCAGTGCCACTGGTTCAGGCCTCTGTGCTTTTCCAAGCTGCCATTTCTGCCCCGTTCTTCCTTCCCCAAGCAGAACCTCCTCCCTTACTCTCCTTCAGGGCCAAGCTCAGATGTCATTTCCTTTGTGGAGTTTTCCCTGGCCGCCTAGCTATGGGCAGAGAGGCAGAATGAAATGTCTCCTCTTCGGGCGTACCCCCCATATAACACTTGTTCATATCTGACTCTAGCGTTAATCTCTTTATGTGATAGTGAACGTGGCTTTTCCCCCCAGCCCGACTTAGAGCTTTCTAAAGTCAGAGAGCACAGTCTGCAGCATCCAACATGAAACTTGGCATAGGCTTTACTAAATAGGAAACACACTTAATAAATATTTGCTGAATTCAACTAAATGCTTGGTTAAGGTTTCATAAGACCGGGCAGATGTGCACTTCCAGAATTCAGCAAGTGATGTGCAAGTGTAGGTAGAGCGTTTGGAAACCTTTGTAAGAATTTTGTGATTCGTATTTTTCCTTTTCATCATAATCCTCTCCTGTGGGAGGCAAAGGGGGAACAATCCCAGTTTGGCCAGGGCTTCCCAGGTGGCACTAGTGGTAAAGAACCTTGCCTGCCGATGCAGGAGCCGCAAGAGGTGCGGGTTTGACACATGGGTGGGGCAGATCCCCTGGAGAAGGAGATGGCAACCCACTCAAGTATCTGCCTGGAGAGTCCCATGGACAGAGGAGCCTCGCAGGCTATAGTCCTTGGAGTCACAAAGAGTCGGACACAACTGAAGGGACTTAGCACGCACATACGTGCTGGGAGAGCCTTGGCACTGGGCTGGAGGGGAAATGGTGGAGGCGTGGGACTGAGCCCAAGGGCCAACCAGCCAGACCAGGAGCCACTTGAGTGCAGGACGTGACTCTGGCTGCCTCCAGTAGGGTCGGGCCACGTGCTTCACGTGGGGGCAGGCGGCAGGCGCCTGAGAGTAGGAAGGCAGTGCAGGAAAAGCCCCGTGTGCCTGCCGGGTTCTCTCTTTCCACGGATCTCACACTGCTCTGTGGAGGAGTTATTGCTGTCTGAGTCCCCCTCATGCCCCCACTCTCGGTTCCTGGTGTAGATAGTGGGCGGTTGTATATTACTTTATACCCAGTTTGTGTTAGCTTCTCTGAATGACAGAGGTATAGAAATTCCTTGATTGCTGTGACTCCATTGAGTTTAGTAGCCCAGTCCTGTCTGACTGTTTGTGACCCTCTGGCCACCAGGCTCCTCGGTCCATGGGATTTTCCTGAAAAGAATACCGGAGTGGGTAGCCACCTCCTCCTCCAGGGGACCTTTCTGGCGCAGGGATTGAACCCCCATCTCCTGTGGCTCCTGCATTGCTGGTGGGTACTTTACTGTTGAGCCCCTGGGGAAGCCCCTTGACTCCACTCCCATCCCAAAGAAACACAGTGGTCTCTATACCTCTGTGCATAGGTATCCTAACCCAGATGGGTAGAGAAGAAGGGTTTCCCTAGGAACCTTGCATCAACCAGGCAGTGGCATGAGAGGAAGGGATCCAGGAGTTCTGTGCCCCGCAATTTGGGCTCTGACTTCCCTCCATTTCTTAGGTTGAGGGGGGTGTGTGTGTGTGTGTGTGTGTGTGTGTGTGTGTGTGTTGTCGTGTCTTCATTTATTGAATTTTGCAGTTCAGGCTAGGGAGTCAGCTGGAGAAAAGCGGGTGTAAAGTAATGGGGAGAGAGAGGCTTTGTAGAGGGCAGAGGCCACACCTCAGAACCAGAGAAGGCAACCCGCTGGGTCAGGCTGCCCTGCTGCCCTGGGCACGGGTGGATGCAGACTGCTCTGTGTTGCCACCTGCTGGGCACATGTGGAAACAACGCTTTACTCCCTCAGGCTACCTACCCTTTTGCTGAGTTTTCTACAGTATCTTCCGTAGGTTCCTTTTGTCAAGCATGTCCTCCGATGCAAAGGACCTACTTTCCCTCTCTCCCCAGGTAGGAGTGTCAAAAGACACCTCTGCTCTGGCGCAGGACAGGGTTCCTGTGTAGCCTAAAAGGGAGTAACTCTAGGAGGGGGTAGAGAAATTGCTTATCTCCATACTTGGAGTTTCTGTACCTTCTTCCCAGGCTCTCTGGGAAGCTGAACTGGGCTGTGATTAGGGAGAGCATTTAGTTTATCATCCCAGCCAGGACCACTGTGAGAGTGAATGGCATGTCAGCTCTTAATAACTGTGCTGAGACAGCGGGTGTGAACCAGGCCTCTCCCAGGTCAGTGACTGGCACTCATGGTGGGCCTGGTTCTGAGGGGCTTTCTTTTCCTGCCAAGGTCGGGTGTGGGAGGTGAGGGTGGCCGGCAGAGGCACCCTAGCTGCATGTGCAGGTCTCGCTGTCTTTGGGGCCCTCTTGGCCACTCGGGCTGAGGGGGAGAAGAGAGCTGGATGTGGTGGGGGAAGCTGGGTGTGGTAAGGGCTGGGGTCCCCTGAGTGACAGGGTAACAGAGAGTGAAGTCCATCCGGCTCATCTGAGCCTGATTTACAATGTGATGAGAGGGCTGCGTGCACCCTCTCGGGGTTGAAGCCCAAAGCCCCGAGGCCCTGTTTCTCCCTGCAGTTTGGGGGTTGGACTGGACCTCCCCTGGGTCCTGGCAACTTTCATCCTGCCCCTTCAGGCAAAGACTGGGCAAGTGGTTTCTGGAGCTACCAGTCCTAGAGACTGGTGCCCTCCTAGGGGAATGAGCACTTGACTGGAGGGCCCATGGATACCCTGGGCTGGTTGAGGGGGGGACCCCGGGATGTCTAGAATTCTCTCCCAGACCGGCATGACTGACCTGCAGTTGAGGAACACAGAGCAGCGTGGGATCCCGAGAAGGAGAAGGGCTCCCCTGGAAACATGCAGCCCTCCCTCCTCTCACCTAGCTTGAAATCTGGCAGCAAGACCCTACTTCCCTCTTTTCCGTCTGGGGGACTTCCCTCCCTTGCACTGTAAGGGCAGGGTTGGGAGACCCTGTTCCTTGGGAGGAAGGAATTTCTGTGGTGGGACAGGGTCCTTTCCCCCTACTCTGGCCTGGGGAAAGCCTCCCAGCCCCACCCCACTCCATCTTCCCTCCCTACCCACCTGAAGGGAGAGGCCAGTGTCTGACTTTGGAGACCGCATGTGGGTGATCATGCCCCTGCTCCTCGCCCTTTTGTGCTCAGCGACGGCAAAGGGGAGGTGTTCTCAGCAGGCTGTGGTGTGCGCTGCCAGCCTAAGCAGAGAATTCTGGAGCAGCAATGGGTATCCAGGGCAGCCTTGGGATTACCATGGCAACAAGCGATAGTGGTGGGGAGGCGGGGTTGGAGCTGAATTCCTGGGGTGGTCAGAGAGGGGCTAGAGGGTAAGAAGGAAAGAGAAACCCCCTGAAGCCTCCTGACAGAGGGCAGTGTGCCCCTGCTTGTTGCCCCTGGTCTATCAGAACTCACACTCTATCCACAAAGGCACCCCGCTGAGCCTGGGCAGAGGGTCTGCTGGTGTGTGGAGTGGTGGCTGCTCTCGAGGGGAGTGGGGGATCCAAACTCAGCGGCAGAGATTTGTTTTCTCGATCCATCTGAAGCATGGCCATGGGTTTTAGACTGCTCCAGCCGGCTTCCTATCTGGAGGACCCTGAGCCATCAAAGTTAACCTAGACTAGCAACCGGGGATCAATTACATGCCCTAATATGCTTTGCAGCTACCCCTTAACAAAAAGCAGACTGTTTGGAAAAATAAAAGGAATGAAAATATTTTTCTGATCTCTGGGGCCGCTGGGCCAGTGAGACCCCTCCCTCCATGGTGCCTTTGCCCACTCCTCATTCATTACCTCTGTAGTTTAGGCAAGACTGGGTTAACCCTTCAAGTGTCAGGTTTGTGGTGGGGGGTGGCTGCTGTTGCCTTCTCCAGACAAGCCCTCCTCCCAGACCATTCTCAGGAGCGCAGAGTGGGCCAAGTCCAGTGCCTGCCAGCCTCCTCCCCACCCTCCCTCTGGCTGCCAAATCTGACTTTGATTAGCGTGTGGAGGGGGAAGAAAGCAGGAAAATAGAATATTAAAATCTTAATTCAATTTAAAGCACTGTCATTCACAGGCATGCCAAACAGTGAGATGACTAATTATTATGCAAATGAGGCAGATAGAAAAGTGATTAATAATTGCACAAATTAAAAATTATTGTAAACATCCTGTGACGAGCGATAAGTCCGTTGGAGAGGCGAGGGCGGTGGGCTGGGGAGGCCATGGTGGAGCCGGCTCCTGCATCCTTATTTCCTCATTAGGAGGATTTAATTAGCGCCCGATGATGGGGCTCAGTGCTGCTAGGGGCGAAGGAGTGGGGGCTGGCCGTGCTGATCTGCAGGCCCCCTCCTGCTCCTCCTCAGCGCCCAGCAGCCACGCCAGACTGGCTGGGCGGGGGTGGAGGTTGGGGATGCAGGCCAGTCACCCTAAGAGGATGGGTGCCGACAGCTGCTCCCTCAGGTCTGGGTCGGAGGTGATGGAGAGCAGGCCTCTGGGTGGTGGGCATATCCTGGTTCAGCCACGCAGGCCTAGTGCAGGGATACGCAGAGCAGTCCTGGAAGTTCAAGTGAGGGTGGACAGGTGCACAATGTTGCCTGGATCCAGGGTTCCCCAGTTCTGGGGGGTGGGGCACGGAGGAACTAACTCAGTGCCTTGAGCTGAGTGACTCTTCTCCAAGTCCACACCTCCCCAGACGGGCATGTGTAACAGCTGCTTCAGTGGCCAAGCTCCTCTGGCCTGGCAGCACCACTGGGGCTTTCTAGGGCAGGCCGCTCTCCATCGGCTGAAACAGGGCAGCAGCTGGATTCTCTTTAACAAAACATGCCCACTAGCTGAAGCACAGCCGCCGCCCACCGCCTCTGGAGCCGGGAGCCCTGAGCAGGTGTGGACAGGGCTGGGGCCAGGCCTGGGGCAGGTGGCTGGTCCATCCCGCTGCCCTCCCCAAGTCACCATAGGCCTCAAGGAGGTGGTCTTCCATGTCCAAAGAAGACCACCGAACAGGCCAGCAGGTCAAGGGCCTGGTGAGGGGCTCTGACCACACAAAGGGCCAGTGCACGCTGGAAACAGGGGAGGCTCCTGGGGAGGGCTGGGGTCGGGAGGATGCAGAAAGAGGGTAGGAAGTGGGGAAAAGAGACAGCAGGGTCATCCAAGTTTTCATTTCCTCCTAAGGATCCCAGATTCCTCAGTAGCCATTACCAGGCAGGGCTAAGAAGCTGAGGTTTGTTT